>ONZH01022019.1:0-61270 GCA_900303285.1 Rhinella marina | reverse complement strand
GAAAGAAATTTATTCAAAAGGAAAAATATATTTTTTTTTCATAATTTTCAGTTTTTCCTTAAATATTTTTAAGTTATTATCTGTCATCTAATTGCACAAAAGAAAGTTTGCTTCAGAAATGAATTAGTTATTTGCAGTTAGATAGGCCCATTTGCTAAAACTGCTCTGGTAAGAGAGGGTCTTAACGCTCCTGTAATTAAGCGGTTAATGCGGTTACTTTAGAAACAATATGTACTTTTTTTCTGGATTTTTTTTATAGGCTTCTCTATAGGACTTGAAAAATGGCAGAAAAAAAGGTTTAAATGGTACAAAATAAAACAATTTCACCAAAATTGTCAAAAAAATTGTGGTACTTAAAGGGACACTATCGCGAAGAAAAATTTTTTGATATGTTTTACAACATAACAAAAGCAGGTTTTAACATAATGTATTTTTCAAATTGTGTAAATGTTTTTTTTTAAATTCAGTTTTCTTGCCTTACATGGGGGCTGCCATGTTGGAAGTAAAGTGTGACAGTCTGGATTTACAACACAATGGCACCTCAGGCATGTACATAGGCTTCCTCAGTCGCTGCTGACCCTATAGAGAATGAATGGAAGATGTGAGCCCGCCCCTGTGATGACACCAGTAACACACAGCCAGGTCCTCCCTCCTTGCTGCTGGGGACTCAGAAACAGAGTAGATGGAGGTTCTTGGGGCTGTAGGACCTTAGTGATGTAATCGGCCATGTGACCAGTGGGGGAGGAGACTGAGGAGCAGAGATCTGTGTTTTTGTAATGAAGCCATTGTCTCATCTTATCTTGCTGAAGCAGTGATGTCACCGCTGAAGGTGTGAATTGGTGATGTCATTGGTACCACCCACTTTTTTGCAGCATGCCTACTTACAGGTTGCTCAAAGCCTCATTTGGCCAGCAGAGCTCCCCCTGGTGACCAAAGATGGTAAATATGGTAAAATCTAATATTTATTTATAATATTTCACACATTGGAATTTTTATTTATTTATTTATTTATTATTTCTTACAAATATATAATAGATTTTTTTAGCATAAATAAAATATAGAACAGGTTTTTGTGATAGATTCCCTTTAAAATGCTATAATAAATTGTGTGAAGTAGTCATAAAACCAAACGTTTATATTTCTTATATAATGTTTTATGAGAATAAAAGGAATATATAATTACCATATGTTCCTTTTTCAGGCTCTGACCAGTCATCATGGGCATTTTGAAGACAACCATCATATTCATATTTGCCCTTTCCATACAGCAGTGCCATTCAATTTTATGTAAGTAAAGTTATGATGGGTCAAATTATTATGGTGATTTGCAACAAAATCTGCAACTTCTTCCCCTTTCACGCCACATACGCCAGTTCTAAAAAAGGGGGCCTGGAGTGGGTGGGTGTGCTCCCTCAGACCATCACTCCCTGGGATGAGTACAGTAATTGAGGGGCACCCTATGTGACTTTGCGGCACTTCTTGTAGCTGTGGGGCTCCCTGCCAGATGGCAGTTTGGGGATGCCATTGATGGTCAGTGTCTAGACCAGATTAACCAAATGAAAGCCTCTTTCAACCCCTGGAGCTTGTGGAGGTACTGAAGGCTACTGGGCTTGAAGCTGGAGTCTGGGGGAGACAGCTAGACTGTATAGAAAACTCTGGAGCTAGGGGTTGGAGCCAGCCCACAACCTAAACTCCACAGAGGGCGGGCCAGGTGGTTAGTCCCAACCACATCTAGCTCATGCTGAAACACACTGAGTAGTGATGAGCGAGGTTATAAAAAATTAGATTCAGCTGCTTCATGACATGCCCTCCCTCCCCCCATCATTGAACCCCTCAGATGCCTCATTCATCGCTGATCATGCCATCTGAGATTAAATTTAAGGCCTTTCAGGGGTTAATCCAGTTAAAAAAAACATACTATATCCATGTACTTGGGAAGTGGCTGTTACAGCTATCTTGATTAAAGGAACATGATGACATCATGTCGGTTGGGGGCAGTGACATCATCAGTGATGTCACACATTGCCCTGCGTGAGATTTTGCATGGTATCTTCAATCAAGATGGCTGCTCTGTGAGGAAGTGGACGAGGTGAGTATGGATTATTTTTTCCGCCATTTCAGGAAAAATAGATTCGTTACCATGAAAAACAAGCAAATTCGACTTTGTGGCAAATCAAATTTTTCCTGAAATTCTTATTGAAGTCAATTTGGCTTCAATTCGCTCAACACTAATACTGAGTGCATTACATTAACATGACATAACAGTACTGGTATTGCTGCAGTGGCAGGGGAAAGTTGACAGTTTTTTTTGTCCTGTTTGGAACATTGCAGGCACATAGAGACTTGTATTCTATTCATTCACCAAACATGAAATATTAGGATGACTATGATTATTTCTTAATGCATGGTTTTACATACACGTACTGTATACTTTTTATTTGTGCTGTTTTATATTACTGATCCATATCTTTTTCTTTATTTTCCAGCATTTACTTCCAGTAAGTATTTGAATGTTCTGTTCCATTATTTAATATGTAACATATTTTTGTTGTTTGCAATAGACATCAGCATGGAGTATAACTTTACAGTAAATTATATTTAATTTATTCTTCTTCATGTCAGCTAGATCAGGTCCCTAGATCAACTACCCTTATAACATATTATTAATGTTCACACCACATTTGTTCCTTTACTCAGACGTCGGTCTTAATAAACCCTTTAGCTGGCGGTAGATCCACCGAAGTTATGTAGCGGGGCAGGCCTCTACACACCTTCAGCATATCCACCGTCGGTCTAATTGTAAACCAGTTTCTTTGCTGGCTTAAATTTAGACCATTTTCTACACCTAAAATTGGCATAGAAAATGATGACTGAGACTGGTCTGTCGGACCATCCCCTTCTTCACCCACGTCACGCCCACTTTTTTAGACCTGGCATTAGCGGGGAAAAGTTGCAGATCGGGGGGAATAACCTTTGCACTACCATCTGCACCAGAAATAGGCCTAATATAGGCTTATTTTTTTATAGTAAAAGATGAGGGAGGCATCCAAAAAGATATATTGCATGCAATCAGCATTTGTCTGACATTATTAAACATTCTGTCTGACAGTATTAAACATTTTTGGTGCTGCCACTGAATTCCATAAAAAAAATACCTTACCATATTTTTTTTATGGTTTCCGGTTGAGATGAGCGAACCTGTTGAGATTCGGTTTGGTTCCCGAATTGATTCGGTTTTGAAAAAGATTGGTTGGGGCCAAACTAAGTTGGCTCTAGTTGCACTGGAAATTGGTATATAACTAGAGATGAGCGAGCACTAAAATGCTCGGGTGCTCGTTATTCGAGTCAAATTTTTCCCGATGCTCGGGTGCTCATTTCGAATAACGAACCCCATTGAAGTCAATGGGAGACTCAAGCATTTTTTGCAGGGGACCAAAGCTCTGCACAGGGAAGGTTGCGTGAAAACCTGGAAACCTCAGAAAATGATGGAAACACCACGGAAATTGACAGGAAACAGCAGGGGCAGCATGCATGGATGCCTCCGAGGCTGCCTAATCGTACCATTATGCCAAATTCTGGGCAACAGCCTGGTGGTGACCCTCAAGACAACTGTGCTGACCCAGACCAAGATGGGCAAGGCACATGCACTGGCACATGTTAGGAAAGCACCCAACTAGGTGCAACGAAAGTCCATCACCGCCTGCGGGTGACACCACTGCCCATGCTGGCACTGCGGTCCTATCCCCCGCCCCACGACGCAAGCATAAGCCTGACACAGCGTGGTGACAGCTTGGTGACGAAGTTAGATTGAGGTAGCAGGTGAACCAGCCAAAAATTTACCCTGACACAGCATGGCGGTGAACCCAGAGTGACCAAGTGAGACTGAGGTAGCAGGTGAAGCACTTAAAATTTTACCCTGACACGGAATGGCGGTGAACGTCAGACGCTGCCTGCATGAGATTAGGGATAGAGCTGCTGTCTGTCAGGGAGAGTGTTAGGGCCTCAATTTAGATTTTGGTTAGGCAGGAATCACCCACAAAGAACCCAACAGCCCTTCTAAGGGCTACAAGCACCTTTTTTTTATCACCTCCTGGCTGCTGGCTGGAGCTTGTAGTGCAGCTACCGCCATCTTGGCTGCACACTGTTAGGGCGTGAAATTAGAATGTGGTTAGGCAGGAATCATCCACAAAGAACCCAACGGTCCTTCTAAGGGCTACAACGACCTTTTTTTTTTGTCCTCCTCTCGGCTGCTGGCTGGGACTTGTAGTTCAGCTACCGCCATCTTGGCTGCACACTGTGCACAGCGACTGGTGGCAGAAGGGACAGCACGTGGTCCACACAGACCCAAAAGAAATTGCCCAAAGTCCTCTCAGTACTCATTTTTGCTGCTGCTGTACCTTGGCTTGCTGAGATCTGTAGTGCAGTCTAGGCAATATGTTTTTTCTCTCAGTTATATATATTACAGTCCAGTGAACAATTATGTCGTGTGCTGTACAGTAGCGTCAGTCTAGGGTATACGTTTTTTATCTCAGTTATATATCCTACAGTGCAGTACAAATTCTGTCATGTGCTGCACACTAGCCGGAGTCTAGAAAATATACATTTTTTTCTCTCATTCATATATCCTACAGTGCAGTGAAAAATTGTGTGGTGTGCGTTACACTAGCTGCAGTCTAGAGAATAGTTTTTTTCTCTCAGATATATTTAATACAGTCCAGTGAAAAATTCTGTGGTGTGTGGTACACTATCCGCAGTCTAGAGAATACGTTTTTGGCCTCAGATATTAATTCGACAGTTTAGTGATTACACAAAATGTTGAACCCAAGGGCTAAGGGTCGAGGACGTGGGCATCCAAGTGATGTAGGGGGGCAGAGGCCGTGGTCCTGGGCAGGGTGATACAGTACTTAGTGATGAGGGAGCAGTGGAACACCGCAGAGTTTCGCTCCCTACTGTAGCTTCATCTCGCAACTTACATGGTCACGTGGTACACCACTATTAAAACCACAACAGTGCGAACAGGTGATGACGTGGATAGAGGATAATGTGTCCAGTAATTTATCCACCACCCAGTCTTCCACACAGTCCACCCACTTTAGCCAAGGGAGTAGACCTCTGGCTCCTCCAGCTCAACCTCCTTCCCCCAGCCTGCCCCCCCCATGGAGAATATGGATTCAGATCTGGCATACTCACAGGAAGTCTTTTCAGGACCCTACCCAGAGACACAAACCACTGCTCAACAGCAACCTGAGCAGTTGCTCTGTCCCGATGCCCAAAATTTAGAACTTTCGCAGTCTGTGGGTGATGAGAGTGTGGACTTAGTGCAAGTAGTGTGTCAAGAGGTGTCAAATGATGATGAGACACGGTTGTCAGACATTGACGTTGTTGTCAGGGCAGTAAGTCCCAGGTGGGAGCAGAGTGAGGAATCGGAGGAAGAGCAGGTGAATGATGAGGTGACTGACCCAAGATAGGTTGGTAAGCCTAGTCAAGACAGTGCTTCTGAGGGGGAGGCAAGTGCAGCACCAGAACAGGTTGGAAGAGGCAGTGGGGTGGCCAGAGGGAGAAGCAGGGCCAGAGCAAGTAGATCAGCAACTGTTTCACGGAGTGCAGCTCCCGTGCCGAGGCTTAGATGTTCGCAAGTCTGGAGGTTCTTTAAAGAAAGTGAGGATGACCGACAGACCGTGGTGTGCAACTTGTGCCACATCAGGATCAGCAGGGGAGGCACCACTACCAGCCTAACCACTACCAGCATGCGCAGGCACACGACTCAATGGAACCAAGGCCATTCACCTCCTGCGGATCACACCACTGCTCCTTCCCCTGTGTCACATGCTGGCTTTGCGAGTCAACCCCCCGCCCAGGACCCCGGCACGAGCGCCTCCCGCCCTACAACCACCCCTTCACCTCCACGATCCTCCACACCCTACACCAATGTGTCCCAGCGCAGTGTTTAGCTGTCTTTGCATCAGACATTGGAGCGCAAGCGCAAACGCGAATACAATTCCACCCACCCACATGCACAAGTCCTAAACGTCCACATTTTCAAACTGCTGACCCTGGAGATGCTGCGCTATAGACTGGTATAGATTGAGGCTTTCCGCAACCTGATGGCGGTGGCTGTCGCTCTGTACTTTGTCCCCAGCCTCCACTATTTTTCACGATGTGCCGTCCCAGCCCCACACCCTGACCAACGCGGTTGCTGAGAAGGTCCACCTAACCACGGACACGTGGACAAGTGCTGGCGGGCAGGGACACTATATCTC
This sequence comes from Rhinella marina, assembly GCA_900303285.1. Classification (NCBI taxonomy): domain Eukaryota; kingdom Metazoa; phylum Chordata; class Amphibia; order Anura; family Bufonidae; genus Rhinella; species Rhinella marina. Next base: position 55,010 of record ONZH01022019.1, on the reverse strand, counting down.
CCTGACGGCACATTGGGTTAACTTGGTGGAGGCTTGGACCGAGTCTGACCCTGGGGCCGCTCATGTAATGCCCACACCGAGGATTGCGGGGCCTACCTCGGTCACGGTTTCTCAGACTTATTATGCCTCTTCCTCCAACCCCTCCTCCTCTTCCTACTCTCAAATACAATCTGTGAGCACGGCGCCTTCAGTCGGTAGCTCTAGGCGCAGCAGCACTGCCGTGGGTAAGTGCCAACAGGCGGTGCTGAAACTGCTGAGCTTAGGTGACCTTAGGCACACCGCACAAGAGCTGTTACAGGGCATCACGGCGCATACCGATCTTTGGCTGGTGCCGCTGAAACTCAAACCAGGCATGGTTGTGTGTGACAATGGGCGTAACCTGGTGGCGGCTCTGCAACTCGGCAGACTAACACATGTGCCATTATACACCAATACTATTTCCCAAAGTAACAACAACCCATATAAACACTGCATATAAAACCTGCCTGGCCCATGTGTTCAATCTTGTGGTTCAGCGGTTCCTCAAGACCTACCCCAATATGTCTGATTTAGTCCACCAAGGTGCGACGCATCTGTGCGCATTTCCGCAAGTCAACCACAGATGCTGCCACTCTCAGGGCAGTGCAACGGCGCTTACAACTGACAGCTCACCGACTGTTGTGCGACGTGCCCACACAATGGAATTCCACATTACACATGTTAGCCAGGGTTTACCAGCAGCGCAGAGCGATTGTAGACTGCCAGATGACAACTTCCACGAGAACTGGTAGACAGTCTACAATGAGGAGTGGACGTGGATGTCTGATATCTGTCAGGTGTTAAGCCACTTTGAGGAGTCAACACAGATGGTCAGCGGCAATGCCGCCATTATCAGCGTCACCATCCCGCTGCTTTGTCTGCTGAAAAAGTCACTGCTCAGCATGAAGTCAGAGGCTTTGCGGTTGTCACAGGAGATGGGGGAAGAAGATACGTTGCTTGATAGCCAGACCACCCTCAGGTCTGTTTCTCAGCGCATATTGGAGGAGGATGAGGAGGAAGAGGAGGAGACTGTTGGCCAGACTGAAGAGGGTACCTATGCTCATTCCTTCTTATCTGTTGAGCGTGTATGGGCTGAAGAGCAGGAGTTGGAGGAGGAGGAAATGGAGAGTCAGCCTATTGAGGAAAGGGAATTCTTGCATGTTGGGACTCTTGCGCACATGGCTGACTTCATGTTAGGCTGCCTTTCCCGTGACCCTCGCATTTTTGCCAACACTGATTACTGGGTGTTCACCCTCCTGGACCCCCGGTACAAGCAGAACTTTTCCACTCTCATTCCTGTAGAGGAGAGGAGTATGAGAGTGAAACAATATCAACAGGCCCTGGTGCACAAGCTGAAACTATCCTCTCCATCTGACACCGCTAGCGGCAGAGGACGTAGTTCTGTGGGCCAACTAGAGGGGGAGAGGAGGGGAGCAGGCAGCTTGTCAAGCACTGGCAGGGGAACAATCTCCAAGGCCTTTGTCAGTTTTATGGCACTCCAGCAAGACTATGTCACCCGTCCCCCAGTAGGGGGGGAGCTGTTCAGAAAGATGGTGAGGGAGTACCTAGCTGACCATACCAACGTCCTGCGTGATCACTCTGCTCCATACAACTACTGGGTTGCACAGCTGGACACAACTGGCGCTGTACGCCTTGGAGCTTCTGGCCTGCCCTGCCGCTAGCGTGTTGTCAGAGCGGGTCTTCAGTGCAGCTGGTGGCATCATCACTGATAAGCGTACACGCCTGTCAACTGACAGCGCTGACAGGCTGACGATTATTGAAATGAATAAAGCCTGGATTTCACCGGAATGCAAATCTCCACCGGGGGAAAGCAGCGCAACATGAAAATTCTTTATGTATCCTTTCCTCTCCTCCTCTTCTTCGCACACAAACGCTGAGCCAACAAGTAATGTTTCTGAGGGCCAACTGGCGCTCTTTACAAACAATGTTTACGGAGGGCCACCTACAGGCCCTCTCTCCAATAAAATTTTTAGGAGCGTCAACAACAGACGCTCCAAAACAATTTTTTAGGAGGGTCAACTTCAGACACTCCAAAACAAATTTTTGGGAGGCTCACCTACAGCCATTTGACTGCAATCTCAGTCTAACCAAGGCATTGGTGGTGTCACCACCATGCTGTATCAGTATAAAATTTTATGTGCTTCACCTGCTACCTGAGTGTAACTTGGTAACTCTGGGTTCACCGCCATGCTGTATCAGTGTAAAATTTTATGTGCTTCACCTGCTACTTCAACTAACTTGGTCACTTGTTGGTGTCAACACTAGTTACTATACCGCACATGACAGAATTGTGCACTGAACTGTAGTATATATAACTGACAGAAAAAAAGGAATTTTTAGACTGCGGCTAATTTACCGCAAACCACTCCATTTTTCACTGGACTGTAGTACATATAACTGAGAAAATACGTATTTTATAGACTGACGCTGCTTTACAGCACACTACAGAATTTTTCACTGGACTGTAGTATATATAAAAGAGAAAAAAACGCACTCTTTAAATGGCGGCTATTTTACCGCAAACCACTACATTTTTCACTGGACTGTAGTACATATAACTGAAAGAAAATACGTATTTTATAGACTGACGCTACTGTACAGCACACTACATAATTGTTCACTGGACTGTAGTGTATAGAAATGACATAAAAACGTATTCCCTAGACTGACGCTATTGTACAGTACACTACATAATTGTTCACTGGACTGTAGTGTATAGAAATGACAGAAAAACTTATTCTCTAGACTGACGCTACTGTACAGTACACTACATAATTGTTCACTGAACTGTAGTGTATAGAAATGACAGAAAATTGTTCACTGGACTGTAATATATATAACTGAGAATAAAAACGTATTCTCTGGACTTCGGCTAGTGTACCTCACATCTCACAATTGTTCACTGGACTGTAGTTTATATAACTGAGAATAAAAACGTATTCTCTAGACTGCGGCTAGTGTACTGCACACCTCACAATTGTTCACTGGACTGTAGTTCATATAATTGAGTGAAAAAACGTATTCTCTAGACTGCGGCTAGTGTATCGCACACCTCACAATTGTTTACTGGACTGTAATATATATAACTGAGAATAAAAACGTATTCTCTAGACTGCGGCTAGTGTACTGCACACCTCACAATTGTTCACTGGACTTTAGTTTATATAACTGAGAATAAAAACGTATTCTCTAGACTGCGGCTAGTGTATCGCACACCTCACAATTGTTCACTGGACTACTGTGAGGGGACACATATCAGGGCATAACCACTGTGAGGGGGCATATATCTAAGCATTGCTACTGTGAGGGGGCATATATCAGGGCATTTTACTGTGAGGGGGCACATCTGAGGATAACTACTGTGAGGGGGCACATATATGGACATTACTGTGAGGGGCACATACCTGGGCATCGCTACTGTGAGGGGGCACACATCTGGGCATCACTACTGTGATGGGGGCACATATCTGTCATAACTACTATGAGGTGGCCCATATCTGGGCATAATCTGTGAAGGGGGCACAATGTGGGCATAAATACTGTGTGGGGTCATGAAGGGGGCATTATTACTACGTGGGAACATTTAAGAGACTGGGTGGGTTTAGGTGTTTACGTAATTCTGTTTTTGGGGGAGTTAGAGGCATGGCCTATCGCAAAATAAATTTGCATGGCGGGCTTTGTGTACCGCACATAGTATCCCTCTTCCTTCTTTTTAAAAGTTGGGAGGTACAGTGCCTTGCGAAAGTATTCGGACCCCTGGAACTTTTCAACCTTTTGCCACATTTCAAAATTCAAACAAAAAGATATAACATTTTAAATTTTTGGTGAAGAATCAAGTGGGTCACAATTATGAAGTGGAACGGAATTTATTGAATCATTTTAAACTTTTTTTGTAATAATAAAACTGAAAAGTGGGGTGTGCAAAATTATTCGGCCCCCTTGCATTAATACTTTGTTGCGCCACCTTTTGCTGCGATTACAGCTGCAAGTCGCTTGGGGTATGTCTCTATCAGTTTTTCACATTTTGAGACTGAAATTCTTGCCCATTCTTCCTTGCAAAACAGCTTGAGCTCTTTGAGGTTGGATGGAGAGCATTTGTGAACAGCAGTTTTCAGCTCTTTCCATATATTCTCAATTGGATTCAGGTCTGGACTTTGACTTGGCCATTCTAAGACCTGGATACGTTTATTTTTGAACCATTCCATTGTAGATTTTGCTTTATGTTTGGGATCATTGTCTTGTTGGAAGATAAATCTCCATCCTAGTCTCAGGTCTTTTGCAGACTCCAATAGGTTTTCATCCTGAATGGTCCTGTATTTGGCTCCTTCCATCTTCCCATCAATGTTTACCATCTTCCCTGTCCCTGCTGATGAAAAGCAGGCCCAAACCACAGTGTAGATGGTGTGTTCAGGGTGATGAGCTGTGTTGCTTTTACGCCAAACATATAGTTTTGCATTGTTTCCAAAAAGTTCGATTTTGGTTTCATCTGACCAGAGCACCTTCTTCCACATGTTTGGTGTGTCTCCCAGGTGGCTTGTGGCAAACTGTAAACAAGACTTTTTATGGATATCTTTGAGAAATGGCTTTCTTCTTGCCACTCTTCCATAAAGGCCAGATTTGTGAAGTGTTGGACTGATTGTTGTCCTATGGACAGACTCTCCCACCTCAGCTGTAGATCTCTGCAGTTCATCCAGAGTGATCATGGGCCTCTTGGCTGCATCTCTGATCAGTCTTCTCCTTGTTTGAGATGAAAGTTTAGAGGGACGGCCGGGTCTTGGTAGATTTGCAGTGGTCTGATACTCCTTCCATTTCAATATGATCGCTTGCACAGTGCTCCTTGGGATGTTTAAAGCTTGGGAAATCTTTTGGTATCCAAATCCGGCTTTAAACTTCTCCACTACAGTATCACTGACCTGCCTGGTGTGTTCTTTGGTCTTCATGATGCTCTCTGTGCTTTAAACAGAACCCTGAGTCTATCACAGAGCAGGTGCATTTATACGGAGACTTGATTACACACAGGTGGATTCTATTTATCTTCATCAGTCATTTAGGACAACATTGGATCATTCAGAGATCCTCAATGAACCTCTAGAGTGAGTTTTCTGAACTGATAGTAAATGGGCCCAACTTTTCAGTTTTATTTTTACAAAAAAAAGTTTAAATGATCCAATAAATTTCAGTCCACTTCACAATTGTGACCCACTTGTTGTTGATTCTTCACCAAAAATTTAAAATGTTATATCTTTTTGTTTGAAGCCTGAAATGTGGCAAAAGGTTGAAAAGTTCCAGGGGGCCGAATACTTTCGCAAGGCACTGTATGTCACTGGGCTGAAATAGCAAGGAGATCAGGGTGTTTTAACAGTATTTGTTACATGCTTTTATACTTTGGACTTTTTTGAGTATGGGTTAAACCTAGTCTGCACTTCTTGCTTATTTTGCTTAGTGACTCCCTGCTGGATAAGATCTAACACCACCTGGTGTTAATACCTATGAGCAAGTGAACATCTATTCTGAACTTAGCTGGGAGTAACGCCCTACCACTGGTGTGGCAAGCAATGAAGGAAGAATGGTGGAAGGAGATACAGGACTGAATAGGAGGCCTTCTTACCCTCGATCTCTTCTGAGGTGATGGTTGAGAGTTCCCAAGACCTCTCTGTTACTATTAAAAGAGACGTTTAGAGCCAGAGATACTTTTTTTTTTACAGCGCTTGCACAGGACAATGCTTCTGTCTTCCGGCAGCGTTGAGAAAAATTGTCAGATGGGAGATACTCGGGGAGAGCTGGAGGCAGCCGAGCTTGACTTAGCTGTGTCATGTTTTGCGCTTAATGCACCCAGCATGTAAGCAGAATGACCAGGTGTAAAGCAGATATAGCCCTGGCTGTTTTTTGAGAGGTACATTGCCTCTGTTTTTTATTGCTGCCACCACCCTTCTCCTTTGATGTTGCCTCCTCCTCAGGACCACGATCCGGTTCTCAGGTCATGTCCAACACACTATCATCATCAGAGTCCTCATTCTTTCTGCCACTTTTATCAGACTGTGAGATATCATGTGGGCTCCTTGGCCCCCCTTCCCTGCTCTGCATTTTCCTCGACTGCCACTGTTGCTGCCCCAATGCCAATACCGTGGCTATGGGTGCCACTATTACCACCACCAATACTGCGACACATGGGGTCCCCAGCCTTCGCCTCAGCTTCCTCCTCAAGGCAGTCAAATTCCACATCATCCTGATTTGACTGAGAGGATGAGTGAGTCATCCAATCCACAATCTCACAACTATGCCTTTTCAAAGCCAGGGAGAACTAGGACATACTACTACTTCTGGCCAGATAGCTGTTGCTGCTAAAGTACTACCCACATACTAGCTCTGAGAGATCAAGGCCTGACCCTGGGTCTTTCATTTGGAACCCTTCCGTATCCTCCAACACTAACACAAACTTTCTGCAGATGCCCTAACACAGAATTCAATATGTTTTTCAATATGCACATAGGAATAGTTGACGGCCAAGACGAAGTTTGGCTCCATGAGCCAATACATGTTAGTGCTGTACAGAAACAGCGTTAAAACCGAAGTTTTTTATAGAGATCCAAAGTTCAATTCAATCAAGACTAGTTTTGAGCTTATTTCGCCCACTCAAAAAAACTGTATTTCTGTTCAAATGGGGGGAAAAAGAAATGTTCTTGAAGCTACCTTTGATGTTCTGTGAGCATCCTTCTTCCGCTCTTTTGCTTTTCCTGCCGACATCTGCAGTAAAACGGTGCTGAGTAGCCTTTTACTGGATTCGTCCGAAGTTAACCTGAAAGGCTTCGGGTTCGTCTGTTCATAATTAGAGATGAGCGAGTAGTGTTCGATCGAGCCGGTATTCGATCGAATACTACGCTATTCGGCATACTCGATTGAAATCGAGTATAACGGCGATGGCGCACTTAGAATTCGTTTCCCCTCCCACCTTCCCTGGCGCTCTTTTTCCACCAATCACCATGCAGGGGGGGTATGACAGGCCCGCGGAGCACGCTGGCAGCGCGAAAACGGCGTCTACATGGATTGGCTGGAAAAACCACGTGACCTCGAATAATAAAAACTCAGCTCTTCCTGCTCGTTCGCATATGCTGCGTGAACTTAGTCAGGGACAGAGGCTGGAGAAGGGAGAGATAGGTTTTAGCTGTTGGACAGACAGGAGCGTGATTAAAAGCCCTTATCAGGGCTACTATAGTGCAGTACAGTGATAGCTTTACTACCATATACACTCTGCAGAGAACGGCTGCTGTATTCAGGGATAGCTGCTGGAGTAGGGACAGAGAGAGGCATTAGTGGTGTATTAGGTGCTCTGCTACATACCAAACTATATTTGGCACTACTGTTCTGCGTTCTTTTTGGCCGCAAAACCCTGTTATATACCTAGTGTGTATATGCACCATCTGATCTTCTGGCAGTATACGGCTGTGTACTTTTTTTTTTTTTTTAAATACAGTTTATTTGGCTCTAGTGTTCTGGGTTCTGTGTGCCTGCAATACCCTTTTTGTATACCAGGTGTAAATACCCACCGTCTGACCTGTTAGTACACGGCTGTGTACCTAGAAATAAAAAAAAAAAAAGGCCTTTTCTTTGTCAACTGTACTGAGCGTTCTGCGTGCTTGCAAAATTATTTTATATACGTGGTGTTAATACACACCGTCTGACCTGTTAGTACATGGCTGTGTACCTAGAAATATTTAAAAAAAAAGGCCTTTTCTTTGTCAACTGTATTGAGCGTTCTGCGTGCTTGCAAAATTATTTTATATACGTGGTGTTAATACACACCGTCTGACCTGTTAGTACACGGCTGTGTACCTAGAAATATAAAAAAAAAAAGGCCTTTTCTTTGTCAACTGTACTGAGCGTTCTGCGTGCTTGCAAAATTATTTTATATACGTGGTGTTAATACACACCGTCTGACCTGTTAGTACACGGCTGTGTACCTAGAAATATAAAAAAAAAAAGGCCTTTTCTTTGGCACCTGTACTGTGCGTTCTGCGTGCTTGCAAAATTATTTTATATACGTGGTGTTAATACACACCGTCTGACCTGTTAGTACACAGCTGTGTACCTAGAAATATTAAAAAAAAAAGGCCTTTTCTTTGTCTACTGTACTGAGCGTTCTGCGTGCTTGCAAAATTATTTTATATATGTGGTGTTAATACACACCTTCTGACCTGTTAGTACACGGCTGTGTACCTAGAAATATTAAAAAACTAGGCCTTTTCTTTGGCACCTGTACTGTGCGTTCTGCGTGCCTGCAAATATCTTTTATATACGTGGTGTTAATACACACCGTCTGAACTGGTAGTATACGGCTGTGAAGGCAAAATATTGTAACAAAAAAAAAAAAAATGCGTAGGGCTAGCGGAATCGGACGAGGACGGGGGCGCGGAAATGCTGTTGGGGGCCTTGTTGAAGCCAGTGGGGATACAATGCGTGCTGGTGAGGGGCAGCCAGGATCCCACTCATCCAGAATCCCTGCCTTTATGGGACAGTTAAGCAGGGGGCGGGTTACACTGCTGTTGAGGCCTGAGCAGGTTGAACAGGTGGTGCAATGGATAGCCGATAGCGCTTCCACACAGTTGTCCACCAGCCAGTCATCCACACAGTCTCACTCTGACCCTCCTTCCTCCACACCTGGCCAACAGAGTCATCCCACCATTGACCCCTCCCAGGAGCTCTTTTCGGGTCCTTTTTCAGATGTGCCGGAAGAATCCCAGGAGCTAGCAGAGGAATTTGTTTGTAGTGATGCCCAAACACTTGAGTATTCGCCATCTCCTGCTGATGTGGACCCTGAACCAGCATCTGTTATCATGAGCGATGATGATGATGAGACGCAGTTGCCATCAAGGGAGGCTGTTGGAATGTCCAGTGGGCAGGAGGAGGAGCAGAGTGAGGAAGTGGAAGAGGAGGTGGTGGATGACGAAATGACCGATCCCACTTGGCCAGGGGTGATGTCCAGCGGGGAAAGCAGTGGAGAGGTGGTGGTCTGCGCAGCACCGAAAAAGGCAGCAAGAGGCAGAGGGATGTCCAGAGGCAGAGGGATGTCCAGAGGCAGGGCAGAGGGATGTCCAGAGGCAGAGGGATGTCCAGAGGCAGAGGGATGTCCAGAGGCAGAGGGATGTCCACAGGCAGAGGGATGTCCACAGGCAGAGGGATGTCCACAGGCAGAGGACAGTCCAGACAGAGAAGTGAGGCCACAGCCAGCAGGGCCAAAGCTGTTCCCGGCAGCAGGCAGTCGCGCGAAGCTCCCCCATCGAGGCCTCGTACTTCTGTGGTGTGGAGATTTTTTAATGTTTGTGCGGATGACAAACTGAGCGCGGTTTGCACACTCTGCCACTCAAAACTGAGTAGGGGCTCTGAGAAGAGCAATCTGACCACCTCAGGCATGCGGCGTCACTTGGAAGTCAAGCACTGGGCTGAGTGGGAGAGAGCAAACGCAATACAACCTGCACAAGGTCTTCCTGCTACTGCCTCTTCCCCTTTGTTGTGTGCTGCCACTACGGTCCAGACCTCCAGCCTGGACACCTCCACATCTGCCTCTGCCTCGGCTACTTTGGGGCCTTCTCCTTCAGCCTCCCCTTCCCCCGCATCTTCGCCTGCACCTTCACACTCCTCGTCCCATCAACTGTCCATCTCGCAGGCGTTCGACCGCAGGCGGAAGTACGCCTCGAGTCACCCCCAAGCCCAAGCCTTAAACTGCCACATCTCCAAACTGCTGGCCCTGGAGATGTTGCCGTTTAGGCTTGTGGAGACGCAGGCCTTCCGCGACCTGATGGCGGCTGCCGCACCTCGCTATTCCGTCCCCAGCCGCCACTACTTTTCCCGGAGTGCCGTCCCCGCCCTGCACCAGCACGTGTCGCGTAACATCAGGCGGGCCCTGAGGTACGCAGTCAGTGCAAAGGTCCACTTGACCACCGACTCCTGGACAAGCGCTTGCGGCCAGGGACGATACATCTCTTTGACGGCACACTGGGTGAATGTTGTGGAAGCGGGGACGGGGTCGCAAACAGAGACGGCCTACCTACCACCCCCGCCCAAGATTGCCAGCACGGGTTCTGATAAACCCCCCTCCTCTTCCTCCTCCTCCTCCTCTGCCTTAACATCGCCCTCAGCCGCTAGCTGGAAGCGTTGCAGCACTGGCGCGGGGAGACGTCAGCAGGCGGTGCTTAAGCTCATCAGCTTGGGCGACAGGAAGCACAGCGCCCCAGAGGTGAGGGACGCCATATTGCAGCAGACGGAGATGTGGCTGTCGCCGCTGCAGCTAGGACCAGGCATGGTCGTGTGCGATAACGGCCGTAACCTGGTGGCGGCTCTGGAGCTTGCCGAACTCAATCACGTACCATGCCTGGCCCACGTTTTTAATCTGGTAGTCCAAAAATTTCTAAAGACTTACCCCAACCTGGCAGAGCTACTGGTGAAAGTGCGGCGCTTGTGCGCTCACTTTCGGAAGTCAACTGTAGCTGCTGCTAGCTTAAAAAAACTCCAGCAACGCCTCCATTTGCCTGAACATCGGCTGTTGTGCGACCTGCCAACTCGCTGGAATTCCACCTATTCCATGATGGCCAGGGTGTGTGAGCAGCAGAGAGCATTGATGGAGTACCAGATTATGAATCCACGCGTGCCTCCAACTCAGCTCCCTCAGTTTGCCAACCACGAGTGGCCATGGATGGCAGACATATGCGATGTACTGCGTATCTTTGAGGAGTCCACCAAGAAGGTCAGCAGCGAGGACGCTATAGTGAGCCTAACCATCCCGCTCCTATGCGTCCTTAAAGAATCGCTCATCGCTCATCTCATAAGGGAGAACGCATTGCACGCAGAGGAGACGGGGGTAGGAGGAGACGCAACGGAGCTACACAGTCAGACCACACTTTTGTCTGCTTCTCGGTGGCAGTTGCAGGAGGAGGAGGAGGAGGACGACGTGGAGGTGGCTGTGGAAGAGGAGGCGGATGCTGGCGGCGAGGGTAGCAGTCAGGCTGTGTGCGTCCCATTGGTTCAGCGCGGATGGGGCGGAGAGGAGGCGGAAGAGGAAGAGGAGGAAATGGCAAGTGATCCTTCTGGTGGGGGCAGTGACGTCATGCCTATTCAGAGTCTGGCACACATGGCTGACTTCATGCTGGGCTGCTTTTCCCGGGACACACGTGTTGTCCGGATAGTGGAGAACAAACTGTACTGGGTCTTCGCACTCCTGGACCCCCGGTATAAAGATAATGTCTCCTCTTTTATTCCGGTAGAGGAGAGGACGAATCGATTGCTGGAATACCAGAGGGAACTCGTGCAGAACATGATGGAGATTTTCCCACCCACCATCGCTGGCGGCAGAGAGGAGAGGGTCTCCCAGAGTCCCACAACATTGATCAGGCCCACAGCCACCAGGGGAACACTCTCCAAGGTGTGGGACACGTTCATGGCACCCCCTCGTGCAACTTCCATCACTGCGGGGCCCGCTATCAGCAGGAGGGACAAGTATCGGCGGATGTTGCGGGAGTACCTGGCAGACCGTACCCCTGTCCTCCCCGATCCCTCGGCGTCCTACACTTACTGGGTCTCCAAGTTGGACACGTGGCTAGAACTGTCCCTGTACGCCTTGGAGGTGCTTGCCTGCCCTGCCGCCAGCGTGCTATCAGAAAGGGTGTTCAGCGCAGCCGGGGGCATTATAACCGATAAGCGCAGCCGCCTGTCAACCGACAGTGCCGACAGGCTGACGCTAATCAAAATGAACAGCAAGTGGATTGACCCGGACTTTGCTTCTCCAACAGTGGAAAGCAGCCAAAAGTGAAGTGCCATCTGTATGAAGTGCCATTTCCTCCTCCACCTCCTCCTCCTCCTCCTTAACCGCCGTAGAATTGCTCCGTAAAATAAAAAAAATATATATATTTATGGCTCACCTCTTGGGCCTACAAACAATTTTTAAGAGGTCTTACCGCTTTAGCCTCCACATAATTTTTAAGAGGTCTCACCTCTTGGGCCTACAAACAATTTTTAAGAGGTCTCACCTCTTGGGCCTACAAACTATTTTTAAGAGGTCTCACCTCTTTGGCCTCCACATAATTTTTAAGAGGTCTCACCTCTTGGGCCTTAATACAATTTTTAAGAGGTCTCACCTCTTTGGCCTCCACTTAATTTTTTCGAGGGCTCACCTCTTGGGCCTCCATATAATTTTTACGAGGGCTCACCTCAAGCTAACTTTGCGCACTCATTACAATATTTTCACAACAAGGACCTAAGAGCCCTTGATGGGAGAGCTTTGTGTGGGGGCCTGTTATAGGGAAGAGATGCGGCCCTGCGGGCTCTAGCCTGCCTTCTCCATGAGCCTCTGGCCAGCCCACGGCCTCTTCCTGCCTTTTGCGGTCCTACGCATCCCTCAACATCCCCACTGCTTTACCTGCTAGACATGACACTGGGCCAGGTCGGGTCACTGACTTCGTCATACTCAACCACCTCCTCTTACACTGCCTCACTTTGTTCCAACAGCCTCCCTTGCTGGCAACTCTGTCTCATCATCGTCCCTAATCATTTTACACTTTAGTGCCCGTTCCACACCACCATCAGCTAGAGATGGAGCTTGCTCCAGTGTTTGGGCATCAGAACAAACAAAATCCTCAGATAGCTCCTGCGATTCTTGCATGGGTGGGAACACTGGGTTGATAACATTGGGCAGGGTGGGAGGAAGGAGGGTCAGAGTGAGGTCCCTGCAGTTTCTGCAGGCTATCGACGAGACTGGACTTTGTGGACTTGACTGGGTGGTGGACAGATTTAAAAGGAGAATCTAGAAGGAGAAGGAGGGGTTTGCCGAGCTGTCTGTAAGGGTTGCGGAAATCCTGACAGAACCAAGGCCCCAAACTTGGGTGGGGGTAGCAGGTTTGCCCGTCCCCGCCTCCACAAAAGTCACCCAGTGTGCTGTCAGGGAGATGTAGCATCCCCGGCCTCAAACCAAAGTGTTGGTGGTCAAATGGCCTTTTGCAGTAACCGTGTTACTCGGGCGTGGATGATGTTTTGGGACATGTGCCTGGGCAAGGCAGGGATGGCACAGAGGGAAAAATAGTGATGGCTTGATTTCTTTCCCCCTTGCCTATGCCATCTGTGGTTGTCATAGGCAACGTGATTTTAAGGGGTGCAGAATTTTATCTTCTTTTTTGTCTAGTTTGGCTTGGGGTCCATGGCAATGTAGAGGAAAGAAGGTTTCCTTGTATGGTCTCACTTTACAGAGAGGTTATATTGTCTTTGGAGTGTATTGTTGAGAGGCTGTGATAGTGGCGTAATAGTGCGACTTGGGCGCGTTATATGCACTCAGACATGCTTCCCCTGCTGTCCCAGTTGCATTCCAGCAGTGTTGGCATCCTTTTCTGAGGTTTCAGGGTGGACTTGGTGACCTCCAAGTGGTCGAATTGAGATTTCCAAGTGGCGAGCATTTTTTTCCCATAGACTTTAATGGGATTCGATATTCGGTCGAATAGGCGAATATCGCGGTCTATTCGAATCGAATTTCGAACTTTCGAGTATTTCACTACTCGCTCATCTCTATTCATAATGAAACTGGTTCGTTATGAACTGATTCGTTCATCAATAGTTTCTGATTTTTTTGAAAGTTATAGAAGTCCCGATTACAAAAGTCCCGATTAAAAAAAAACTTAAAAAAAAAAAAAAACTAAAAAAAAAAAGTTAAAACGTCAGATTATACCAATAGGATGCGTTTCGGACATATATCTACCTTAAAAAAAGTCTATTGGTACTGCACAATAAACTACTGGATTCTATTCCTTTTTTCCAGCTGCATGCCGCCATACAGTGGCTTGAAAAAGTATTCATACTTTTCCACATTTTTTCACATTACACAAACTTATTTTACTGTGATTTTATATGATAGACCAGCACAAGGTAGAAAGTATTTGTGAATTGAAAAGAAAATTATACATGGTTTTTAAAATTTTAATAAATAAAAATCTGGAAAGTGTGGCGTGCCTTTGTATTCAGCTCCTCTACCTTGTAGTACCACCTTTCACCGCAATTACAGCTGCAAGTCTTACTATGTTCTTCCTGGTTTTCCTCCAGGATTGCCCTTTATTTTACTCAATCCATTTTACCATCAACTCTGACCAGCTTCCCTGTCCCTGCTAAAGAAAAGAATGTTTCACGGTGGGGATGGTGTTTTCATGGCCATGTCTTGGTAGGTTTGCAGTTGTGCCATAATCCTTCCACTTTCAGATGATGTTTTTTTTTTTTTTATAACCTAACCCTGTATCACACTTGTCCACAACTTTATCACTGGCTTCTCTGGTGTATTCCTTGGTTTCCATTATGCTTTTTGATCAATAATGTTCTCTAACAAACCTCTGAGGCTTTCACAGAACAGCTGTAGTTATACTAAGAATAAACACACAGGTGGACTCTAATTAACTGACTTCTGAAGGCAATTGGTCACACTGGATTTTATTTAGTGGTATCAGAGTACAGAAGCTGAATATGGTTGCACATCACACTTTCCAGATTTTTATTTACTAGAAAATAGGAAAACCATGTATCATTTTCTTTTTATTTCAAACATACTTGCTACTTTGTGTCTGTCTATCACATAAAATCTCAGTAAAGTACATTTAAGTTTGTGGGTGTAATGTGAAAAATGTGGGAACGTTCAGGGTGTATGAATACTTTTTCAAAGCATAGTATGTGACGTGTCTTGCTGTAAATTGAAGCTCCACTGTTGGTTAAAATTGACTATATATTCTATATATATATTATAGTTTTTTAAGCCAAAAACTAGCATACAAAATTATGAATAACACGGGCCTGCCGGCCCACCCTCTTCTCCACCCGCACCATGGTCCTTTTCTAGTTCTGTCAAAAAAGTTTTGTGAGCTGGGAAAAGTTGCAGATTTTGTCAGAAAATGGGCAACATGGGCCCCTATGTATCTTTATTAGTTACTTCAGTACCTAGTGAAATACTATAATGAATAAGCTTCGGGTTCTGATTCTTTCATTCACACCTTTATACCACCAGCAGTCACCTTTATTAAGATGTAAATTCTCAGTCCATAGATTATATATTTTATAGCATATTATTTCCTGTGCATTAATCTCATGTACTTATTATTAACTTAATAACTCTACCCTTGGAGTCCACATACAAATTATGGTTAGAATAAAAATAAAGCCATAATTCTATTTGCATTCGAACCACTAAAACGTAGGTAATTTTTAAGTTGCAACAGATTCTAATCTGCACAAATATAAAAATAAATGAAAATATGTGAAAACAGCATGTGTAGAAAAACAGAATTATCATAATTCTGTTTTTCTACACATGCTGTTTTCACATATTTTCATTTATTTTTATATTTGTGCAGATTAGAATCTGTTGCAACTTAAAAATTACCTACGTTTTAGTGGTTCGAATGCAAATAGAATTATGGCTTTATTTTTATTCTAACCATAATTTGTATGTGGACTCCAAGGGTAGAGTTATTAAGTTAATAATAAGTACATGAGATTAATGCACAGGAAATAATATGCTATAAAATATATAATCTATGGACTGAGAATTTACATCTTAATAAAGGTGACTGCTGGTGGTATAAAGGTGTGAATGAAAGAATCAGAACCCGAAGCTTATTCATTATAGTATTTCACTAGGTACTGAAGTAACTAATAAAGATACATAGGGGCCCATGTTGCCCATTTTCTGACAAAATCTGCAACTTTTCCCAGCTCACAAAACTTTTTTGACAGAACTAGAAAAGGACCATGGTGCGGGTGGAGAAGAGGGTGGGCCGGCAGGCCCGTGTTATTCATAATTTTGTATGCTAGTTTTTGGCTTAAAAAAATTGCTTAAATCTACACCAGCAAGAGAGCTGGTGTAGATTTAAGATTGTTGCACATCCTCCTGGAGGAAGCGCCAAAGTTATGTAGAAGCCTGCATCACCACATATCTTTGCTGCTTCCTCCAGCAGCACAGAGACAATTATGACTGGCTTGTAAATCACTGATTTTAAAAAATGGGCCCCATACTGTATAAAGAAGCTATCAGTATCTGGTTGTTGACAGTGTCCACGTAGCAACAGTTTTCTTTGTTACATTGCGAAGTGTGAGAACAAATTAAAAGACAGAAAAAATATTAAAATAGTAAATGTAATAAATACATTTTTTATTTGTAAATAAAAGGGGCCACAGTTAACATTTGCTTTCTTTAGTGCAAATGAACTTCAGTTGCAACCATGCAATCTGAAGTTTATATATATACCTTAGCACAAAAATTTTCATAAATTTCAGTTGTCTGTGTTCCCTGAAGTTGCTGCTCATCAGGGCACTAGTTGGGTGTATTACCAATAATATTACTGTTCTATTTTCTTTTATGTTCTCTTTTTTTTTTTTTTTTGCAGATGCGAAAACTTGCCAAGATTGCAATAAAGTTGCTACTTGTAAAGATTTTAAAAATTATGTAGCATGTAGTTGTCCAAGTGGATACGTGGGAGATGGTTTCAACTGCACAAGACTTGTGTTGTGTGCTTCGACAAACTGCTGCCCACAAGGCTATGTCTGGAACAATGAACAAAAAACTTGTTTGGATGTTGATGAATGTAACGCAGGTCTAGATAAATGTGCTTCTAAAACCTACTGTACAAATTACAATGGAATCTACTTGTGCCAGTATGATGCATCGATTCGATGCCCTACGACAGCGTGCAGCAGTGCGGAAGACTGTGTTAAAATAAATGGAGTAATGAAATGTGTTGATCCTTGCAATTCATCGCAACAGCTGGATGGAGCCAGTAGGCTGTACACTACTGACAGCACTGGGAGATTTCTCACTGATCGATACAACTTTGGCTGGTTCAAATATAGTACTGGCTACAGGATGAAAGAGGGGCCTGTCAGTCAACTGAAATGTGGATCTCTTAATCCTTTTTCTCTTGGTGTTAGTCACAAAACAATTACACAAACAGTGCAAACAGTTCCTCTATGGGTTAACACAGAAACCCCATACCTTGGACCAAACATACTGGTGAAAGCCTGTCCTGGAGGAGAATTTGTTTACAAGTTTTCTGGAAGCTTAAAGTATGATGTCTATTGCACAGGTATGTGATACTACAACATATTTCTTATAATAAAAACTATATATTGCATGCACTGAAATAAATGTAAAAATAGCAACCACAATTTCAGACAAAAGGCCTATTTACATGGGCCAATACAATGGGAAATAATCAGGAGTGAATCATTACATGCAGCAATCATGGCTGCCGTATAGGGGTTGAACAACTGTAAATATGATTGTTCACCCCCATACAGTTTCTTTGTTTGGTGGCAGGCGTTGGTCCCCAATATTGGCCTGATAAGCTGCACATGTAAATGAGTTCTAAGTAATCTGTAGTATCAAATCATAAATATTTAAAATGTACCGTAATTGTCATTTTGTTTTAAAGAGTCCTCTTAACAAAGCTCTGATTGTTGCTAAGGAGAGTCTGTATTCAGTCTTCAGCAATCTACTGAGCGTTGAAGACACCTGTGTAACAAGTCTGAGAGGTAGGATGATTGGCAATGATACAGTAGTTAGGGCACATATACATCGTCCAGGACTAGGAAAATGATAAGAGGCAGAATGGAAGTCTTTTCATGTTACATACAGGCACCTTCAGCGCTCACTAAAATGCGGAAAACTGATGACAGAATGTCCATAGTAGCAACTCAGTAGAGTTTTGCTAATAAGGCTCTTTACATCCTGTTTTCTAGAACAAATAAACATTTTCCCCTAATAAAGTATATTACAAAATGTCCCTACACTATATTAAAGATAAACTGAAATGACAATTACTCTTTAAAGGGGATTTCAGGGATAATTTTATTGATGACCTATCCTCGGGATATGTCATCAATATCAGATCTACCACGAATTTCCAAACTGACAAAATATTTTAGTCCATAGTCCACATGGATATAGTTGGAGGTTGTCAAACAGTGTGATTGTACACCACCATCAGCAAGGTTCACACATCAACATTGTGATCACTGATTCACTGGCATTTTATCCCCACAGAAAAGCACAAAAAGGGTGAATGGAATGGGAGTGGCAATGAGTACAAACATACAGTTTATGTAAAAAAAAAAATGGGACTAAAAGTTCTTGTTAACATATATATGGTTTAACTACTTAACTGCTTATTTTTTTTTATTTCAGAAAAATATACACCTATATCAACAACTAAACCAACAATAAAATTCACAAATGCCCCAACTTCTAAACCAACAACAAAACCCACAGCTGCCCCAACTTCTAAACCAACAACAAAACCCATGGCTGCCCCAACTTCTAAACCAACAACAAAACCCACTGCTGCCCCAACTTCTAAACCAACAAGAAAACCTACTGCTGCCCCAACTTCTAAACCAACAACAAAACCTACTGCTGCCCCAACTTCTAAACCAACAACAAAACCTACTGCTGCCCCAACTTCTAAACCAACAACAAAACCTACTGCTGCCCCAACTTCTAACAAAAACTACGGCCCCAACTAACAACAAAAACCTACGGCTGCCCCAACTTCTAAACCAACAACAAAACCTACGGCTGCCCCAACTTCTAAACCAACAACAAAACCTACGGCTGCCCCAACTTCTAAACCAACAACAAAACCTACGGCTGCCCCAACTTCTAAACCAACAACAAAACCTACGGCTGCCCCAACTTCTAAACCAACAACAAAACCTACGGCTGCCCCAACTTCTAAACCAACTACAAAACCCATGGCTACCCCAACTTCTAAACCAACAACAAAACCCACGGCTGCCCCAACTTCTAAACCAACAACAGAAATTACTGATACCTCTACTTCTGATACCCCCACCTCTAAACCAACAACAAATCCACCTTATACAACTAAACCAACTGAAATCCCTCCTGGATCAAGCACAGAACCCAGTAATACACCCCCTCCTGGACCAAGTACAGATTCCAGTACTATACCTCCTCCTGGACCAAGTACAGATTCCAGTGCTACAACCCCTCCTGAACCAGGTACACATTCCAGTGCTACAACCCCTCCTGGACCAAGTACAGATTCCAGTACTATACTTCCTCCTGGACCAAGTACAGATTCCAGTACTATACTTCCTCCTGGACCAAGTACAGATTCCAGTGCTACAACCCCTCCTGGACCAGGTACACATTCCAGTGCTACACCCCCTCCCAAACCAAGTACAGAATCCAGTGCTACAACCCCTCCTGGACCAAGTACAGAACCCAGTACAACACCCCCTCCTGGACCAGTTACAGAGTCCAGTGCTACACCCCCTCCTGGACCAAGTACAGATTCCAGTACTATACCTCCTCCTGGACCAAGTACAGATTCCAGTGCTACAACCCCTCCTGGACCAAGTACAGAATCCAGTGCTACAACCACTCATGGACCAAGTGCAGAACCCAGTACTACACCCCCTCCTGGACCAGGTACACAGTCCAGTGCTACAACCCCTCCTGGACCAGGTACACATTCCAGTGCTACACCCCCTCCCGAACCAAGTACAGAATCCAGTGCTACAACCCCTCCTGGACAAAGTACAGATTCCAGTACTATACTTCCTCCTGGACCAAGTACAGATTCCAGTGCTACAACCTCTCCTGGACCAGGTACACATTCCAGTGCTACACCCCCTCCCGAACCAAGTACAGAATCCAGTGCTACAACCCCTCCTGGACCAAGTACACATTCCAGTACTATACTCCCTCCTGGACCAAGTACAGATTCCAGTGCTACAACCCCTCCTGGACAAAGTACAGATTCCAGTACTATACTTCCTCCTGGACCAAGTACAGATTCCAGTGCTACAACCCCTCCTGGACCAGGTACACATTCCAGTGCTACACCCCCTCCCGAACCAAGTACAGAATCCAGTGCTACAACCCCTCCTGGACCAAGCACACATTCCAGTACTATACTCCCTCCTGGACCAAGTACAGATTCCAGTGCTACAACCCCTCCTGGACCAAGTACTGATCCCAGTGCCACATCCCCTCCTGATGATATTCCCATTGAGCACATAAAACTGAAAATTTCTATTTTTAGTAACTCAGTACTGAACAGTGCCCTTTATGTCAACTTGCATACTGGAGGACCTTTTTATGTAGTGCTTGAGGCTGAGGACAACCATGAACTTAAAAACATTTTGTTTATTAATTCCATGTTTGAGAATAAGGACTCTCCAATTGAAGATTCACAGTCCTTCAAACAGTTTTTAGCAGATGAGTAAGTAGCCATAATATTTTAAGATTATCTATCTATCTATCTATCTACAAAACAAACAAAATGAAAGCAGCACAACCAAGTAAAAGGTGGAATGGTGTGCCAGCGGCTGAGGATGTGATCCAATCCAAAAAATATATATAAAAAAAGTAATTCCACTGCACTCCCAGGGAAATGTGCTTCAAAGAATGATGTTCTTTATATCACCAGAGCGACGTTTTAGTCCTCTTACTGGGACTTTTCTCAAGCAGTGATGTGACATCACTGCTTGAGAAAGTCCCAGTAAGAGGACTGAAATGTCACTCTGGTGAAATAAAGAACATCATTCTTTGAAGCACATTTCCCTGGGAGTGCAGTGGAATTTTTTTTTTTTTATCTGTCTATCTATCTATCTATCTATCTATCTATCTATCTATCTATCTATCTATCTATCTATCCATCTCCTTTTTGTAAAATGTCTACTGTTGTATGGCAAACTTCATTGAAAAAAAACTTCATTTTACTGTAATTTTCCAAATACTTTGATGCCTTCTACAGATGCCTGGAAAAAAGTTCTGAACAAATTTCCAACCTCTCATCTATAGTCAAGTGGTTGAAAGTCTTAGAAACAGCAAACAATAGCACATGTGAAGCCAAGGCAAGTTAATTTAATTATTGCAAATTCTGTTGAATTAAGTAAAGAATATTTCTATCTAAAATAGAGAATAAGTCTAGGGCTACAAGAAAATCTTGGCTGCGACATCCATTGTGCAACCAAAGATTGCTGTATAGTGAGGCATGGATCCAGCAAGGTTCTGAAAATCTGTTTGTTAAAATTACAGTAGGCTTGCAGAACTGGTAATAAGGGCACATCTCGACCTGAGTTCATTTGGTGAACTGAATGCCGAGTGGAGGAGGATCTTTACATTACAGTTTGACTCTTTGGCTCCTCCTCACCCTGGAGACAATACCCTCAGTGCTGGCACAGGCTTTGTCAGCACTGCTTCTGTCATTCTATTGACTGGCAGCTTGCTATGACATATTCAGCTGTCAGTCAACAATAGGGGCTGATTTAATTACAGCTGATTTAATTACAGCTGATTTAATTACAATCAGTAAGGATTGGTGGGCAGTGTACATACAGCGCAGCTTAAGTTTAAGTTCTTGTTCTTTGCCAATGTTTACTGATGTTGTGAGGGTGAACACTAGAGGAACCTGAGGTGAGCTTGGCTTTTCAAGGGATTTGCTTCTGCCCCAAGCCCTTCCCTCATTACCATCTGTTGATGCACCATGCTGAAGACAACAAAAGATTACACATGGCAATCAACACTAGGGATGAGTGAACTTCTATTTTCAAGTTCAGCGTACAAGGTACGGGTTCGGGTTATCTAAGAATTCTGTTATGGATTCTCCTACCACGGACCATACGTTATATCCCGTGCACCTTTATGTTGCCATGTGCTGTCTCTTGCTATGTTCTCCTCTGTGCTGCCCCTTTCCATGTGCTCCTGCATGCCAATATGTGCCCTCTGTGTTGCCATGTGCTCTGTGCTGCAAAACATTTTGTTCCCTGTCACCAGACACGCTGGTGGCCCCATGGTGCCTTGCTGACCTGATTGTGCCTTTTTGCCCCTGAATGTGCTTTTCGCCCTATAGTGCCTGGGGCACTTGGGTTTTCTATTATTATGGGGGGAAAATCTGTATAGCACTGCTATATCTGCATATAGTATTTGGGGGCATAGGGGAGCACAACAGCCAGAATGTTAGGGGCAGAAGGAGAATCAGGACACCAGGAGGGTGAAGTTGATGAAAAAGTCAAGATGTCTGTGTGGGAAACTCAGACACAAACAAGACATGCCTGAGAGAAGTCATTATGGCAGTCTGGTCTGAATGGAAAAGAAGAACATGTATAAATAGGGGAGACACCACTGGAAGTAATAGGTATATAATTCTGCATTCTCATATTTTTTTAAATATTATATATTAACCATTTTCATACAAATGAGTACATACAATATCCTATTATATAAAATGTTTCATAATTCCCCCCAACCCCAGAATCCCCACTCAATGCTCACCATCTCTAAATAACCCAGGTGTAAGGGCAAAAGAGCTTGGAGAAAAAGTAAGGAAAAAATTGACAAAGTCAAGTTGTATTCCTTTTGACAAATATCTCCCAGCTATTCCATACAATTTTATAAATATAAAATTTATTTATTTATTTATTTTTTTTACCATTACCTTTCCCTCACAGTGGGCACCTCCAGTCTCATCCATCCCCTAGCTATAAGTAGACGGGCATGAAAAAGAAATGTATACGGTATATCATTAGCTCTTTTATTCCTCCTAAACATACTGGAAGACTCCCAATATACATACTTGAACAGTCCATTTTTTCTCACAAATCTCTCCTTATGATTTCAATTAAATTATTCCAAAATGGCTGAATTTTAGAACACCTCCACATTTAATATCTGAATCTAAAATTCCACATCTAGGGAAGACCTACAGGTCCCACAAACCATACCATTGTTCACATAAAATATCCTTCTCCCACTTATAATTCACGATAGTAAGGTTATTTCTACCAATTACTTCATTTAGTCTTGTGTATAACATTGATACAAGATTGGGTTTTTCTTTCCAACCAACTCCAAAATTCACTAAATCGTGAAGATAACTAATATAACATACGTACACCTTGTTTTTAATATCTTTAAGAATTTCCCCTAATTGTGCATATCTAAAAAACCTCTCCCTTGCGTGTTCTAAATCCCTAAATAATTCTTCCATTTTCTTCAATTGACTGTAAATTGTGATATATACCACATACTCTCATACCCTTTGAAATCCACTACCTAGACTCATTTTTCCTAGTTACATCTATTAAACCATTGCAACCAAAGTGCTGTAACACAAAGGGAGCCCTCCATACCCAAGTAATCTCTAAATTTCTTCCAAACCCTATCTAGCATAAACACTATAGAAGTACTCTTATTCCCTTTATTCATTATTTTATCAGTCTCTAATAAAGCCAAAAATGTTCAGCATGGGCCCATCACTATTTGTCACCAAGTACTGTAGAAAGTCAAACTGTTCCCATTTCATCAATAAGGCAATAATTGACGCTAAATAATAAAGTTTCATATTAGGGACCTCTAAAACTCTTCTGTCATATGAGAGTATTGGGTACGATAACGTTTTACTAACCCTTTTACCGCTCCCCCCCCAATTAACTAGTTAAACATATTCTCTATACATATATACAGTGCCTTGCGAAAGTATTCGCCCCCTGAAACTTTTCAACCTTTTGCCACATTTCAGGCTTCAAACAAAAAGATATAACATTTTAAATTTTTGGTGAAGAATCAACAAGTGGGTCACAATTGTGAAGTGGAACGAAATTTTTTGGATCATTTAAACTTTTTTTATAATAATAAAACTGAAAAGTGGGGCGTGCAAAATTATTCGGCCCCCTTGCATTAATACTTTGTTGCACCACCTTTTGCTGCGATTACAGCTGCAAGTCGCTTGGGGTATGTCTCTATCAGTTTTGCACATCTAGAGACTGAAATTTTTGCCCATTCTTCCTTGCAAAACAGCTCGAGCTCTTTGAGATTGGCTGGAGAGCATTTGTGAACAGCAGTTTTCAGCTCTTTCCACATATTCTCAATTGGATTCAGGTCTGGACTTTGACTTGGCCATTCTAAGACCTGGATACGTTTATTATTGAACCATTCCATTGTAGATTTTGCTTTATGTTTGGGATCATTGTCTTGTTGGAAGATAAATCTCTGTCCTAGTCTCAGGTCTTTTGCAGACTCCAACAGGTTGTTTGAGATGAAAGTTTAGAGGGACGGCCGGGTCTTGGTAGATTTGCAGTGGTCTGATACTCCTTCCATTTCAATATGATCACTTGCACAGTGCTCCTTGGGATGTTTAAAGCTTGGGAAATCTTTTGGTATCCAAATCCATATTTAAACTTCTCCCCAACAGTATCACGGACCTGCCTGGTGTGTTCCTTGGTCTTCATGATGCAGAACCCTGAGACTATCACAGAGCAGGTGCATTTATACGGAGACTTTATTACACACAGGTGGATTCTATTTATCTTCATCCGTCATTTAGGACAACATTGGATCATTCAGAGATCCTCAATGAACTTCTGGAGTGAGTTTTCGAAACTGAAAGTAAATGGGCCGAATAATTTTGCACGCCCAACTTTTCAGTTTTATTATTACAAAAAAAGTTTAAATGATCCAATAAATTCCGTTCCACTTCACATTTGTGACCCACTTGTTGTTGATTCTTCACCAAAAATGTAAAATGTTATATCTTTTTGTTTCAAGCCTGAAATGTGGCAAAAGGTTGAAAAGTTCCAGGGGCCTAAATACTTTCACAAGGCACTTTATATAACCTAACATACAGACATAACATACAACGTTGCAAGGAGTACCATTTTTATCAAACCAATTCTATCTGCCTTGTTTAGTGGTAATTTGTCCCACATACTTATCTTGTTCCTGATCTTTTTAAATAAGGAAGTCAGGTTGAGCTCTGTTTATAAAGAATCTTTATCCAATTAGTAAAAGCTGGACCACAACCAAACGTATCTAATACAGCCCTGTGAAACCACCACTCAACACTGTCAAACATGTTAGCAGATTAGCATGATAGTCTGGCTAACATGCTTCAGGACGCAACTCATTCCTTACTCCATTCTCAGGTTCGTCTGGCCGCTGATTGATGACGTGCTTCGTCACCGCCTCTTATATTCTGCTTCACCGCTACACAGGAGCGAGATAACAGCAGAATGTAGACATAGCATCAACATAGTAATATAACCATTAATAAAAACAAATAGCAGACAATAAAGACAACACTCTGATTAGGAGAGATTAATCACCAATAAAGACGCTTAGGTCATTCCTGTCGTTCATGCCCAGCGGTCCTAAAGCATTTGATCTCATAATCCACCTTGCTTCCTTTTGTAGAAGCATTTTGTGTCTGTCTCCACCATGCAAAGGAGATTGGACAAGCTCTATCCCTGCAAAACCTAATACATTTATGTCTCCCTGATGATCTTTCTGAATGTGATCTATCAGTCTGGGGCAACCAGCGGCCAGACGAAGCGCGGAAGCGCGAAACGACCGTCGCTGCTGTTCCTCTCTCTGCATGCTGTAGGCGCCCTTCCGCTCCCCCTCACATGTCTTTGTAAGTTACTGCTTTCAATAAAGCCTACTATGTTTGGAAGACCGGTGAGTGCCACATCCTTTTCTTTCTTTCATCGTATATTTACAAGTTTGCTGACTACTCGGATTGTTTGAGCACCACCTTTCCACATATACCTGACGCCCCCCACGTGGTTATCCTTGAGGTACCAAAAGGACGTTTGGGAACATTTACAGGCAGTGCCCTCTCCCTACTTTCTCACTCTATTTACATATACCATTCTCAGGTTATGCTCATTCTCAGAATGCTTTAACCAGGCTATCATGCTAATCTGCTAAAATACCGATATGTGGATTATACTGCTGTGATTTTGTATTTATGAAAGAATATGCAGTAAAGTAAAGGATGGTGGTGCTGAAATTTCTACTTGTTGCTGACTTAATGAAACTGACTACTCGTGCACCAGACAGGGGAGCTGAATCCCTTTGTTTCCGGAAGCTTATATACCCTTATGTATTCATGGACTCCGTCCATCCGCCCTTAAAGGGGTATTCTCATCTTAGACAATGGCGGCATATCGCTAGGATATGCCCCCATTGTCTTATAGGTGCGGGTCCCACCGCTATATCCAGAGCGGGGAGCGTTGCGCCTGGAGGGGGTCCGGCCACCACCAGGCGCAGCTCCCCGCTGCGCTCATAGAAATGAATGGGAGCTGGGCTGTGCATGCGCGGTGCGCTCCCATTCATTTCTATGGAGCCGACGGAAGTAGCCGAGCCAGCGCTCGGCTATTTTCGGCGGCCCCATAGAAATGAATGGAGGGCGGCTGCGCATGCGCAGTGCGCCCTCATTCAGTTCGGGGGCTCCATTCTGGATATAGGTGCGGGTCCAAGAGGTGGGACCCGCACCTATAAGACAATGGGGGCATATCCTAGCGAAATTCCCCCATTGTCTAAGATGAGAATACCCCTTTAATCTTAAATCTTAAAATGTACAAACAGTCATAAATAACATAGCAACAGACAAGTCAATTGTTACAATAAGAGGAATGAGGGCCCTGCTTGCAAGAGTTTACAATCTATGAGGTGATGGGGGGACACAAAAGGTAAAAGTCCTTGTTTTGTACGATAGTCTAGCCATCTTTGGAGAATAGGGGAGCAGATATAGAGCTGCATGAGCCGGTCAGCAGCCCATATATGAAGTGCTTCTGGTGCGGTGGAGGATCAGGTTCAGGGAGTGATAAATGGGCTATGTATGGAGAGGAGTTACAGTAGATCAGGGAAGGTGATAGGCCATTCTATAAAAATGTGTTTTTAGGGAGCGCCTAAAGCTGTGTATGTTGTGATTTAGCCTGATTTCTTGGGGAAGGGCATTCCAGAGAACCGGTGCAGCTCGGGAGAAATCTTGGAGCCAGAAAAGGGAGGTTCGGATTTTAGTGGAAGTCAGTTGTAAGTCATTGGCTGAATGGTGAGGACAAACAGTTTAAATTGGATTCTATACAGTACGGGTAGCCAGTGCAATGACTGGCACAGGGTGGAAGCATTGGAGTAGAGGTTGGACAGATAGGTGACCCTGGCTGCTGCATTAAGAATAGATTGGAGCGGGGAGTTTTTGTTGTTTCCATGGTGAGAAAGGGGCGGATTCTACAGATGTTTTTGAGGTGCAGGCGACATGAGCGGGAGAGACTCAATCCATTTATTGACCTCCACCTGATACCACCCGCAGTCTAGCTGGATACAATAAGGAGTAGCTAATGTCTGTCTGATGAAGTAATCATAAAATTCTCGCTTTCTTTTTGAATTGCTATTGAATAATCTGGATATATTGTCACTTTTGCACCATTAATCTCCACTGTTTCCAATTATCTTATTTGACGAATAATTGTGTCTCTGTCCTTAGAGACCATAATTTTAGCTATTATTGTGCAGGAAATATTACTTAAAACATGATTTCTAAATGGAATTCTGTAGGCTCTTTCCACCATAAATAACTTGGACAAATTATCCCTTCCCACCATTTCCACAATCCAGTTTCCGATCCTTCTGATTTTTCTGGTATTCCAATAAGTAATATTTGTTCATCTGTTTCTATCTTCCATATCCGATACTTTTTTCATCAGAAAAGTATTCTCTTTCATCACGCTTTTAAAATCCTTCATAACTCCTAACAAGCTCTGCCTCCAATGCAGTGGCGTACCGCCCATATAGGCAGACCACGCCACTGCTATGGGGCCCGCGGCACAGGGGGGCGCGGAGTGCACGGGAGGCCCCGCCCCCTACTCTGCATCATTAAGATGCGTCCCATCCCTGCACTCCGGGCCTCTCCTGGCCCCCTCACCGCCGCAACTTTTACCCTAACGCGTCCTGAGCGCGCTCCTGTGCGCTCTCAGCTGGCCCCGCCTCCTCCCTCATGGAAAGAAGACCAAGGCCCAGCCCCCTCCAGAGTGGCGTCAGGACAAGTAACTAAGTTTTTATGTGTTTCATTTATGTGTGTGTGTGTGTGTGTGTGTGTGTGTGTGTGTGTGTGTGTGTGTGTATGTATGTATGTGTGTGTGTGTGTGTGTGTGTGTGTGTGTGTGTATGTATGTGTGTGTGTGGGTATATGCATACACTGTAGGTACTGTATATTGTACAGCGTGGCGCAGGGGTTATATTGTCCGGCATGGTGTAACCGCCATGCATTTGTTGTACAGTATATATTATAATCCCTGTACCATGCTATACAATGTACAGTATAATCCATACAACATACTGTATAATACACAGTATAATCCGTACACCATGCTGTATAATATACAGTATAATCCGTACACCATGCTGTATAGTATACAGTATAATCCGTACACCATGCTGTATAGTATACAGTATAATCCGTACACCGTGCCGTATAGTATACAGTATAATCCCTACACCGTGCCGTATAATATACAGTATAATCCCTACACCATGCCGTATAATATACAGTATAATCCGTACACCATGCCGTATAATATACAGTATAATCCGTACACCATGCCGTATAATATACAGTATAATCCGTACACCATGCCGTATAGTATACAGTATAATCCGTACACCATGCCGTATAGTATACAGTATAATCCGTACACCATGCCGTATAGTATACAGTATAATCCGTACACCATGCCGTATAGTATACAGTATAATCCGTACACCATGCCGTATAATATACAGTATAATCCCTACACCATGCCGTATAATATACAGTATAATCCCTACACCATGCCGTATAATATACAGTATAATCCCTACACCATGCCGTATAATATACAGTATAATCCCTACACCATGCCGTATAATATACAGTATAATCCGTACACCATGCCGTATACTATACAGTATAATCCGTACACCATGCCGTATACTATACAGTATAATCCGTACACCATGCCGTATAGTATACAGTATAATCCGTACACCATGCCGTATAGTATACAGTATAATCCGTACACCATGCTGTATAGTGTACAGTATAATCCGTACACCATGCTGTATAGTGTACAGTATAATCCGTACACCATGCTGTATAGTATACAGTATAATCCGTACACCATGCTGTATAGTATACAGTATAATCCGTACCATGCTTAGTATACCCATGCTGTATAGTATACAGTATAATCCGTACACCATGCTGTATAGTATACAGTATAATCCGTACACCATGCTGTATAGTATACAGTATAATCCGTACACCATGCTGTATAGTATACAGTATAATCCGTACACCATGCCGTATAGTCCGTACACCATGCTGTATCATATACAGTATAATCCGTACACCATGCTGTATAATATACAGTATAATTCGTACACCATGCTGTATAATATACAGTATAATCCGTACACCATGCTGTATAATATACAGTATAATCCGTAAACCATGCCGTATAATATACAGTATAATCCCCACACCATGCCGTATAATATACAGTATAATCCATACACCATGCTATATATTATACAGTATAATCCATCCTTGTGGCTGCCCCCATTCAGTTAATGTATCCTTTATTTAAAAAAATAAATAAATCAATCAGTAGCTAATGTATACATTTCTTTATTGGCAAATGGGGGTGTGACATGGGAAGAGCCAGGGTAGCATGTGGGATGGGCCGGGGTAGTTGGCGGTGTTAGGGGCCCCATTCAGATTCTTGCTATGGGGCCCAATGATTTCTATATATGCCCCTGCTCTAATGCCACCAGATGTAAGGCAGCTATCCTGTAAGTCAATGTTCAGCTCTTTAAATAAGCCTTGAGACATGACTCGGATATTAAATAAGCCAGCATCTCATCTGCGGACAGCTGTTTCTGGGTGATCTCCTCACGCCGATTAAGGCGCTCTCTCCCCAAGTAGAGATAGTACCCCTCATAACTCCTGTAACTTGATCTTCCAGCTTACTAATCCTTTGCTCAGCTTGTGCTACTTTTCCTTTACTTTCCTACAGTTGTCTCTAATTATCTGCACATCCGTTTTCAATTCTCCAATCTACGTCGTTATCGTTTCCAATACTGTATTCATTTTATCAACAGCAAACATGATATACGTTATATAAGGTCGGATTTTGGGAATCAGTTACTAATCTTTGAGGACCCTCTACTGTTTCCTCTACCTCTGAGATTGTGGGGCACATTTCTTAGGACCGGCGAATTGCTCACTGTTGGCAGCGGATTATGCAGGACACTCTCCAGTAGTGCAACAGTAATGGTTGTTTATTCAGGAACAATCAGGAACAAATATAAAGCTTAGTAAATCAACTTGAAATCATTCTTAATGTCTCTCTGTATACAGCAGCTCCTCTCATCTCATGGCTGTCTCACACACTACATTAGAAAGATGCAATCTCTCCCAGAAGTCCTCTCTGTTCTAATGTAGCCCCTCCCCTTTTTGCTAACTTTATTAACAGCATAACGCAGTTTACAAATAAACACTCATATACAGGTATGGAGTTGTTGCACTAAACATATTCCAACACTCACCAGTCTCAAGGAAGATTGGTGAGGAAGCACCAAAGTTATTTGGAGTCGAAGGCCTCTACATAACTGGCATACAAAATGATGAAAGAGACGGGCCTGCTGGCCTGCCCTCTTCCCTGCTCACGCCAGGTCCCTTTTTTTACACCTGTTGGCAAAGTGGAGTGAGCAGGGAAAGATCACAGATTTTGTTGCAAGATGGCTTGCAAAAAAATCTGCCACCGAAATACACCACAATAGTGGCATATATCAGTTAATAAATGGGCCCCATTGTCTTTTTTATTCTGGGTAGTTGATTAAGAGGGCCCCTTATTTAACTATGTATATGGGGTTTGTAGATAGTTGTCCATTCTATGATCTTTATCCAATTTATAACCTTTCGGCGATTATATCTTGCCTTGGTGAGTCGTAAACTCCTGAACTCCCAGTTTCCCCATTTTATGCATAGATTTCTCTTTTTCTTACTTTTTTCTAACCATGCTCATCATGGGCATAGCTATAGGGGGTGCAGAGGTAGCAGTCGCTACCGGGCCCAAGAGCCTGAGGGGGCTCAAAGACCCTTATGTTGCATAAGAAGACACACAAAGTACTGAGGGAAGGGGCCAAAGCTGAACTCTTGCACCAGGGCCCATGATCCTTTAGCAGGGCCGGCGTCAGCACCCGGCATACCCGGGCAAGTGCCGGGGCCCAGTGCTCCTGGGGGGGCCCACTGCTCTGCTATGAGCGCTTCCATCAATACAGATGGAAGCGCTCATTGCTGGAGCACAGGGACCTTACTCACATGAAAGCCGCATGCAGAGTCCAGCTGTCCCTGTCCCCCTAACAAGCTTCCGTGCTGTGGAGCTTCGGACACGCCCCCTCTTCAGTCCAGCAGAGCAGCAGTTACTTTACAAGCCTCAGGCACGCACCCTCTACACAGGACGTGCTGCTGCCTGAGGAGGAGAGAGATCCCAGGAGCAGCAGTGTGAAGGGATGCAGACAGCCTGTCAGTGAGTCTGCACTGGGACTGACTCTTCTGTATGGGACAGGAGGGGGGTCAGGGAACTCTTTATACTGCTGCTGGATGCCGTAAAGAAGCAGCAGCAGTTTAGTTTTACTGCCTGATGAAGCAGTTTGCCTCCATGACACCTGCCCCCCCCCCCCCCATATCCTGTCCTATGTCATCCTCATGGAGTCCCTGCTGTCTCTTTTCCTCCCTCATGTATACAGAGCTCCTGTTTCACCTTCCTTTCTCTTATTGCTGCACAGACCTCCTGCCCCACACTTCTTGTATAAATCCCCCTCAGAGCCCCTTCCACCTACTTTTGTCCTCCCCTCTTGTCCATTCAGGGCCCTGGGCCCCTGTCTCTCTCCTCTGCCTCTCATAATGGTGGTGTATAAACTGCAAGCACCATAATGACCTTCTAACGTCTCAGGGTCACGTGACTGTGCCCCCCACCCCATACTGTGCCCCCTTATACCCTGCATTGTGCCCTTTTACCATACCCTGTACAGTGTCCCTAGTCATTCCCTGTACTCTGCCCTCTTATACCCTTTTATCTGGTCACTGTATGGCGGTGCTATCCAGTTATTGTATGGCGGTTTTATCTGGTCACTGTATGGAAGTATGCAGTCACTGTATGGCGTTGTTATCCGGTGACTGTATCCCCTTCCCTGCCCACGCCACCTTTTTTAGACCTGGCAAGAGTGGGGAAAAGTTGCAGATTACGGCGCAAAGGTCCTGTGCGCCACAATCTGTGTCAGAAATCCGCCTAAGAATCCATTCACACGTCCGTGTGTGTTTTGCGGTCCGCACATGGCCGGCTCTATTATAGAGATGCCTTTTCTTGTCCGTGGCTCCGGACAAGAATAGGACGTGTTCTATATTTTTGCGGGGCTGCGGACCGGAAGTGCGGATGCGGACGGCACAATGTGTGCCGTCCGCATCTTTTGCAGCTCCATTGAAAATGAATGGGTCCGCACCCGTTCCGCAATTTTGCGGAACGGATGCGGACACATTCTGCGGACGTGTGAATGGACCCTAATATAGATGCATTTCTGTTTAATAAATGAACCCCTAATTGTCTTATTATTCTAGGGTACAGCTGATATCTTTATAGTATATAGACTCCAGTGTATTACACTGTGCCCTGTATTTCCCAATAGATAAATGATCCTTGGGAAACACAGTCCTCACCCCTGACCACCAGGACCAGGTTCTGCGCTGTCAGTACATGGCAAATGTGATGTGCTGCACATTTGTATACAGTACCTTTTTTTTTAATCAATGTATACATCAAACGGATAGAAAAACGTGATGTGAACCCACTGGCGGGTGGGGCGGGGCGATGGGGGGGTTGAGGTGTTTGTAAAAAATTTGCTGTGGGGGCCACTGCATTATTCTGAATGGGAGTGACTGGGGTCATTATTCTGAATGGGGGTGACTGGGGGTCATTATTCTGAATGGGGGTGACTGGGGGTCATTATTCTGAATGGGGGTGACTGGGGGTCATTATTCTGAATGGGGGTGACTGGGGTCATTATTCTGAATGGGGGTGACTGGGGTCATTATTCTGAATGGGGGTGACTGGGGGTCATTATTTTGAATGAAAGGCCACTGTGGGGTCATTATACTCTGTGGGGGGCCCACTGAGATTTATCGCCCAAGGGCCCACATAAACCTGGAGCCAGCCCTGTCCTTTAGCTACGCCCCTGATGCTCATATAAAGATAATCTAGTTAGATTGTTTAGCTAATATGCAGTATAAGTAAAAAGTAAGGCAGTTAAGAGACTCCTACCAACGCTTTTTACAGATAGTCTCAGGTCCTTGACTCCTGAAATTACTCCAGCTCCACCAGTGATTACTGTTTACGCTGATCTTCCAAAATACTAGGCCTAAACTAGCAGTGTGCCTACAACACATGTTGTAGTCTTATCTTGTGACAAAAGCCATTGAAATCCATTGAAAAAGTCAATTAACATTTTCTTTCCATTGTTTACTTTATGCGTTACCCATCAAGTTTAGCTTGGCTACATCTGTAGCTTTACACTTTACTTTACGTTCAATCAGTGATGCCATTGCACCTCAGACAAAAGATAGTAGCATGTTCCTTCAATACTGACAATAGACAGGCTTCCTTGGAAGCTCTCACCCAATCCAGATTGAGTTATGGTGCTTGGATCTCTAGGAGTTGCTTGCTGCTGTGGGTTACATCCTGCCTCCAGTGGTTTAGTTTACCAAGGTATGCCTCATTAAGGCAAGTCACATGGTCCACACAAAGTCCAACCTCTCAAGAAAAGGAGATCACTCCTATCCACGAATGGCCACCACTCCTGGCTCGTGACTCCTCTGCCACCTTCTGCCACCTTATCTTGCGCACAGCTGCAGCGCAATAGACACACATCCGGCCTCTAAAGGAGCAGGCCTGTTTGCAGCTACTATGGAGCTCCCAGTCAGAGCTCTAACACATAGGCAGGGATGGGCAGAGTCTCAGCTCAGCGTGCGGGAATCATGCCATCATCCCACGCCTCCCTGCATTCTCCTATATGTTTGGTAGAACTGAATATAATTGTCCATTCAAACATGTCTTTAGTGAATATAATATAACTACCATGTGGGGGCACAAAGCGGACATAACTACTGTGTGGGACACTAAGGGGGCATAACTACTGTTTGGAGCACTAAGGGGACATTTATACTATGTGGGGCACAAAGGAGACATAATTACTGTGTTAGGCACTAAGGGGGGGGGTAACTACTATGTGGGAGCACTAAGATGACTGAGCAGGATAAGCCATGTAAAGACAGGCATTGGGAGAAGTTAGATGTGTGGTTAGGGTGGGTTTAAGGTACACAAAAAAATGTTTAAGGTACACAAAAAATGTATATGTTAACAGATACCTCAGGCAGGTGCCATAGAGTTCCATTGTAAAAAAAACGTTTACGTTAACTTTTTTGCAGGACTTTGCAATGTTTTCCAGTCCTGCAAAACGTAAATGTTAATGTATACATTTTTTTTTTTACAAACGAACTCTATGGTTTACTATATAAATGAATGTGAGGTACTTAGCAAATATATTTTGATCAAAATCATTTGTGCCCATCCACCACGGCAAAGTGACCTCTTTTAGATGGGATCCTACTCTATAATGACTTCTCTCCTTGCATCAACAGACCTCAAATTAATTCATGGAGAGCAGGCTTAAGCTATATACTGCTCTAATTAAAAGCAACCCGTGGGAAAGATGGTTTTTTAGGAGTACACAACATATTTTAAAAAAAATTAGATAAACTTGCACTCACTGTTTTGTGGATTTTTGTCATTTTCCTGAAACAATCAGTTTTTTAAAATTCCTGTAGAGGTCACAAGCACAGACTTTCTCTTGAATGATAGCTGAGCATCAGTAACCCAGAATGGCCACTACATAGTCAACAGAGCTGTGCTTCCTGCTCCACTCTTTCTGTTAGTTCTGCTGCTGGGCAGCTACTAAGAACAGCAGATCAGGAGATTGATGGGTGTCAGCTCCCCACCAATCGGATATTAAAGACTTATCTTAAAAGAAGGTCATTGATGAAGGGGTGAGACTAAAAGGGTTTATCCAACCCCTATTACCCCCACAATACATTATACTTACCCCGCTCCTGATCCCCGAATGGCCGCTGCTGCATCTTGCTAGGGAGTCTCGTTCCCGTCACGGCCTGCTATTGGCTGCTTCACCTGTTGCCGGTTGTTTTGATCTGCTCAACAGGGAGATGCAGCGGGGTAAGTATAAAGTATATAAGGGGCCCAGGCACTGGGGAGGGGTCATTATTGGGGTTGGATAACACCTTTAAGCAAGGGAGTCACACTGAAAGGGTTTTTGCAACTTTAAACTTTTTTTTAACAGACCTCAGTTACATACGGCATAGGTGACAGGTCACCGCTGTAGCCAGTGATTGGCTTCAGCAGTCATGTCACCTCCAACAACAAAATGTTGATTCCCAGGACCTGTGCAGGCAACCGTGGAATGATCATTGTAGATTTAGTAGCCATGATCATTGTAGATTTAGTAATAGGTCATCAATTATAGTTAAGTGGGGGTCAGACACCCAGAACCCCCGTCGATCAGCTGTTTGAAGACAAGGCAGTGCTTGTATGAGTGCTGCCTTCTCTGCTCTGTTTACCTGCTCATCGCAGCAATTGTAGTGTTTATCAGGTGTAATTACAAGTATCGCATCCCCATTAACTTCTATGGGATGGCTTCTTCCTATGCACTTGAATAGACAGAGCTGTCCCATAGAAGTGATTGGGGATGCCATACTTGTAATTACACTGCTCACCACTGCAAACTGGAGCTTCTCATCAGGGATTTTATAAATTGACAGAACCATAAAACGTAAATGACCCAGTTTTCAATCTGGGGCTATGTGACTAGTTTATGCTGCCCTCAGATAGCTAAATAAGCCAATGATCCAGATGGCATCCATCTTAGATGTCAGATTGTGAGTGCTATATCTATGACTGTTCAACCAGTCCCATCTGCAGAGAGACCCTGTGGGAGCCAATGAGAGGAATGGGAGTGGCAGTAACATACATAGTAACATAGTTTATAAGGCCAAAAAAAGACATCTGTCCATCCAGTTCGGTTTGTTTTTCTACAGTGGCTCTGATAAAGTTTTGTGTCACGGTGTACTCCCTCAGGCAATCACTCCCTGGGGTTAGTGCAGTGAAGAAGTAGATTAAACAATCAGGCTAGAAGTAAACTAATAAAAGTAT
The DNA here is from genome assembly GCA_900303285.1 of Rhinella marina. NCBI lineage: Eukaryota > Metazoa > Chordata > Amphibia > Anura > Bufonidae > Rhinella > Rhinella marina. The sequence continues at coordinate 18,839 of ONZH01022019.1, read as the reverse complement.
CTTTATGTAGTGCAAAATGTAACTTGTGGCACATCCGGTAGCAATAAATACTAAGTGCAGTCTCTGGGACCAGATGAGGAGTTATGGTGGATGGTTGGAAGGCTGCAATTCTGCATTTAGGTGATGCTGTCCTAGTAGTTGTTGGGTAGGCGATGGTGTCTGAGCTGTTGTTCCTCACCTTACAGCAGTGCCTGTAGAGCTGTACCTTGCCAATCACTCTGCTGTCTGGAACCTCAAGGCTTCACTTGAGGATGTCTTTAGCAGTTATTATTGCAGGAGAAAGGTATCCGGTTCCTAAATTTCCCTCACAAGGGAAAAGATACAGTTCATGGGAGTTGGTGCTCTACGAGATGCTTTCTAACTCCCCCACTACAGTATAAGAACAGGACCTTTCTCATCCTCTCTATTCCTAGCAACATCCAAAATAAGACTGCAGCACTCTCAGGTCTTCAGATAATCTTTGTTTTATTCCACTTTCCTTAGTACGACGTTTCGACCACCCTCGGTCTTTCTCAAGCATGCTTGAGAAAGACTGAGGGTGGTCGAAACGTCGCACTAAGTAAGGTGGAATAAAACACTCATACTCCCCCTCCCTTGGGAAAATAACAAATGCTATTTGCATTAACCTAGTCATACAACACTTTTTAAAAAAGTACTTAGGCTTGCACAAGGAAATGTCCATGAGACTGCCCTCACATTTCACCCATTTTTACGTGGCAAGTAATACTCTCTTGGACTTGAATCAACAGAATGGTCTGTTTTATACAGCTTGATCTACAACGCTTCAGCTCACTGGAATTCAACATTGCACATACTAGTGCTTCTTTACAAGTAGTGGAAAGTCTTGAATTACTTTATCATGCACCAGACTGTCTCAGCAGGGGTACTCCAAATTGTTTATTATTATGCATTGTATTTCACTGTTTGTTTCCTGGCTATTACTACTGGAAAGGTAGATATGGCAAAGGTTGGTAGGAACAGGGTCAATCACCCTGTTCCTCTCCTCTTGGGAAGAATGGGCTGGTCCTGCTTCCTGCCAAGAGGGGGAGTTTCTGTGAAGCTACAGTGTGGAGAGAACGCAGCTTGCAGGCATTCTACTCCTGTTACAGGTTTCCCCCAGAGAGAACCAATACTAAACTGTCTCAAGTAAAACCTTGAGAGGATAAGAGACAGCAGAGGGAATTGCTAAAGTATATTCAGCTTCTACAGAAACTGCTGTGAAGTGAGGGAAAATGTGTCAAAGACACCCTCATCACCAAACAATCACTAGGCTAGTATTAACCGAGAGCAAAATTAGCACCTACTAAACAGCCTCTATATCCATGCTGGTGCCAGAAGAGAATTGTACTAAAGCCTGCTGCTATTATTTGTATTTTCAAGTTATATGTTGCACTTAGTAAACTGCTATGGACCCCAGGAAATGACGGCCCTATGTAGGACACATCAGGGCCACTACCACTCCCATCCTCTACACCTGCTCCCACGGGGCTCACTGCAGTAGCAAGTGCTGTTTCGAGGTCAGACAGTGGCAGCTCATCCGAGACGCCTGTCAGGTGCTGAAACCCTTCGAAGAATCCATAAACTTTGTTAGCAGGGACTAATGCGGCATGAACAATTTAATCCCCTTCATATTTATCTTAGAAGCTCATGCAGCAGAGGATGATATAGAAGAACAGCTAATGCATCTTGCTGTCCACTCTGTAGCTGCTGGGGACCCACTAGGTGAAACTCCCATGGAGGATGAGGAGTCGGAGGTTAAGAAGCAGAAGGAGGAAGATTACAACGACACTGTCCATGACACCCAATCGTCTCAGTGGGGGGCAGAGCCGGAAAGAACTGGCTCCTTGGGCATGCTGGCTAAAATGGCGAGCTATATGTGAGCTTGCTTATGTACTAACAGGTGTATCATTGACATCAAGCAGTCTGATGATTACTGGATAGCCATGCTTTTAGACCTTCACTATCAAAGCAAAATTCCGAAAGGGAAGCCACATTATGTTATTACCAGGAAAAAGAAGTGTACGCTGCTGGCTGCAGCCTTCTGTGAACAGACGCCTGCCATCAGCTTGTCTACTCTCCACTCCTAGGCAGAGTCACACATATACCACCGCCACAAGAAGCAGAAGCGGCAGCTGCAGCAGCCAGTCAAGTCTCCATAACATGATGGAGCAGATATTTTCCATTCCACTCCAAGCTGAGGCAAATCAGCAAGCCGAGACATCTCACCTCAATGTCCAGGTTCAGTCCTTCCTACACTTTGGTCTGTCTCTGGCACATACCCTGAACCCATGGACTTCTGAGCAGGCAGACTGGAACAGTGGCCCAAACTGGCACAGTATGCTGTCTGTCATCTTTCTTACCCATCGTTCATTGTCATTTTGGGGAGGGTTTTTAGCACCACAGCGAAGCATATGGCGTTGTCACACCCAAATAGACAAAGTTGTCCTCCGTTAGTGTACAAAACATTAGAGACCTGAGTCTCTAATTTTACCCTTATTGTAATAATGTGTAATAATTTCCACATGCATTGGCTTTCTGATTGGCCTTTAATTCTACATGGAAGCCATCTGAGTAATGCTATCTTGTAAAAGCGTGAGGAAAGAATATAGCAGTATCTTGAAGCACTGGTGAGACCGGAGATGTGTTTCAGAAGTGATCAAAATAAAATCAAGCTCACAGAAAGCAGGGCAATGCAGCACAGTAGTTCCCTTGTATAAAGTATAAATAATGTGTGTCTGGTACAGCTATTTCGATTTTGGAGATATGTACTTTTTTTTTTTTTTTTTTTTCTAGTGTCAGAGACCAGATCCATAGAACGTTGCAGTGTTGTCACCATCACAGGTACTACTTAAGCATTTACTTTATATAAAGCGAGATTACCTGTAAAGGAAAACAATGGATTTCTTGATACTTTGGGCACTCTATAACAAAGATACTTCCAAGGCATCATCAATCTAAAGAGAAGCAAAGGTTCCATACTCAAATTTCAGTACCACCATAATGGAATAAAGATCTACATAAAAGAGCAGGCCAGGATCTTGGCTTCTCTCTAGACTGAAATCTTTTGGGCATCAAGCCCTGGATGCGACCACTTCCTCTGCATCCCTTATTGCTATGCTCCTGCTGGCCAATCAGAAATCATGGAAAGCTCACAATTGCTTTTACCAGCTATGTAGAATTTCATGGGGAGTATCAAGCCTTATCATCATAGATATTATTATTATTGTTTATCTGAAAGCACCATTAATTCCATGGTGCTGTACATCAAGAGGGGGAGGGTTATACATACATATTATAAAAATACAATAAACAAGAAACTATTAACAGACTGATACAGAGGGGGGAGGATGTGTCAGCAAGAGCTTGCAATCTAAACCTAAAGGAGGAGGAAAACAGTAGGTGAGGGTGGTAGGTTTTCCTGAAGAGGTGGGTTGTATGAAGGTGTCAGCAGTGTGAAAAAGATATTCTTTCAAGGTTATCTGTTAAACAAGGCACAATATCTTGTAGGCATGGCTCAGCTGAATAGAATAATGCCTTTCAATTACTGATCTGTTGCTTCATTCTGGAGAAAAAGTACTTGTAATACATATGCAAATGGACAGTTAAGTGCACCAAGAGCAGGGCCACACCACTTTGTGCACCCTTGCTACTCCTTCTCTGTCAGTCCATCTCTCTCATTGATTTACAGAGCCAGGTACCTGCATGACCGTTTCAACTAACTCTGTCAATTAAGAAGGAGAGGAAAGTGCTGGCAGAGGAAGCCGGAGGTTCCCACGATTTCTGGCCAAGAGGGATCAGCTGAAGCATAGCAAAAAGGGATGCAAAGGAAGTAGTTGCATCCAGGCCCTGGTGCCTGAAGGAGCCCAAAGTCCCAAAAGATTTCAGTTTAGAGAACCCAAAATTCCGATCTTTATTCTATTATAATGGTACAGAATTTTGAGTATGGCACCTTTGCTCCTTTTTAGATTCATGATACCTTGTAAGTATCTTTGGTATAGAGTAATCAAGTATACAATGCTGAGTTTCCTGATGACAGCATTTGTGCTATATCATTTTGACTTTCTTTACAGTGAGATGACAGTTTGCCAAATACGTATTACATACATTAAAAATAATGGAGGTAGAAAATCTATAAATGGAAATGTGGCAGTAATAGAGATTATTTTTGTAGAATGACATACCATTATCTAATTAATGTTCTTGTGTTTGTCTCTCCATCAAAACTGTAATTTTTTTTTTAGCAGAAATGGTTGCAGTGAAACGTTTTAAGACATTAATTGAACCAGAAGACTATCATCGTTGCAAAGTTCTCCTTTTGGATCTATACTGTGTATTATCACCAAATCAGTTAAAACAAACTGATTTTATTATTTTTCTTATTTCAATATAGTATCTGAAATTTCTTGATTGCGCTTAATGTCTTTTATTTTGCATATTCAAGTTAAGTGTGTCCCATCATGTTTTCCTTGCTGTTTGGCAGATGTTTGGGAGGGAATACTGGGCCAATAAATTATGAAACATAAATGTTTAATACTTCAATATTTACATTTATTAATATGTTGCTCAAAGCATAAATTACCAGTAGTTGGAGCCCCTGGACCCTGGTGAAAATCCTTAAAGGGTTTTCGAGTTTTTGAACTGGTGACCTATCCACAGGATAGATCAATGGATTAAGATCTGCACTCTAAAAGTAGTTGTAGTGTTAATGGTAAACTGGAGCCAATTGTGACATGCATTCAATATATTGCATTTAGAAGATAATTTTATTAATGCACATCAGTTCTATTAAGTTGTTCTATTAAGTAAGTGATACTCATACAGGTGGAATGTTTATTCAGCTTTATGAATGTGTAAACAGGAAAAAGCACATGTGGAAGTTTGGACTGATGTGCATTAATGAAATTATCTTCTAAATACAATATATTGAGTGCCATGTTACAACCCTTTTATCCTCTGGATAGGTCATCAGTATCTGATAGGTGGGAGTCCGACACCTGGGACCACTGCCAATCAGCTGTTTGAGAAGGAACTTGAAGTAGCAACACAGCCTTCTCGCAGCTTTCAATAGGACATTTGCCATCACATTCATTGGTCATATGACCTAGGCGCAGCACAGCCCCATTGAAGGAGATGGTGCTGTGCTTGGAGAGCATAGAAAAGGCTGGGGGGTTTCTGTGATGCCAGTGCCGTTCCAAATTGCTGATCAGCAGGGGTCCCGGGTGTTGGACCCCCACTGATCAGATACTGATGACCTATCCAGATGATAGGTCATCAGTTCAAAAATGTCGGAAAACCATTTTAAGCAGAGACCTCTGTATAATCTTTTACATACTCTGTATATGTGATAAGATATTTGATATACATCATAATGTACAGAGTCTATTCTAAAAAATAGAAAATTTTACTTGTTTAGTGAGATATCCCTTACAAGAGTGATGTTATTGGGCAGGTAGCATAAGTCAACCAACAAATGTCTTGCCCACTTCTGTTGATACTACTTTTAAGTTCCTGTGTGCCTTAAAATATTAGTGTATTAAGTCACAGCATAATACCGCACCAGAGTAGATTCAGTAACTAAAATATTCCCGCTGTGTGTAAACCTAGTCTGACAGAGGTTTAACACTTTTACGTACATACAGCTTACAAATTGTATAATGTCAAATTGTAATGATCATTCTGTTTAAATTCTGGATCATTTCATTGACCAGGAACGTTTCTTATAAACTTATACAGACTTTATACCCACAGCTAAGAGTTTGGTCTAGTAGTATACAGTCTACATTGCCCAGACTGGATCTTATTAATGCAAACTCTCAGCTTAGGATGCTGGCACCCAGTGCAAGAACCTGGAAAGTAATATAGACCTATGGGTGCTGGCTGACTACATCATGCAGTTACTGTATCAACAAACATGCACCGACAATGCCGTTTTTAAATATAGCAAGCTGCAATTAATTATTAAACAGTTTAGATGTCTCCTATTCAGAGCACCAGAGTTTAATTAGGGGCTAAACTGGCTAAATTATATAACTGTTTTGTGAATGCACGCTTGTAACTGCATGTAGTCAGCCAGCACCCATAGGTCTATATTACTTTCCAGGTTCTTGAAGTAAACAGGAATTTTCAGAATCAAGTTATTTATAAAACAATTAAAGGGGATGTCTCACTTCAGCATCTGACATTTATCATGTGGAGAATGTTAATACAAGGCACTTACTAATGTATTGTGATTGTCCATATTGTCTCCTTTGCCGGCTTGATTCATTTTTTCATCACATTATACACTGCTCGTTTCCATGGTTATGACCCACTACAGCGCAAATATGAGGCTGGTGTTTTTTCCCATAGTGTGCAAGCACGGCCACAACTGCTGGATTTCAGGGTGGCCATAACCACGGAAACAAGCGTTGTATAACATGATGGGAAAATGAAATAAAGCCAGCAAAGGGGGCAATATGGACAATCACAATACATTACTTGTATTAACTTTGTCTACATGATAAATGCCATTTGTTGAAGTGAGACATCCCCCTTTATGCTTTATTTACTAAAAACTTGAAAATCTCTCTGAAGTTAATGGAAGAGACAATAAGTTAGGCTGAGTTCACATTTTAGTTATTTGGTCAGTTATTTCCATCAGTTATTCTGAGCCAAAACTAGGTGCAGGTCAAAGCACAGAACAGGTGTAGATCTTTCCATTATACATTATCCCTAAGCTGGCTTCACTACTAGTTTGGGCTCACAATAACTGATCAAAATAACTGATCATATAACTGAAGTCCTTAGGCAGTAAAAAGAGACTAAGGACCAATTCACACATCAGTGTTTGGTCAGTGATTTTCCATCAGCGATTGTGAGCGAAAACCAGGTGAGGGTCAAAAACACAGAACAGTTCTTTCCATTATACCTTAGCTTTTTGTAGGGTACACTCCTGGTTTACACTAATAATCACTGATGGAAATCACTGGCCAAACACTCACTGTGTAAATAAAGCTTAAGAATGTATTTCCTTGGGAAATCTTTTCAAAGTTCCCAAAGCTAAACAAGCAGCAATGTTCATGTTGGGTCAGTAAAATGGCGGCTTTGGAGCTTTTTATATATCTTTTTTGAGAGGATTCCATAATCCACATTATTTAATTTTTTGAATTCTATGAGCGGGTTTGTGCATGATTCACATTACTATAGTTTATAGAATATCTATCTGACATGAGATGTAATAAATGTAAATAAACTCTTGATTTAATGCATCACTGATTATGTTGTCATTCATTTCTAGTAGAGCTAGTGATAGACTGGAATAGAACATTGTTTGGTAATAGCCTTTAAGAGGTTGCGCAGGCAGTATATATTGATGACCTATCCTCAGGATAGGCCATCATTATCTGATTGGTGGAGGTCAGACTCCTGGCACCCCCATCAATTAGCTGTTTGAAGAGGTGGTGACGCTCCATGCGAGCATTACCTCCTCTTCATTACATGTGTGTAATGGAGTGAGTCAGGGGTGGACATGCCACCTGTGCAGCTGGTTCGGCTGCACAGGGGCCCAGGGCGGGAGGGGACCCCTTGGGCTGGCAGCAGGGAGAGATGAGCACTTCCATTGTGGAAGCGCTCATCTCTATATTCTTCTGTATCGCCGTCCTCAAGATAGCGATACAGATAGATGTACTGCGGCGGGGCAGGGGAGGGAGAGGCATCTCTCTTCCCCATTCCTCTGATAGGCTGCAGGCCTAGTGCCTGTAGCCTTTTAGAGGCAGGTGCAGGTTGGCGCGCTGACGTCATTGCGTCGCCTGAGCCGTACAGAGCGTTGATGCCTGCATCGCTGAAAGAGGCAAGGAGGTAAGTATATGTGTTTATTGTTTTCATTTACGCTTTACTAAGGGCCCTTTCTGGCACACAGTGGGGGCACTATGGGGGGCCCTATATATATACTGGCTCACATGGGGGGCACTATGGAAGGGGGTGAGCACTATGGGGGCCCTATCATATACTGGGACACATGGGGGGCACTATGAAGGGGGTGAGCACTATGGGGGCCCTATCTTGTATACAGACACACATGGGGGACTATGGAGAAGGAGGGGAGAGGAGAACTATGGGGGCATCTACTGGGGCCCTATCTTATATACTGGCACACATGGGGGCACTATGGAGGGGGAGGAGCACTACGGGGGCCCTATCTTATATACTAAAAAAATAGATATCTGCAGCACTCTTCCAAGGCTTGATAAAGACCAGAATGGTCGAAACGTCACTGACTGTTATGCTGCTGGTTTAAATAAAAAACACAGATTTTTCAATATTGGAAGAGTGCTGCGGATATCTATTTTTTTCTATACACGACAGGACCCCCAGCCAGGATCTCCATCCACGGGTACCACTGTCTATATACTGGTACGTTTTTCCCCCATTGGGGTCTGGAGTGCTGCTTACCTTTTATGAACCCTATCTTATATACTGGCACACATGGGGGCCACTATAGAGAAGGGGGCGGGGGAGCACTATTGGGGTCATTAAATAGGGGCATTATACTGGCACACATTATGGGCACATTTTATACTGGCACATTATGTCAGCCACCATGGGGACAAGGGGAGGAGTAATATGGGGGCACTATATAGGAGTATCTTATACTGGTGCAAATTATAGGGCACTATGTGGCTCAACAGGGGGCACTAAAAGGGTTTTTTAAGCACATAGTAGGGGGCATTGGCACACATGAGGGCACTATGGGGACATTGGCTCTACTGGAGGCACTAATTATTTCTATTGGGACTTTGGGGAGCACTATTACGATGGGGGGCACCCTGTCACAGTGTCAGCTTATCACAGTTATTTATGGGGAACATTATGGTTACACTATTAGTGTCAGGGACACTATTTCCTGAGTGCAGTTATTTTTTTAGGGCACATGTGCCGATAATTACTGAAGGTGGTAGTATCTGTGTGTAACTATTATTTGCAGGGGGACTGTTTCTGCAGTATAGTTTTGGAGAGCACAGCGTCTCAGTATTAGGGGTGGCAGGATGGGGTGTTCAAGAAGGTGGGAGAATGATGGAAAAGTAGGAAACTAAGATGTCTGTCTGTCAAACTCTGCAGAGAGAAGAGATTGATGAAGGAAATCATCATGGCGGTCTGGTCTGAATGGAGGAGGACAGAGAACATCTACATCAAAGGAGACATCACTGGATGTAAGAGGTATGTGCGCTGTATTGGGCTACTTTCACACCTATGTTATTGATTCTGGCAGGCTGTTCCAGCAGAGAACAGCCTGCTGGAATTCACCGGCTCTGGAACTGCTGGATGCAGAATGCTTGTCGGCCCCATTAACTATAATGGGATCCAGCAGAGATCCGGCCACAATCTGTCAAAAATGCCAAGAATCAGCAGGACACAAACCGCTGCATGCCTGAGTTTGTGTCCAGCCAATTCCTTGCATTCTCTGCCAGATCAGGTGGCCAGAGCGTAGTGCTGCAGGTGTGAAAGTAGCCTTACCCTGTATGTTTTGTAAGTTTTGTATTGCTGTATGTAATGTTTTGACACCATAGGTTAGGTTGAGAATTTGGTTTGGGGGGGGGGGCAGGCACATTCTTTGCACAGGGGCCCTCTGCTGTCTGTCCCTGCCCCTGGAGTGAGTACTTGTAATTTCTCTGCAGAAGCAGTGCTCGATGGAGCTTCGCCTCCTCTTCAAACAGTTGATCGGTTTGGGTGCTGGGAGTCAGAGGATAGGTCATAAATATGTACTGCCTGCACAACTCCTTTGAATCCAGAGTAATAAGGCTGGCTAATCCTGCTCAGTGGTTATAATTCTCATTAATTAAACCTTTTTACTTTCATAAAGGGGATCCTCTTCTCTTGCCCTCATCCTTATTATGTAGATGACTCTTTTCAAAACAATTGATCACCAGAGTTTGACAATCATCTGATGATCTGATGCTAGGAGCCGGTGCAGAGGATGGGAGTGGTAGTGGCGATGTGAAAGAACCAGTAAGATGATTATAGTACAATGAACGTCTTTCTTCACCGAATCCAAATAACAAATAGCAGCACATCCAGCAACAGTTTGTACAAAGTGCAATCCTCTCCCAGATAATGAGGTATGGAGGCAGGAAATGTGGCAGAAGATGACACTCAGAAGTTTGCTAGCTGACAATGTCTCTCTCCCTTCCCTACGGCTGTACTCTGGCACCTCTAGCTGTTAATGTCAACTGTATGCTGCAGGCTTCTAGCTATGCCTATGAATCTATAAATAAAAACACAGTGCCAGCATAGCACATCACCTCAAGCACATCAAGTAGCACATCAAGTTCTAGATGGTAGAGGGAGGCCGTGTGGCACCGCACTCACCTTTTGTTGTTGTGCAAATCAGGCAAAATGCTGTTAGGGCATAGAAGTAGTCAATTACTGCAGCATATAACATTGTAGGTGATGAAGGATATTCTCCAATGTTAAAATGCAGGAACAAAAAAAAAAGTCTGGCGCTGCCAAGGAAGGAGTATAATATTTTTTTTCTCTTTATTATAAACAGAATATCAGATAAAGGCAACACGTTTAGATGTGAACATCACTTTTTTTTAGCAGTCCATGTACTATTTATTATAATGAAAAAAAATTGTTATACTCCTTCCTTGGCAGTGCCAGACATTTTTTTAGTTTTTTTGTTCCTGCATTCTACCTATTCCTGTCTTGAACTGCGGTGATGGTGTCTTAAAGTTTTCCACCACCTTACACTGGAGTCTTGACAGCTTGATTTCTCTGCTGACAAAAATATGCCATAGTTTACAAATCCTCTGTAGCTTAAGACCTTGTAGGCTCTCTGGGACAACATTGTCCTCCTAAGTAAGACTCTGGGCTCCTTATGGCCTGGAGGATCAGGAGATAGATCACATGCTTCCTTACTCCTCACTTTCTTCTCTGACTTTCTAAACTCACTCTAACTAGCTCTGACTCCCCCTTGGCAGGAAGTCGGACTAGCCCACTCTTAAAAAGAGAAGAAGGATGGTAAGTCCCATTCCTTTTGGCAAACACTGCTAACCATACCCTATCTGCTGGTGAACAAGGTGTATAGCTTCACATTGCATTATACTACAACGCAATTTCAATAGTATAACTCCCAGGTCTGGTGTACTATACAAAGCTTAGTGAATGGAAGGTCATTCTCAGGCTGTGCTTGTGGTCCCACCTGGTAGCCCGTTATCAAAAACCCAAAGCCACTGTTCACGCTAACCCCCTCCTCTCCCATTGCTATGGAGAGACTAAGGGGCATAAGTGCATACATGACACAACAAATTACCCAGGCTGCTTAGTGCAAGGAGATATGTCAGCAGGCGCTAGGGACAGTGCTAAGAAAGACTTCATTGTGCTGAAAAAAAACAATTTACTAGTTCAGGGAAAGATTAGTCAAGGTGTAGGGAAAGGATAGGGAGACATCATCTATGCTATAAAAGGAGAACAGGGGGGCGTGGCTGAGCTGCCAAGGCGGATGGTCGCACACTGAAAGAGCTCCTGCACCAAGCGGCATACAAAGCGACGAACAGACCGATCAAACCTGCCAAACATATACCAAAAGTGGCACTTAATTGCCTAAGATGCCTAAAAGTAAGCGTACAAACCCCAAATAGGGAAAGCTTGACTTTTATTTTGACAAAGACGCGACCGCAGGCACAGAGCAAAATGGCGCTGGGGCGTCTGGATCGCTGCCTGCATCTCCCGCCGCAACAACGCGCCCCTGAACAGAAGTCCTCCTCACACCATGGGAAGCGCCAAGCCAGCGAGTCATCCTCCTCACCCATGCCGAGATCTCCAGCAGTTCAGCCATCACAGATGTCAGAGGAAGATGGTGAAGGAGAGTCCTGTGGAGGTGGATCCCCGGGCTCCTCATCCGCAACGGGGAGCCCGGTCAAACAAAAGCCCAGGTTCCATAATAACCGTCAAAATGTGAGTACAACTCCCTGCTCACATAACCAGGCCCAGGCTACTGTGAATACTATATGTACATTAGAGGCCTTCCTTACGTCTGACAAACCAGCTTCCAGGAGCCTATTGAAGGATATGCTGATGGCGTTTAGCCACTCTCTACATTCTGATATTTCCAGCATGATTTCTCCTTTACAATCCTCAGTTACTGAGTTGGAGTTCAGGGTTTCCCATATCGAAAATAAGATGGGATCATTTGCAAATTCCCATAACCAATTGATAGACTCTCATAACACTGTTTCTGACAACATTGACTTTATTAAAGCCAAGCTTGCTGACCTTGAAGATAGGTCGAGGAGGAATAATGTTAAAATAAGATGAATCCCTGAGGATATTCAGCCTGGTGCCTTAAAACAATAATTTCAAACCAGGGGCAGACACAGACAGCATAGGGCTCCTGTGCAAGGAATGTACCTGGCCCCCCCTTCTCCCCCTATTCAGCTCCTTTGACAGTTCATGCTCTGATGCTCTCCCTTGCCCTGCAATGTAAAGCGAAGGGCAAGGGACACTGTTTTGTTTATATTTTTACACTGCTAAGCGGAGACGTCACTGGCACTAATGGGCGGCTTTACAGACTAGGGCAGCGCTAAAACCTGTCCAATAGTGTTGGTGGCGTCTCCGGGCTCACTGCTAGGCGGAAGTCCCCCCATAGTACCCCCAGTGGTAATACGGCTCCTTACAGTGCCCTCAGTACTACTAAGGCCCCCCTATAGCGCACCCCTAATAGAAATAATGCCAATCTAAAAGGCACTCCTATGGAGCCCTCAGTAGTAATGCCTGCCACCACAGTATTTATAATGCAGTGCCCCTTGTAATTATAATGCCTCCTGCCGTACACCCTAGATTTATAATATTCTCTGTAGTGACCCTATAAATTATAATGCTTGTCCTCTCCCTCCAGTCTTCTATACCATGCAGTCCCATGTAAATAACACCAGTCCTCTCCCACAAGTTTCTATATGATACAATCCCATGTAAATAACCTCTGTTCCTTAAAGTCTTCTATGCCATGCAGTCCCATGTAAATAACATCACTCCACTCCCTCCAGTCTTTTATACCATGCAGTCACATGTAAATAACACCAGACCTCTCCCACCATTCTATATGATATAGTCCCATGTAAATAATTTAAATCCCCTCCTTCAGCCCCTCCAACACATAGTCCCATGTAAATACCATCACTCCCCTTACCCTCCAGTCCTCTATAACACCCAGTACCATGTAAATAACACCAGTCATCTCCCCCCAGTCTTCTATAACATACAGTCCCACGTAACTAACACCCTTCCCCTTCCTTCAGCCCCTCTAACATACAGTCTCAGTTAAATGACATATTTCCCCCCACTAAGCAGAGAGGAAGTATAATGGGGAGAACAACATCTCCCAGCATGTCTCTGGCACTTACATGCATTCCAAGGATTCACAGGTCTCCACTGCTGAGCGGCTGTCTTTTTCTGCACTGGTCACATGATGGTGACCTCATCGCAGGTCCTATCACCACTTCCACTGTTGAAAAGGGTCACATGACTATGATGTCATGGAAGGTCCTTCAGCTTTGGAGTAAAGACAGAACGGGCAGCAGATTATCTGTAAATCCTAATCAGGGCCCAACCCCCTCTGCTGGCACTGGAAAGGGCCCCCCTCCCTCTCTGGGCCCCAGTGCAGCTGAACATGCTGCACAGGCGGTATGTCCGCCCCTGTTTCAAACATTCATCAAGCTTTTACTTCCCAACTGCCAACCTCAAGACCTTATAATTTACAGGATCCATAGAATCCCAACGCCACGTCACTTAGATGACTCAATCCCAAGGGATGTCCTAGCTAGGGTCCATTTTTTCCACGTTAAGGAAGCTATCATGGCAGTTGTTCGTAAAACGCCACTGATTCCAGCCCAATATCAGGACATTAAAGTGTTTTGCTGATTTATCTGCTACTACTCTCCGCATGAGGAAACAATTTGCACCTCTGACTTCTTTTCTCAGAGAACATGGCTTACAAATGGAGATTCCCAGTCAAAATCCTGATTTCCAGAAACGGAGCTATGCATGCTATTTCTTCAGTAGAATCTGGCTGGAAACTACTCAAAGCCTGGAACATCCCAGCAGCAAGCCCGACTGGTCACTCTTCCCCACCGCCAACAGCAATTGAACATGAGTGGCATCAAGTTACTGCTCGCCGGGGAACAAAGCGGTAAAGAGATATCTATACTACAAGGTGCTAATGCACAAATTGTTCTACAAGGCTTCAACCGAACTTACCCCAGTTTAACGTAACATAGCTACGTTTAGCTGTCGCTGTTACTATTCTTATTTCTTATGGGTACTAGAGATGAGTGAAGCGATTCGTCGATTCGTTGATTCGTATCGAATATTGGGATTTTTTAGCTGCGAAGCGAATCCAAATATTAGGTGATTCGCTTCGCTTTTGTACGCATCACTACATAGTTTGTCTGCTAAATTATACGCTATTCTACGTATAATTTAGTTACTCTATACGCTGTTGCGCAGACTCCTCCCTGGTAGTTACTCTACACGCTGTTGCGTACGAATTCTACTCAGCGATGCAGACTCCTCCCTGGTAGTTCCTCCCCCTTCTCCTGCGCGCGAGGAAGACTTGGCAAGTCAGCAGAGTAAGATGGCGGCGAGACAGCAAGGTCCTGACTGGGGAAGCATGTTGTGGGCAGACGACCCCTATGAGGAGAAGGAACCGGAAGAGATCTATCTCTCACAGCTCAACAGGAAGTCGGATGAGGTGCCTGCTGAGGTGATGACTCCACTAGCTGACACAGCGGAGGCGGCAGGAGTTCCCGCTCCGCCGCGCAAGGACTACTCCTTTGTCGAATATACGAATTTTAGGAAAAGTTCAGCGAATGTTCAGCGAATAATTTTTTCAATGATTCGCTCATCTCTAATGGGTACCAACCCATTTTCTCCTTTTATATGTACTATTATATTATTGCTTTGTTGTTCTTTCCTTTCTCTTTTACATTTTTCCAGGTAATCATATATCACAGAGGGTACACACCTGGAGGTGCCACACAGGTCTCTACATCCTTAACCTGTTTCAATCCTACTATGCCAAAGTGTTCAAAACAAACAGGGTTTCCTGTGTACTTGAGCTTTGAATAATGGAATAGGACTGCAGAACGTACCAAAAATTTACGACTGACATGCTGCTGCCGAGCAGAAGGTCCAAAAAATTCTAATCAATTTACTAGGCCGAGTGGCACCATAACAGCAGCTGCAAGAGGCAGCAGCAGTCGAACAAATTTCAAGGCCACAGAGTGGCACTGTAACAGCAGCTGCAAGAGGCAGCAGTCGAATACATTTGCTAGGCCACAGACTGGCACCGTAACAGCAGCTGCAAGAGGCAGCAGTCGGAATACATTTGCTAGGCCACAGAGTGGCACCGTAACAGCAGCTGCAAGAGGAAGCAGCAGTCGAACAAATTTCAAGGCCACAGAGTGGCACCGTAACAGCAGCTGCAAGAGGCAGCAGCAGTCGAACAAATTTCAAGGCCACAGAGTGGCACTTTCAAGGCCACAGAGTGGCACCGTAACAGCAGCTGCAAGAGGTAGCAGCAGTCGAACAAATTTCAAGGCCACAGAGTGGCACTGTAACAGCAGCTGCAAGAGGCAGCAGTCGAAGAAATTTCAAGGCCACAGAGTGGCACCGTAACAGCAGCTGCAAGAGGCAGCAGTCAAATACATTTGCTAGGCCACAGACTGGCACCGTAACAGCAGCTGCAAGAGGCAGCAGTTGAACAAATTTTAAGGCCACAGAGTGGCACCATAACAACAGCTGCAAGAGGCAGCAGCAGTCGAACAAATTTCAAGGCCACAGAGTGGCACCGTAACAGCAGCTGCAAGAAGCAGCAGCAGTCGAACAAATTTCAAGGCCACAGAGTAGCACCGTAACAGCATCTGCAAGAGGCAGCAGTCAAACAAATTTTGAGGCCACAGAGTGGCACCGTAACAGCAGCTGCAAGAGGCAGCAGTCGAACAAATTTTAAGGCCACAGAGTGGCACCATAACAACAGCTGCAAGAGGCAGCAGCAGTCGAACAAATTTCAAGGCCACAGAGTGGCACCGTAACAGCAGCTGCAAGAAGCAGCAGCAGTCGAACAAATTTCAAGGCCACAGAGTAGCACCGTAACAGCAGCTGCAAGAGGCAGCAGTCAAACAAATTTCAAGGCCACAGAGTGGCACTGTAACAGCAGCTGCAAGAGGCAGCAGTCGAACAAATTTTAAGGCCACAGAGTGGCACCATAACAGCAGCTGCAAGAGGCAGCAGCAGTCGAACAAATTTCAAGGCCACAGAGTAGCACCGTAACAGCAGCTGCAAGAGGCAGCAGTCAAACAAATTTCAAGGCCACAGAGTGGCACTGTAACAGCAGCTGCAAGAGGCAGCAGTCGAACAAATTTTAAGGCCACAGAGTGGCACCATAACAACAGCTGCAAGAGGCAGCAGCAGTCGAAAAAATTTCAAGGCCACAGAGTGGCACCATAACAGCAGCTGCAAGAAGCAGCAGCAGTCGAACAAATTTCAAGGCCACAGAGTAGCACCGTAACAGCAGCTGCAAGAGGCAGCAGTCAAACAAATTTTGAGGCCACAGAGTGGCACCGTAACAGCAGCTGCAAGAGGCAGCAGTCAAACAAATTTCAAGGCCACAGAGTAACACCGTAATAGCAGCTGCAAGAGGCAGCAGCAGTCAAAGAAATTTCAAGGCCACAGAGTGGCACCGTAACAGCAGCTGCAAGAGGCAGCAGTCAAACAAATTTTGAGGCCACAGAGTGGCACCGTAACAGCAGCTGCAAGAGGCAGCAGCAGTCGAATACATTTGCTAGGCCACCGAGTGGCACCGTAACAGCAGCTGCAAGAGGCAGCAGTTGAATACATTTAAAGGCCACAGAGTAGAAGAGGCAGCAGGAGTCGTACTAATTTTAATGAGACAGAATGACACAGTGACATACCCTGGGAGAGGCAGCAGCAGTCATAAAAATTTAAATGCAACATACCGTAGAGTGGCACAATTACATAATTAAGAGGTAGCGGCAGCTAGGACACAGCGTACGGAGGCGGCGGCAGCAGCATGAGTAGGCCACAGAGTGGCACAATTACATAATCTGGACGTAGCGACAGCTAGGACACAATGTGCGGAGGCAGCAGCATGAGTAGGCCACAGAGTGGCACAATTACATAATTTGGACGTAGCGGCAGCTAGGACACAGCATGCGGAGGTGGCGGCAGCAGCATGAGTAGGCCACAGAGTGGCACAATTACATAATTTGGACGTAGCGGCAGCTAGGACACAGCGTGCGGAGGCGGTGGCAGCAGCATGAGTAGGCCACAGAGTGGCACAATTACATAATTTGGACGTAGCGGCAGCTAGGACACAGTGTGTGGAGGCGGCGGCAGCAGTAGCATACTGTAGAGTGGCACAATTACATAATTTGGCGGTAGCGGCAGCTAGGACACAGCGTGTGGAGGCGGCGACAGCAGCATGAGTAGGCCACAGAGTGGCATGGTGACATAGCCTGAAGGTGACGGCAGTAGCAGCATGAGGAGACCTGATTGTTGAGGTGGCAGCAGCATTAGAAGCCTACATATTGGGTCAGTGACAGAGTGGAGAGGTGGGTGGCAATACCAGTCACTGGTAAAGATGCTGGGTGGTAGAAGGAGCAGCTGGTAGATGTGTGGCATCAGGCGGGTGGCAGCATCATAAGAGTGGCTGAGGCAGGTAGCCTGAAGAATACAGTCTCATTTGTCAATGTTTGGGTGGTGCATCATGGCTGATCTAATCTGATGCATCAGGCGTCAGTGGATGGAAATCCTGGCTGATCCACGCCTGATTCATCTTGACAAAGGTGAGTCTTTCCACATTTTGGAAGGACAGTCGAGTTCTCCTTGGGGTAACTATGGCCCCCGCCGCACTGAACACCCACTCTGATGCCACACTACTAGCTGGGCAGGACAGCTTCTCCAGTGCAAACTTGGCCAGTTGCGGCCACAAAACCAGTTTGGCTGCCCAGTAGTCCAGCGGATCTTCAATTTGGGGTAGCAGGGTGCTGTCCAAGTAGGCCACCACCTGCTGGTTCAGGGTCTGCTCCTGGTCTACCTGCTGCTGCTGGTGAGTACTTTCCTCACTTGCCGGGTGAAGAAAGCTGCTCATCAGCGACTGCAGACTCAAGTTGCTGCTGATGGAGCTGGTATGCTCCTAACTCCCCCCCCCTCCCCCACCAGCCGTGGCAGTGGTACATGAGCGCTGAGGGACCCCCCGGTCAGACCTGCGAGAGGATGGATGATGACGCAGATAGGCAGCAGCCAACTGACTACATAGGATGTCTCTATAGTACTTCAGTTTGTCCTCCCTCTCAGCAGGTGAAAAAAAGGCCCCCATTTTAGAGGGTCCAAGAGGGTGGAGAGCCAGAAGTCATCCCTCTGCCATATAGTGAATATTCGGCTGTCACTACGTAAGCAAGTGAGCATGCATCGGGCCATTTGCGCAAGTGACTCAGAGGGACTCCCTGCCTCCAACTCCACTGTATACTGCCATGGTGTCTCTGGGTCATCTGCCTCATCTCCCTCTACCTCCTCTGGCTGCTCCTGCTTCTCCTCTTCTGTCACCTGGGTCATTAATAAATCGTTTATGGCCTTTCTCTGTTCGTACAGTCTGTCCAACATATGGAGGGTAGAATTCCAAAGGGTGGAAACGTCACATATCAGCCTATGTTGGGGGACGCCATTCTGCCGCTGCAGCTCAAGGAGGGTGTGCTTGGCGGTGTAGGAATGGTTGAAGTGCATGCAAAGTTTCCTGGCCATTTTTAGAATGTTTTGCAGTTGGGTATAAGACTTGAGGAAACCAT
>ONZH01022018.1:0-163951 GCA_900303285.1 Rhinella marina | reverse complement strand
TAGTACATATAAACTGAGAAAAAAATGTAGTCTTTATATGGCGGCTATTTTACCGCAAAGCACTCCATTTTTCACTGGACTGTAATACATATAACTGAGAGAAAATACGTATTTTATAGACTGACGCTGCTGTGCAGCACACTAGAGAATTGTTCACTGGACTGTAGTACATATAACTGAGAAAAAAACGTAGTCTTTAAATGGCGGCTATTTTACCGCAAAGCACTCCATTTTTCACTGGACATATAACTGAGAGAAAATACGTATTTTATAGACTGACGCTGCTGTGCAGCACACTAGAGAATTGTTCACTGGACTGTAGTACATATAACTGAGAAAAAAACGTAGTCTTTATATGGCGGCTATTTTACCGCAAAGCACTCCATTTTTCAATGGACTGTAATACATATAACTGCGAGAAAATACGTATTTTATAGACCGACGCTGCAGTACAGCACACCTCACAATTGTTCACTGGACTGTAGTTTATATAACTGAGAATAAAAACGTATTCTCTAGACTGCGGCTAGTGTATCGCACACCTCACAATTGTTCACTGGACTGTAGTACATATAACTGAGAAAAAAACGTAGTCTTTATTTGGCGGCTATTTTACCGCAAAGCACTCCATTTTTCACTGGACTGTAATACATATAACTGCGAGAAAATACGTATTTTATAGATTGACGCTGCTGTACAGCACACCTCACAATTGTTCACTGGACTATAGTTTATGTAATTGAGTGAAAAAAATTATTCTCTAGACTGCGGCTAGTGTATCGCACACCTCACAATTGTTCACTGGACTGTAGTTCATGTAATTGGGTGAAAAAAATTATTCTCTAGACTGCGGCTAGTGTATTGCACACCTCACAATTGTTCACTGGACTGTAGTTTATGTAATTGAGTGAAAAAAATTATTCTCTAGACTGCGGCTAGTGTTTCGCACACCTCACAATTGTTCACTGGACTGTAGTTTATATAACTGAGAATAAAAACGTATTCTCTAGACTGCGGCTAGTGTATCGCACACCTCACAATTGTTCACTGGACTGTAGTACATATAACTGAGAAAAAAACGTAGTCTTTATTTGGCGGCTATTTTACCGCAAAGCACTCCATTTTTCACTGGACTGTAATACATATAACTGCGAGAAAATACGTATTTTATAGACTGACGATGCTGTACAGCACACCTCACAATTGTTCACTGGACTATAGTTTATGTAATTGAGTGAAAAAAATTATTCTCTAGACTGCGGCTAGTGTATCGCACACCTCACAATTGTTCACTGGACTGTAGTTTATGTAATTGGGTGAAAAAAATTATTCTCTAGACTGCGGCTACTGTATCGCACACCTCAGAATTGTTCACTGGACTGTAGTACATATAACTTAGAAAAAAACGTAGTCTTTATATGGCGGCTATTTTACCGCAAAGCACTCCATTTTTCACTGGACTGTAATACATATAACTGCGAGAAAATACGTATTTTATAGACTGACGCTGCTGTACAGCACACCTCACAATTGTTCACTGGACTGTAGTTTATGTAATTGAGTGAAAAAAATTATTCTCTAGACTGTGGCTAGTGTTTCGCACACCTCACAATTGTTCACTGGACTGTAGTTGATGTAATTGAGTGAAAAAAATTATTCTCTAGACTGTGGCTACTGTATCGCACACCTCACAATTGTTCACTGGACTGTAGTTTATGTAATTGGGTGAAAAAAATTATTCTCTAGACTGCGGCTACTGTATCGCACACCTCAGAATTGTTCACTGGACTGTAGTACATATAACTTAGAAAAAAACGTAGTCTTTATATGGCGGCTATTTTACCACAAAGCACTCCATTTTTCACTGGACTGTAATACATATAACTGCGAGAAAATACGTATTTTATAGACTGACGCTGCTGTACAGCACACCTCACAATTGTTCACTGGACTGTAGTTTATGTAATTGAGTGAAAAAAATTATTCTCTAGACTGCGGCTACTGTATCGCACACCTCACAATTGTTCACTGGACTGTAGTTTATGTAATTGAGTGAAAAAAATTATTCTCTAGACTGCGGCTCGTGTATCGTACACCTCACAATTGTTCACTGGACTGTAGTTTATATAACTGAGAATAAAAACGTATTCTCTAGACTGCACTACAGATCCCAGCAAGCCAAGGTACAGCAGCAGCAAAAATGAGTACTGAGAGGACTTTGGGCAATTTCATTGGGGTCTGTGTGGAATATGTGCTGTCCCCTTTCTGCCACCAGTTGCTGTGCACAGTGTGCAGCCAAGATGGCGGTAGCTGCACTACAAGTCCCAGCCAGCAGCCTGGAGGAGACCAAAAAAAAAGGTGCTTGTAGCCCTTAGAAGGGCTGTTGGGTTCTTTGTGGGTGATTCCTGCCTAACCAACATCTAAATTCAGGCCCTAACACTCTCCCTGACAGACAGCAGTTCTATCCCTAATCTCATGCAGACGGCGTATGACGCGAGCAGCACGGGACCAGATTCTTATATTCCCAGGTCATCTGATCTGGCCAGCCAATCCCTGCTATCGACTTGTAGGGGCCCCATGTGATGCTAGGAGGTACCAAAGACTCTCCTGCATGTTGATTGGCTGAAAAAAGGCGGCTAACATGCAGGAAGAGGAAGTTGCCATTTCCTCGAGGATCGTGATATGCTCGTCCGAGTAGCGAGCATATGCGAATACACTAATGCTCGAATGAGCACCAAGCTCGGACGAGCATGTTCGCTCATCTCTACTCACCACCACTGAACCCATAAGATGAGTATCCTTATGGGGAGGGGATCAAATAAACTGCAGTTGGTGATATAACAATCCTGACAAATGATACGTGAACACAAGCATAAAACATAAAGAAAATACTGTATCAAAAAGAAGCTACATTCCTGCAGGTTTGATGTGGGTCTGGAACAGGGCAGTTTCTAGGGAATTTTACCAACACAGCGAACATTAAAAAAGCGCCCCCCTTCCCAACATTAAATAACACTGGCTTAAAGGGTTATTGCCATTTTGTGAAAATGGGTGCACCTCTATAAAGAACGGAGGGTGCACTGCGCATGCGCAGCAATCCTCAATTACTTTCTATGGGGACTTCGAAATAGTCAACTCCATAGAAATGAATGGGAGTGGTGGCCGCGCATGCACGGTGCGCTCCCATTCATTTCTCCATAGTAATGAAGCCCTCTGTGCCCCCTCCTTAGTAATAAAGTCCTCTGTGCCCCCTCCATTGTAATAAAGCCCTCTGTGCCACCTCCATAGTAATAAAGCCCTCTGTGCCCCCTCCATAATAATAATGTCCTCTGTGCCCCCCTCCATAGTAATAAAGCCATCTGTGCCCCCTCCATGGTTATAAAGCCCTCTGTGCCCCCTCCATAGTGATAAAGCCCTCTGTGCCCCCTCCATAGTAATAAAGTCCTCTGTGCCCCCTCCATAGTTGTAAAGTCCTCTGTGCCCCCTCCATAGTTATAAAGTCCTCTGTGCCCCCTCCATAATTATAAAGCCCTCTGTGCCCCCTCCATAGTTATAAAGTCCTCTGTGCGCCCTCCATAGTTATAAAGACCTCTGTGCCCCCTCCATAGTTGTTAAGTCCTCTGTGCCCCCTCCATAGTTGTAAAGTCCTCTGTGCCCCTCTGTATTAAAAAAAAACACTAAACACACAACACTTCTCACCTTGTCCCGTTCCTGAAGCTCACAGTCCTCTTCACTGCAGCTACAGACCGCGCTGCAGCACGGAGTGGACGAAGCTTATGAAAAGCTTCCTGTTTGCAAGCTCCGCCCACATCCGCCGGCAGCGCAATCTGTGTAGGCTGAATGGTGGAGCAGGAGAAGTCTTCTGCTTCACCATTCACAGTTCTGCCGCTGGCCTGAAGGAGGGGAGGAGTGTGGGGAGCTGAGCGGTGAGTGACATCAGCTCCCTGCGCTCCAGCAATGAGCACTTCCATCTGTATTGATGGAAGCGCTCATTGCTTCTGCTTTAGGTAGATGCCGACAGTGCCCCCCTCTTCTTGCTTGAGACAGGAGCCCCGTGCGGTCGCACCCCTCGCCCGGCTATAGAAACGGCCCTGGTCTGGAATCCCTATGCATATCACTGTAACCAGTAGTTTCATTTCCTCCTTCATCTGATCCTCAGCTTGTTCTGGCCAGGTATGAACATGGTCTCATGAGCCAATGCAGCTAATGGCTTCAGTGATTATGTGAGACTGGAAGAAAACAAGTCAGGGGCTGGAAGATAGAGGAATGGGAGCGGGACCAGAGTGGCGAGGTGAAGGAAAGTATGAATCTTTCAATAGGCAATGCAGGCTAGGAGCCATCAGT
Source organism: Rhinella marina (assembly GCA_900303285.1). Taxonomy (NCBI): domain Eukaryota; kingdom Metazoa; phylum Chordata; class Amphibia; order Anura; family Bufonidae; genus Rhinella; species Rhinella marina. Next base: position 159,607 of record ONZH01022018.1, on the reverse strand, counting down.
TAATAGTTAGTTATTCCAGGTAAACCCCTTTAAGGCCAAGACAGGCCATGGCCTTAATTAGTTAAGACTATAGTGGTGGGAACGTAGCTTGGATGAGGTGTTAGGGGTCACACATGCAGATGCTGTAGGGTTGTATCGTATGGGTTGTATCCTAGTTGGAGCCAGGTCATACATAGGAGTAGCTGGAGAAACTCTCCCTCATGGACTTTTGTATGCAGAGTGCTTAAAAGCCAAAGAACAACTGCTATTGTAGATAATTAGAAGTGAGAAAGTTCATTGGTTGGAGCTTGGTCTGATGAGAGAGGTAACAATCTAATGGGGTAAATACAGATCACTTCCTATGCGGTGGACTTGCTTTGTGCTTGCCAATTAAAGTTTGACAAGTCCGTGTAAGTTACAGTACTTGAGTGGAGTGCCCTGTAGAAGTCATAGATCAAACCCATACATTTCTGCCTTTTTACATATTTGTTGTGGGGTCTTGGACCACTGCTTCAAAATAAATTGCTTTAAAAAACTATTTTATTGGTAATTACAATGACAAGTTGAGATTGTAAAGTTTTTGGCTTTTAGGATAGGCTTTCTAGAAGGTGTTTCACAGTAGATTTTCAAAATTTGAAAACCATCATTTGACTAAATGGTACAATTCTCCATCTGTGATCTTTGGCTCTACTATCATCCTTCTTATTATACATAGAGCCATTCTGCTCATGCGTACTCTTCTTTGCTATGTATGATCCCTTATGGCCCATAAGACGCACCTAGGTTTTAGAGGAGGACAATAAGAAAAAATATTTTTCATTAGACCTCAGGTCAGACCAGCAATCAGACCCCCTAAGTTAATCAGACCTCAGATCACAGCTCTATTCGGGTCCCCAATCTTAATAACACTCTCAATCAGACCTCAGATCAGACCCCAAATGTTAATAAGTCTCCAATAAGACCTCAGATCAGACCCACAATCAGACGTCAGCTCACACCCCAAAGTGAATGACCCCCAATCAGACCCCCAGTCTCAAATCAGCCCCCATGCCTCATTTTATCAGTCCCCAGCCTCATATCAGCCCCATGCCTCTTTTGATCAGCCCCCAGTCTCATATTAGCCCCCATGCCTCTTTTGATCTACCCCAGTCTCATATTAGCCACTATGCCCTCTTTTGATCAGCCCCCAGTCTCATATCAGCCCCCATGCCTCTTTTGATCAGCCCCTTGCCTCTTTTGATAAGCCCCATTGCCTCAGATGTGCCCCATGCCTCAGATGACATAAAATTAAAAAAAATCACTTACCTCTCCTGCTCCGGATGCTGCTGCTCCACACCTCCAGCGCTCTTCTTTCTCCTCCTCCATCGGTTGTGCTGCGAACCAGTGCGCACAGCAGACGTCACAGAGCACCCTCACGCTGTGCGTAGCCGACAGCGGCAGCCACAGCACAGCTGACTCCGGTACTAATGAGCGTTTCCATAATGGAAGCGGTCATTAGTATTCACCCCAAAAGACGCGGGGTCATTTTTCCACCACTTTGGGGGAATAAAACTGTAATATTTTCAACACTGGTTTCCAAACATAACAGTAAAATACATAAAAACGTATAAAGGCAGTATAAATATGTTTAGCAATGGCAGACTTCATGTTAACGGGGTTAACCAGTAAATTATATTGATGACCTATCCTCAGGATAGGTCATCAATATCAGATCCCCCACAGATCAGCTGTTAGAAGAGGTTGTGTGCTCTTTGAGCGTTGTGGCCTCTTCCTAGGCCATGTGATGTCACCCTACATCAGTAACATGGCCTAGTTGCAGTTCAGCCGCATAGAAGTGAATGGGGCAGAGCTGCAATACCAAGCATAGCCGCTATACTATGTATGGCCGTGTGCTTGGAGAGATGCCGGGAGCCATCTGCACTCCCCAGAGGTCCTGTCAGCATGGTGGCTCCCTTAAAACAGTTGATTGGTGGGGGTGCAGGGACTCAGACCCCTGACAATCAGATAATGATGACCTATTCTGAGGAACCTATCCTGTGGAAGTGCAGCAGATTATCATTTGTTGCATAACCCCTTCAAAGGAGTTGGCCAATTTTTGGTTAATTCTAGAAATGTGCTAGAACCAACCCTTAATAATAGGTTGGAACAAGAACATCTGCGCAGCTGTCCTCTTCATTCGAGTGTCCCGGCCCCTTGTGCTGACATGGCTGCTGATGGAGGGGAACGTGGCTAGATCTGTCTTTCAGGGGCCTCTATAGAGTAACACTAAACATGGCTTGGGTGGCTAGTGCATGTGCAGTGCCATACACAGTGTTTTCTATCAAGGCTGCTGATGGACAGGTCTGGTCATGCTCCCCTCCATCAGCGGCCAATTTGGGGAAAGAATTGTTATGGTTACACAGAAGCCACCAGCACAAGGGGCTGGTGCTGCAATGAATGGGACAGCATCGCAGATGCTCTTGCTTCAGCCTATTAGTAAGTTGACTATAGTGATGGTCCTAGCACATTTCTAAAGTTAACCATAAACTGGCCAAACCCTTTAACTCAAATATTTTAGTGATGTTGAAACAAATGTAAATCAGTCCCCAACAATGAAGCCCAGTACAGAAGTTAATATTATACCAGATCATATTACTTTTCATATAACATACTATTGGAGGTACACTTCTCAGTGCGGTACCTTATTGTTCTGAAGGAGTGAATAGGGAATTATTAAGAACAGGTACCCAATTAGTCGACTTGACGAGTACTACTTAGTTGTCTCGGAGTAGGGTTCCCACCCCAGTATCATATATAGGAAAAACTCCGGATTTGCAATGGTAGATGCAAGGTTAGTATTTTTATTTTGTTATGCGACAAATATCACTCAGTGTGACGTTTCGGCTCTACATCCGAGCCTTCCTCAGACTATGACAACAAGAAAATATAGGCAGACATAATATTAGTTTACAGGGAATACATGAGGCAAAACGACATTACAAAACATGAAACAACAAGCGAACAACTCTTTTCCGTAATGGCTGTACTAATACATGATGGTGACTATCCAGACCAACAGACAGATGGATAATGGTGAGTACAAGTTAAGGTAAGTATATAGTTAGTATATGGTTAATCCTATATCCAAATGGCCACTTATAACAAAATTCCAGCGGTCTTATCAATATAATAGAGGCTGAGTACTAATGAGTCAGATAGGTGCAGTATAAAGTCTATATGAAAGATCCGCTTACCAATAGTCGCAAAAAGATGTAATGAACGGAGCCCAGTCTCGGGCTGAAAGGCGGGCGTCTGTGGAGCTTACAGCATCCGCTGTATAATGGAAAGGTGCGCCTGTCAAAGTGTGTCGGCGTTAGGGCTTATAAAGCCCGCGCTAGCGTTATCAATTGGGGGAGGAGCAGTAGGCTGGAGCGCACGCTGCAATGTGCGTGCGTTCCATAGAGTTAATGGAGGCAGAAAAGGAAGTGCACAGTATCACGTGTGCGCTTCATCTACCGGAAGTAGGAAGAGACGTAATGGAACGCAAATGCGTTCCAACGAGCGTCTTGTAGCCAGATACTATCTGAACCAAGGAAAAGGATACTATGGGCCATCGGGAGGTGGAGCCTTTGTTGCTAATCAGCCTAAAGGGAAAAGGAGATATAACATATCGAGTTACAACATCTGCATATAAATAAATCGATTGGATGGATATCTATTAAAAATGGTCACCCATACAATGTAGGACTAGATATTTTTGTTATTCATAAAGGTAGATATGAAAATAAAATAAAACCGATTAAAGTGATCATATACATTATCCTGGGTTCTCACGTCTCTATATGTAGGATAAGGAATTAGTTTATGGATCAATTGATTTATAACAGCTGATAAAGATCATAGTCCCGGTTGAGACCTCTGGGCTCTAAGGTGTCTAATTTGTGTATCCATTGGGCCTCTTTAAGTTTTAATTGTCTGATTCTATTGCCCCCTCGTCTCGCCTGGGGGATTCTTTCTATAACTTGAAACTTCAGTTGTGAAATTGTATGTTTGGCTTGGTGGAAATGAAAGGGGACCGGTAGGAGTAGGTTTTGCTTACGTATATTGGATTTATGCTGACAAAATCTATTACGTATAGTTTGAGAGGTTTCTCCCACGTACACCAAGCCACAAGGGCATTTGAGAAGATATATGACAAAGTCAGTGTCACAATTGAAAAACTCTCGGATGGGGTATGATCGTCCTGATCGAGGATGATGGAAGGTGCTACCCTTAAGTACATGTGAACATTGTACGCAGTGATTGCATGGGTATGTACCCTTTTTGGGGGTATGGTGAAAAAGTTGCCTAGTTAATTTAGTTGCCGAACCAATATCGGCCCTCACCAGTAGATCTCTAATATTACTCGGGCGCTTATTGCACATAAGAACGAGAGACTGGAACTCCTCAATGTCAGGATAAGCTTTATGTAGAAGGTGCCAATGGCCACGAATGATATTTTCTACCTTTATTGCGCTGGGATGGAAGACGTGTACAAATGGTACACGTTTAGTTATAATTTTTTTCTGTTGGGCGGCAGTTGGATTGTAGTGTAATAACCTCTCCGGATAACCCCTTTCTCTAAATCTAGAGCGCATTTCATCCATTCTTACATTACAGAGTGTCTCATCCTGTACTATTCTTTTCACTCTATGTAGTTGGGATATTGGTAAAGAGCGTTTGGTAGTTTGTGGATGGGCACTAGAATAGTGCAATAGGTTGTTGCGGTCTGTAGATTTACGGAATAAGTCGGTAGTGAATAGGCCATTATGATTTTTTATGACCTGTGTATCAAGATAATTGATACATCTGGTATCTTTGGTAATGGTGAACTGGAGGTCCGGGTCTATCGAATTCATGTATGTGTGGAATTCATCTAAGGATTCCAATGATCCATCCCAGGCGCAGAAGACGTCGTCAATGTAGCGTTTCCATATGACGACATGTTCTGTGAAGGGTTGTACAGGGTATAAGTATGTGTCCTCAAAATGAGCCATGAAGCTATTGGCATAGGGCGGGGCCACGTTGGACCCCATGGCCGTCCCCCTCTTCTGCAGGAAAAAAGTGTCCTGGAATAGAAAATAGTTGTTATGTAAGATAAGGCGAAGGAGATCTATACAAAATTCTATCGTATCAGGTGGTGTGTTGTTAATACGAAGTAATCTTTCCATGGCTAGTATACCCTTTTCGTGATTAATGGAGGTGTAAAGGCTGCAAACATCCCATGTGACCAGGAAGGTTTTATCAGAGAGAGGTGGTAATTTTCTGATATTGTCTAAAAATGACGTGGTATCCAGAAGGAAGGATTTGGTGCGAGTTATAAGTGGGGTAAGACTTTTCTCTAAAAGGATGGAAATGGGTGATAAGACTGAATCAGTTGACGCAACTATAGGTAGGGCGTCCAGGGGGGTCTAACAGATTTTTATGAATCTTAGGCAAGGTGTAAAAAACGGGTATGACTGGATTGTAATTGATGAGAAATCGAGCTGTGGCATCATCTATGATGTTCCTGCTTCGGTAACCGTGTACTAAGGTCTGGACCTTTTCCAAGATGGACAGAGTGGGATCTCGTGTGAGTGGTTCATAAACCTCTCTATCGCTAAGTTGTCTCCGAATCTCGGAGACATATTTCTCTTTATCTAGCACCACTAATGCTCCCCCTTTATCAGCGGGTTTGAAAATGAGATTCCTATATGACCTGAGGTCTTTTAGGGACTGTCTCTCAGAAATATTTAAGTTGGAGGGATAATGTAATTGATTCTGCTCTATTGATTTTCTAAAAGAGTTGATGTCCCTTGTCACCAGTTTTATAAATGTTTCAACGGGCGGATTGTTTTTAGGGGGCATGTAGGTGCTTTTGTTTTTAAGACCCAAAGCAGAGATAGAGATAGGAGTGTTGGGGTTGGAAGTATCCACCTGTGTCATATTAGATGATGAGGAGAAATGCACTTTAAGGCAAATGTTTCTAAAGAACCTCTGGAGATCAAGCTCCAGTTGAAAAATGTCGATAGAGTTGGAGGGGCAAAAGGTTAAACCTTTTTCCAACACAGATATGTGTGATGGGCTCAATGTTTGTGAAGAAATGTTTATAACTAATGATTGAGCGGGTACCTGTGATCTTGTGGTCATACTGGAAGATGGTGGACGAGGTGGACCTCCCCGACTGTTACCCCTCCTACTCCCACGCGATGGACGCTCTGTTTGATGAAGAGTCCTGTGAGGTTCCTTATTAGAGCCTGATCTAGAAGAGTCTGAAGATGACGATCTCCATCTGGCGGTGGGTGGACGATTGTTGGTGTCCGGCCATTTGTACACTCGATTGAGACGATAGTCCTCAGTGTCTCTGACAAACTTCTGACGTTTCGTTATTTCCAACTCTTTACGATGGTTTGCGATCATAGTTGATATCTTATCCTGAAGGGACTTGAATTCTTCTGATGTAATAGTATCACGCAGTTGTTGTTCAATAATGTTAATTGTGTCCTGGGTGTCTGATATGGCCTTTTGGAGAAAGGATATTGTTAATGTCATGAGGTCAAAAGAACATTTATTGAGTATATATTCAAATTTTGTGCAGTAATCTTTGTCTTCTTTAAAGAACGTTGGTCTAGTTCTGATTCTTAATCCCCGTGGGATATGTCTTACTTTTACGTACTCAGCCAAGGTCACGCTATGCAACTCAAAATGTAGCAGTTTACGTGATTCCCGCTCCAAGTCTCTCATCCGAAACTCAGAGCTGGGTGTTTGCAGAAAGTCATTAGATTTGTTGACCTTAGATAGAATGCTGTTCACTTCCTCTTCCTGGAAGGAAAGTTGGTCACTCATTATATTCCTTGTGGAAGTAATTTTCGTCCAAGTAAGGGACGTATACACAATTAGTCGACTTGACGAGTACTACTTAGTTGTCTCGGAGTAGGGTTCCCACCCCAGTATCATATATAGGAAAAACTCCGGATTTGCAATGGTAGATGCAAGGTTAGTATTTTTATTTTGTTATGCGACAAATATCACTCAGTGTGACGTTTCGGCTCTACATCCGAGCCTTCCTCAGACTATGACAACAAGAAAACATAGGCAGACATAATATTAGTTTACAGGGAATACATGAGGCAAAACGACATTACAAAACATGAAACAACAAACGAACAACTCTTTTCCGTAATGGCTGTACTAATACATGATGGTGACTATCCAGACCAACAGACAGATGGATAATGGTGAGTACAAGTTAAGGTAAGTATATAGTTAGTATATGGTTAATCCTATATCCAAATGGCCACTTATAACAAAATTCCAGCGGTCTTATCAATATAATAGAGGCTGAGTACTAATGAGTCAGATAGGTGCAGTATAAAGTCTATATGAAGATGCTATCATTACATCTTTTTGCGACTATTGGTAAGCGGATCCTTCATATAGACTTTATACTGCACCTATCTGACTCATTAGTACTCAGTCTCTATTATATTATTATATTGATAAGACCGCTGGAATTTTGTTATAAGTGGCCATTTGGATATAGGATTAACCATATACTAACTATATACTTACCTTAACTTGTACTCACCATTATCCATCTGTCTGTTGTTCTGGATAGTCACCATCATGTATTAGTACAGCCATTACGGAAAAGAGTTGTTCGTTTGTTGTTTCATGTTTTGTAATGTCGTTTTGCCTCATGTATTCCCTGTAAACTAATATTATGTCTGCCTATGTTTTCTTGTTGTCATAGTCTGAGGAAGGCTCGGATGTAGAGCCGAAACGTCACACTGAGTGATATTTGTCGCATAACAAAATAAAAATACTAACCTTGCATCTACCATTGCAAATCCGGAGTTTTTCCTATATAAGAACAGGTACCATCACTATCACCTGCTACTCTCACTTACCCCTCATGAGACTTCAGACTTGTTGATGAATGTTTCATTATTATATAGGCTATAGTATCATTCATCTGCTTTGACATCTGTGAGCCATGATGAGACCTTGTCACCTACATTCTACTGATATTTTGTGTGACATTGACAAAAAATAACTTATCCAGATAGCAATGTCAATATTAGGGTAGGGCTTCCAAGTGGCATTTTTCAGCAGGATAATGCTTACCCCTACACACAGCAAGGGTTTCTCAGGAATGTGTCCACTAGAATGTAACACTTCCTTGGCCTGCCCGGTCACCAGATATATTGCCAATCAAGCATCTACAGTATGTGACCAGATGGGATGCCAGCTTCAGCAACCTACTAGTGTGCAGGATCTACAGACCCACGTGTAACATCTGTGTACACGTGTTGCAGGATACTATATGGACCATGTCTGTCTCCATGCTCAACTGTATCTCATCTTGTATCCAGGCTAGAGGCATGCCAACAGGGTACTGGATCCTTCCTTCAATAAACTTATCCTTTCACTCTAATATTGTAATCACTTACATGTATCATCATTACATTCACACATACAAAAGTTTCATTCGATTTCAACAATTTCTCCTTGGTGAGTTACCTGGCGCATTATTTCTTTTGTCAATGAGTGTATTTTAATAGAATCACATAAGAAGTTACACTTTAAGGGGGTCATTTATTAATCTGAAATACCTCTATATTAGGCGTATTTCAGGTGCAGATGGCGTCAAAAATGGTTAGTTGTGCCGGAATCTGAGACTTTTCCCCCCTCATGCCAGGTTTAAAATTGTGGGCGTGGTGTTGGCGGGGAAGGGGACGTCTCATTCATCATTTTCTACGCATGTTTTAGTAGTAGAAAATGGTCTAAATATAAGACAGCTTGGAAGCTGTCTTACATTTAGACTGGTGCTGGATGTGCCAAAGTTATGTATAACTTCTGCGGATCCACAAACAGGTATAGGGGCTATTAAGACCAGTGTCTAAAACGCCAGTCTAATAAATGACCCCCTAAATGTCTATTTCAGTTAAGTATTAAACATTATCTTAGCCTGATTACTTCAAAGTAATTCATTTCTACAGTATACACAAAACTTTTCTTTTGCAGGGCATGGATCTAAACACCATTTATTTTTTTTTTTTTAAATAAGCTGCAGCAAACAATAGTTTATATTGAAAAACAGTGTTAGATGTTATCATTTTTTTATTTGACTTTTTAGCAAAAAATACTAAATTCACTTGTACATGACACAGATTTGTATTATCTAATGAACATTTATATCTATCTATATACATCTATCTATCTATCTATCTACCTCTCATTCCAGTTTTTCTATTATTATTATTTCTGCTGCTAATATTAAGCAGTAAGAAAGCATGAATTGATATGATAACGCTTGAGCGTGGCTGAATCACAATGTTTGGTCCATCTTATTTTCAGATAACAATCTGTTGCCAGTCTCGATTATTTAGGACATTGTTCCTCTTCTTCCCCTTGGTGACGGATGGTTTACTTTTTTTTGCCTTTTTTTCTTGCACTATAATGGATCATGAGGTTCACAGATAGTATAAATGACATGACAGTTTTATTCATTTCACCTACATCCTTAAGTCTGACAAAAGGAAGCATATTCTGCAAATCAAGTTGGTTAAGTTCCACTTCAAACTGTGGTCTTGACTGACTGCAAGTGGAGCTGTCAGACTGTACAGGCATCACTGTCTAGGGCTGTGTCATCTGTCATTGTCTGTTCCAGCTCACTGTACCACACAGAGGGGATGCGCTGTTGCTTTCCAATTGATAACACGCTGCCAGAAGCATGTTACTTTCTCATCTGTCTTCTTGTAGCTGTCAGAACTGGAATCCATTAATTAGTTTGTTCTTGCGAATTGTGGTTGCTTGGTAGTCAAGCAAAAATTAGAAAAGAAAAGTATCATCAGAGGTTCCGAACCATAATTAAATACTGGAGAAGTTATTACTAAAAGCAGAGACAAGGAGCTACCAGATTGTTATACTCATGCCACTGTGCAGATCTGGCACGCTCACAATGCAGACGGGTACCGTACATGCGTTTATGTACACCGCTTAGAGTCCTACGGATTATATATTCAGGAAAAGACTTAGGCTTGAATATAATATGCACGGATTGGAGCTAGGAAGTAATTTACTGTAGTACTGATTTAGGAACTGCTTATGCTAATGGCAATTGTAAAATTCATTAATAAGCTTTTATAGAGTGGAACAATGTCATCTCCAGAACAGAAGAGACCCGAGTGTTATCTACTTTTCTGAAATAGTGTAGAAGACTACAAAGGATTTACAGCAGGGTGAGAATCCCTGTTTTCAGTGGTGGACATAGAAGAGAAGGACACCTATTATAAGTTTGTGTTTTACAACTCAGCACAAAAGGGAATATTGCTTCTTTTGCCTCTCAGGTCATTTATATGACCTGTGGGCTGATTCCCCACCCCTCTGGATAGAAGGGATTGGGATGAATGAGGGTTGGGAAGTAGGCCTCCTCTAGCAAATGAGTCCATAGCTGCTGCTTGGGCTGCCTCTGTAGTATAGACACCTTTGAATGCTTTATATAATATTTAACCCCTTTCTATACCACGCTTATTGAAGTGAGGGCTAACGTCCTGCAGCTCAACATGCAGGTACGGTGCAGGGATGGCTAGGGCACAGCAACTGTGCCTACACCACTTATAGTAGAAGCTGGCTGTAATGAACAGCTGGGCTCCAGCTGCAATGGCTGGGATCAAAGCTAGCTCCAGTTCCAGTCTTTTAAGCCATGAGTTGATGAGGTCAGTAGTGGCCATAGCATCTAAGATGTTAGAAATCACAGAAATACTAACTTTTTTTTAACAATCCTAACAACAATGAATTCATTGCATTTTCAATGTTGTACCTTGACACCTTGCCTTTGGATGACTCCTTATAAAACAGATGACTGCCTTAATAAGGACAATCCCACAATGATGCATATTGACCACAATGATCCTGATTTGTCTCTTGCAGCTTTAACAGATATTCATAAAAATTAAAGAAAAGAAATATTCTATGGTGTGTATTTCTCTCTCTCTCTCTCTCTCTCTATATATATATATATATATATATATATATGTAAGGATATGGCTGCTATGTAACAATAATCCAATCTTAGATACACTGCCCCAAATATAGGCAAAGATATCCTATATTGTGGCTAAAAATTCATCCCAATTGTTCCCTATGACAGTTTTCATAAGGGGACTATTTCAACCAAAACTGCCTAATAGTCATAAGCACATGCAAAAAATGGAGCAGATTCTTTCTTCTACTCAGATTTTTACTGAAGGTAAAAAATGACATACCTGCCCCGAGTTTTGTTACCTGATAGGTACAATACATGGAATATAGATACTGGCCTCGGCAGTATACCAATGCCACAAACAGAACGCTCATGACTATTGCAGGGTTTGTTAGATAAACCCAGCTTTCGGAGGCAAGGGGCTCTCTCACACCACCAACTCTCTGGCAATGTAATCATGGGCTTAACAGGCCTAACAATGGCCTAGAGGTCTGAAAACATACATAGTTACTGTGCAGTGGCGTACATAGAGAAGTAAGGGCCCCATAGCAAGAAACAAACCAGACCCCCCACACAGGACAGAAGGGTTTCTGCCTAAACCCTTTTCAGTGACCCCTTGGGCCATTTTGCCACTGCTTCATTTGCTAAAAGTTGTTCCTTTAGAGGGTCCAGACCAAGTTTTCACCTCCAGTAGAAGAGGGGATGATCTCAACTAAGACTGGGCCCCCTCTTGCCCTGGGCCCCATAGCAGTCGCATGGTCTGCCGCTATGGTAGTTACGCCCCGGTTACTGTGAATTACGTGATGAAAGGAAATGTTCAAGTCCCCTTGTTGCACACAGCTCGATTGAAAAATTTGAAAAAAAAGTTTAAGGCACTCAGAATACAAGTAAAAAGTGCTTTGGTTAGAAAATGGTAAAAAACACCTGCTCCAGCTCCATACACTGCATAGTTTCCAGGGCTGCAGGGCTTGCCTATTTTTGAAGCTCCCATAGAAGTAGATATAGGGAGTCATGCATGCATGGCCACCTCTCCATTCACAGCTGCCACAAGATGGCGGTCTGTGGACCAGAGGTGGGACACCTATCGGGCATTTATCCTGTGAAATGTTGAGATGGAAATAACCATTTACTTCATTACTACATGTAAAAGAAAAAAAAAACACAAAAGAAAAAATCCACAGGATTAGATGCATTATGACTGCTAACCGTGTCATTTTGATGGCTGGTGGGGTATATGTCAGTCTCTCTATACAACATCTGGGAACTGCATAGAAATGTTAACTATGCAAGAACTACTGTTACTTTTTATATTGCAAGTACAATCTCAGCTGTTTTCATATAAATTAGCTTGTTTCCAGAGTCCAGGAACATGGCAGGCCTGTCTCTAATATCTGTATTTTTCAAAGATCAGATGTGAATCTGTTTCAGTCAAGAGTTCCTGATTGCTTAGCTTTTTAATTACTGTATTACCATATGGTTATTTAGTATTGTTAATGCTGACAATCTGCAATGGGAAATGTATCTGAATGAGGCTTGCAAAAACCTTTGTGCTTGCTGCAAAAACAACCCAATTCAGATAAATGGATCTAATTTTCAATACCATAAATTTCTGCCTGTAAGAGAGTCACCATATGTAGCATCTTTTTTGGCAGTGAGTGACATATGTGGCTCCTCAAAACTGGTGGAAGAAATTCGGTGGACATAGTAGTAACTTGGAACAATGGCTTTACTGATCACACTAGGTCTGTGATGGCTAACCTCCAGGACTCCAGCTGTGGTAAAACTACGACTCCCAAGCTGCCCCCTTGCTTGGCTGTTCTAAGAACGCCATAGAAATGAATGGAGCATGCTGGGAGTTGTGGTTTACCACAGCTGGAGTGCCGGAGGTTAACCATCACTGCTGAGTAGGCTCAACAAGTTTGGCAGTTAGTGTTCTTACAAGAGGCAACTGACTTAATGGTTACAGTTTCACATGACACAACAGGCTTAGTGGTTACAGCATTTTAAGGGCACAAGCTTAGTGAAAGGCAGCAGGTGTGATGACTACATAGTCTCCTTAAAGGGAATATGTCACTGAAACTATTTTCTGACAGTTTAAACCAGATAGTGACTGACACATACCCTTTTTTTGCAATGTTTTTATTTTGTAATTGTACATTTTTAAAATTTTATTTCTTGAACATGATTATGGGGGCGGCCATCTTGCCTGAGCAGTTCTTAACAGCATTTAGAGAGCATTTACGGCAGTCACATGAGCCATAGACACAATGGTCAAGTGGGGACCCATTGACTTCTATGGGAGAGTTTTCTAGGCATGCTCTGTAACCTGTGCAGAGGTCAGGAGGGAGTAGATAAGCTATGACAATCAGCAGATCCAATGGAGGATCATGCTTTATATATATATATATATATATATATATATATATATAGACAGAGAGAGAGAGAGAGAGAGAGAGAGAGAGGTGTGATATCTGTCATTGTAATTTTGCCTGTAATGATAAGCAGATAACTGCAGTAAATTGATCTGTGCAGAGCAAGAACTGGCGCCTATTATTATGCTTAGAGGCCAGTGAAAAAGCAGCAGTACTTTATTTATTTACTTTTTTTATAATATAGATATTGACATGAAAAATAAAATATAACATCAGCAAAAAGTCGTTAAAATATGTTTAACATAAAAACATTACTTAGTAAGTAATTTTCTGATGAGATATTCCCTTACTCACTCCAACAGGCTTGCTCTCTCTAGTGGCAATGCGCCAAGCTTCAATGGGTGGTGAGTGACAAATCTGGAGACTCTCTCTGAGCCACAACAATAAAGACAGCTGAGGTTGCCTGTTACAGGCCACAGAAACTCTTCTTGCTTTAAACTCTGCACACACTCTGCTTATTAGACATGGCAATCCTCCTCATGGCACTCAGATGCACACTTTGCCCAAGCATCTCAGCAGGTTATGATACCTCTCTTTGCAATATCCTACACACAGTCTGGTATGCTACTCTCTACACAGGTGTTTCTCTACTTGCAGCAAGCTGGCTGGTCTGTTCCTCCTAACCTAGCTGCAGGTCCAATGACGCTTAATGCCAATTCAAGCTCAGGGATGTGGGGAGCTAGCAAGTGCTAGTCAGCTACCCCTGCTCTAGGCTAACCGTCTGCTGTGGGTGTAACTGCTGATCCAAGCCTCTCTAAGCTATGAGTAGTGTGCCAATTGATCAACACCACAATCTCACTTCAATGGTGGCTCTGATATCTTACACTCACCATTCTTCTGTGCTCTGATGGCTCTTCGTACACACTGACCATGTGGTCCTCTGTGGCTACATGCTACACATGGTGGGGGTGCGGTAGACCCTTACAGGCCAACATTAAATAGTGCAGTATCTTTATTTTACACTTTACACATTATCAGTGTAGTTCATACATTACACATACTTGCAGTGCCCATCACAATCCATCCTGAGGGAATATGGCTCACACAGGCTTATCTCCAGGACATTTAACCCCAGTCATACATTAATCAATACCTCACTGGAGTTGCGACAGTGAAGATTGTTGGTGTTTCCACAGTAAACAGAGACATGACAGTTTAGTAGCTGAACATGGGTAGTATTGCCACCATACCAGGGTCAGTAGTGACTCATAGTAGTGACAGGACAGTATGAAACAGTGCACAAAGATACATTTTCTTGTAAGGGGGAGTGTGGTTATTTTCAACCTTCTTGCATGCCATGTGTAAATGTATACTTTAAGTTGTAACCAGTACTAAAAATGTCAAGCTTTATATGAAATAATAAATACTAAAGTATCTAGGTAACCCAGACTATAATAATAACAGCCTACAAAAATGCTTCTAGATTGGTTGAGGCTAAACTTTGAGGACGAGGAATTAAATTTCTGCAACTGTCGCATGGGGCATGCAGAAATCCATGTACCTGTCCTCAAACTAAGCCTCATTCAGATTAATAGACCCAATTTTCAGTTCAAGTCTGCCTCATGTAAATCTACCCTAAGACTTGAGTAGAGAGTCCCTTTTAAAATACCTTTAAAGCAATTGTCCAGTTGTGCACTTTATTGTTTGTGTCACATTTTTTCCATAAATCAATAGTGCAAGCCATAAAACAATAGTAGAAGTGATACGTATTATCAGTGAAAAATGCCTCTTTTTACAAATGCCTCTTTTTACACTTACCAGAGTTCTCTCATTCTCCCCTGCCTCCTACATTTATTATTATTTACTTTGAATTCACTGGCAAATCAGTATTCATTGAGATGAAGACAGATTATCAGCTCAGCGAGGGATCATGTTACAGCTTCTTCCCATATTAGTCTATGGAGAGAAGTGGAAAGGAAACAACTACAGAGCTAGAGACAGGAGGACACACTCAGCTGTTTCTAGTAAGTGTACTATCTCATTCCGGTGTTGGATTAACAGCTACACTTCTCACAACTGATACTGCTGTTGCTGTATATAAGAGATAGAGATAGTGGGGTAGGATCTCCTATTCTCTGCGTGCTATGTATGGGAAACATAACAGCTACTCTGTGCCTATTTTGGAACTGAGTTTAGAGGTATTGACAGAAACAGAGTCTGCAGAGGAGAATACTGGTGATAGCTGTAGAATACATGTCAAATAATGACCAGAAATTGTGTTATTTCTCATGTACACGCACAACAGTTTATTCTGCAAAGTTACCTGAAACGAAAGGTATGATTTAAACATGATTTGCAAGTCACTACCATCGAGGGATGTTAACTTGCTATTTATTATCTGTAAAGAAACACTCTAGGCAAAACTGATTATGTGTAATTTCTAATCCAGGGCCTGAAGGGACTGTTCATGCTCTTTCTCAGTGTTCTTGGAATCATTTTGTCATGCACCACCCTCAAGCTATGCCATAAGCAAAGCACAGCATCAATTTTACCCAAAGTGTTCCTTTAACCCCTTAAAGCATTTGGACATACCTGAAAGGGTATTTATTGGAGATTTGCTTTGGCATTATTCTTTACATTTAATTTTTTGACTCTTACAGTGGCAACATTCCTGCTTAAAGTGTGAAAACATTCCCTTCACATCTTAGTAATTTATTTTTTAATCACATTTTCACATTGAAAATGTCTGGAGATTGATGACATCGTATTTCATAACTGTCTGAAACAAGAACTTGACATATGCAAATCTTCCTTTTACATGCATAGTGAATATTGCAACTACCTAGCATTTTGTATTGCCCTCAGCCAGTGTTGGGCTGGCCCACCAGAGTACCAGAGGATCCTCCAGTGGGTCCAGGCTCTTATACCATAGTGTGCCCCAAAGATCCTGGAGAAAAAAAAAATTGGAGCTGCCTTTAGAGATAATCACTTGCCACTAAGGTCTATTTCTGTGATTCAAAATCTATTAGAATCTATTGATGACTAGCAGAAGGACCCGGCTTTACACGGGTATATTTCATCTATTTCATTTAATGTGTTATGTACTGTATGTATGTGTGTCGTTAAAATATATCGACAGTATCGCCAATAACAGTGACCTCTACAGCACCCTGCTCCCTTAACAGTGAACCCCACATCCCCCATAATAGTGACCTCTACAGTACCCCGCCCCTTAACAGTGAACGCCACAGCCACCTACCCCTTAACATTGACCCCCCCACAGTGCCTCGCCTCCTTAAAATAAGACCTCCATATCAGCCCATCCCCTTAACTTTGACCTTCACAGCAGCCGCCCCTTTAACAGTGAGTTTCACAGCACCCCACTCCCTTGACAGTGACCTCCTCAGGGGCCTGCCCCTTAACACTGACCATAGGGGACATCTCATTATCTGTGACCTCCACTGTTCCTTGCCCCTTTAACAGAGACCTCCACAGCACCCCGTTCCCATAACAGTAACCTCCACAGTACCCCGCTCCCTTAACAGTGACCACACAGTACCCTGCTACCTTAACAGTGACGTCCACAGCATCTGCCCCTTTAATTGTGGCCCCTGCCCCCTTAACAGTGACCTCCACAGTGCTTGCCCCTTTAACAGTGACCTTCAAAGCGGTCTGCCCCCTTAATAGTAACATCCACAGTGAATGCCCCTTTAACAGTGACCTCCACAGTAGCTGCCCCTTTTAGAGTGGCCCCTGCCCCTTAACAGCGCCCTGCACCTCTAAGGCTAGGGCTACACGATGATGTGTCGTGCAACATTTTGTTACACCAATGTCACACAACAATTCTTATAATGATAGGCTATAGTGTCACACTGCGACTTATTGCGACATGCTGCGACACGACAGTCTCAAAAAAACCATCCAAGACGGATTTTTGTGCAACTGTCGCATTGCAGCATGTCGCAGTGCAACACTATAGACTATCATTCTAAAAATTGTTGTGTGACATTGGTGCGACATCAATGTCGAGTGACACATGTAGCAGTATAGTTGTGCCCTATGTGTTGTACAACTTATTGTCATTGTGTAACCCAAGCCTAAAGCTGACTTACAGCAGTGGAGGAAAATGGCTGGGTTGTTATGTAAACCTGGAGTAAAACTTTATGTATGTGTATAAGAAGCAGGCTGCGCCAAGGCCTGTGGGAGGTAAGCACTGAATTGTGTTTGGAGCTATTTACCTGAGCTCCTCAGCTGGCTGCTAATTACCTGTCTGGGTTGTTATGGAAACCTGCAGCAAAGCTGTGTGTATTTGCAAACTAAGGACCTGCGAGCTTCTATTGGGTGATAAGGGACTTGTGACCGTGTGTATGGCAGTTGGGATTTGAAGAGAGAGACTTCAGGCTAATATTGGCTAATGCAGGTCATTTTTTGGGAATATCTCAGGAACGGTATGTCTTAGATAGCAGATACCTGGTGTAAAACCTTCCTGGACACCTGATGTACCTGTGTGCCAAATTTGGTGAAGATGGGTCAAGTAGTTTGGTCGCGCATAAAGAACAGACAAACTCATTTTTATATATATCTTAAGAGACTAGCAGAAGGACCCGGCTTCGCCTGGGTATATTTCATCTATTTCATTTAATGTTTGTATGTGTCGTTGCAGAGAGAAAGTCAATGCAGCTGACAGGAGTTGATTTTTACCTTCATTTTTTCAATTCCCATTGGCTGCGGAGTGGGAGGGGGTGTGACCTGACCTGGTCGGGGGCGAGGTTTAGTGGGACCTTGGGGGTGGGGTGCTTTTCAGTCCTTTTTTTGAGGGTGGCCTGAATTACAGGTCAATGCCATGGTAATTTATGAGGAAACACAATGGGTAGCAGTGGAATAAAACATCGCTTCGCAAGGGTATATTTCATCTATTTCATTTAATGTTTGTGTGTGTCGTTGCAGAGAGAAAGTCAAACTCCCACCCACCATTGCAGCTGACAGAAGTTGATTTTTAACTTCATTTTTTCAATCCCCGTTGGCTGCGGAATGGGAGGGGGCATGGCCTGACCGAGTTGGGCGTGGCTTAGTGAGACCTGGGGTGGGGGTTTTAAGTCTTTCTTTTGAGGGTGGCCTGAATTATAGGTCGATGCCATGGTAATTTATGAGGACACGCAATGGGTAGCAGTGGAAGAAAACATCTTTTATTACTACTGAATGGTCTTAGTCTAAAATTATTCTATTTCATCTATTTAATTTAATGTTTGTGTGTGTCGTTGCAGAGAGAAAGTCAATGCAGCTGACAGAAGTTGATTTTTCCCTTCATTTTTTTCAATCCCCATTTGCTGCAGAGTGGGAGGGGGCATGGCCTGACAGTTGGGGGCATGACTTAGCGAGACCTGGGGCGGGGGTTTTAAGTCCTTCTTTTGAGGGTGACCTGAATAACAGGTCGATGCCATAGTAATTTATGAGGACATGCAATGGGTAGCAGTGGAAGAAAACATCTTTTATTACTACTAAACGGTCTTAGTCTAAAACATAAGTTATATTTATGGTAACCGGAATACCCCTTTAACAGTATCATCCACAGCGCTCTGCCCCTTTAAAGCAGTGAAGAGAAATGGCTGGGTTGTTATTTACATGAGCTACTCAGCTGGCTGCTAATTACCTGGCTGGGTTGTTATGGAAACCGGTGTGTATGTGGAGAGAATGGCAGTTGGGATTTGAAAAGAAATGCTATCAGGCTAATATTGGATAATGCAGGTCATATTTTGGGAATATCTCGGGAATGGTATGTCCTAGAGAGCTGAGACCCGGTCTAAAACCTTCCTGGACATCAGATGTACCTGTGTGCCTAATTTGGTGAAAATCGGTCCAGTAGTTTGGTCGCTCATAGAGAATAGACAGACAGACAGACAGAAACTCATTTTTATAATATAAGGAGATAAGAGACTAGCAGAAGGACCCGGCTTCGCACGTGTATATTTCCTCTATTTCATTTAATGTTTCTGTGTGTCGTTGTAGAGAGAAAGTCACCCTCCCACCCATCCCTGCAGCTGACAGAAGTTGATTTTTACCTTCATTTTTTCAATCCCAGTTGGCTGCGGAGTGGGAGGGGGCGCGACCTGATCGGGTTAGGGGCGTGGTTTAGCGAGACCTGGGGCGGAGGTTTTTAGTCCTTCTTTTGAGGGTGGCCTGAATTACAGGTCGATGCCATAGTAATTTATGAGGAAACACAGTGGGTAGCAGTGGAAGAAAACATCTTTTATTACTACTGAATGGTCTTAGTCTAAAATTAGTCTAAAACATGTTATATTTATGGTAACCGGAATACCCCTTTAACAGTGTCATCCACAGCGCGCTGCTCCTTTAAAGCAGTCAAGAGAAATGGCTGGGTTGTTATGGAAACCTGCACTAAACCTGCGTGTGTATGTGGAGAGTATGGCAGCCACAAGAACAATTTCCATGGTTAAGCCCATGGAACCACAGTCTGACCCTGCTCTCAGCCCTTCATTAATTACATCAGGGGTTGGCTCCCTGCTTCCACAATTTGTTTTGCCATAAGTACTTTTTCCAAAGTAGATTTTTCCATCTTGTTTTATAGATAGCAGTATTCACTATGTGACATAAAAACATTGAATAATGACAGCAGAAAAAGTCCATGTAGTCGTCCTGCAGAGCTTATGTATGAATCTTTTTGACTTGTGAATTGTATATATGGCTCTCTAGTCAAGGGTGGTGAAAGGAAACAGGTGGATATGGATGTGACTTGAACAACAGCTTTCACTGATCTCATGTGTGGCAACATGCTTGATGGGCAGAGTTCTTACAAAAGGCAACTGTCTTAGTGAGGATTGCCAACTAGGATTTTTCTTCTTTCTGGACAACTTATCTCAAAATCACAGACAGCCAACATTTCTTACGGACAAACTGAGAAAACCATAATGAATGATAAAGATTTGAATTAATACAGGTCTGTAGCTCAATATACTGAAAAGAACGTATTATCAGCATTTATTTTGAGCTGAAAAATGATGATAATTACCACTAAAGTAATGTAGTCAAGTACCACCTGCCTCAAAAAAATCACGGACACATCTATTTTTTTTTCACAGACAGAGGATTGTCCAGAAATTTGTGGACGGTTGGCAACCCTGGTTTTAGTTGTTACTTTTCAATTGTAATGACAAGTGTATGGGTACAGATGTCTCTCATTGAGGGCACAGGCTTAGTCAGTGGCAACTGGTTAGGCAAATACACAGCCTCTTTAGGAGAGGCTTGCTGCCTCACCAGCTGTTGCATCCCACTTCTCTGGGTCAAGACACTCTGGTTTGGAGTCTCCTTTTGGTTGACAGCAATACAGATGGTTGTCCTACTTTACAGGCAATGGCAATCCTGCTTGTGGTGCACTCTAAATACTCTGCACTCTTGTCTTTTAGGTTGCTGGATCTCTTTCCTCCTACAACATATTAAGGCCACATTCACACGACCGTATAAATGGATCCGCATCCATTCCGCAATTTTGCGGAATGCGTGCGGACCCATTCATTTCAATGGGGCCGCAAAAGATGCGGACAGCACACCGTGTGCTGTCCGCATCCGTTGTTCCGTTCCGCGGTGTCCGCAAGCACGGACAAGAATAGGCATTCTCTATATAGCGCTAGCCATGTGCGGTCCGCAAATTGCGCAACGCACGTGGCCGGTATCCGTGTTTTGTGGATCCGCAATTTGCGGACTGCAAAACATTTACGGTCATGTGAATGGGGCCTTATACACACTCAGCACAGGCATATCTACGCTGGTTGTGGTATCTTCTCTAATGCACAAAGTCAACACAGCACTCTTTTACAAGAATCTATATGCTGCAATCTGGCTTGTCCTCACAACTATTCCTATAAGTTTCTACTGTTTCCAGTTGCAGGGAAGGAAGTGCAAAGCACCTACTCCTGCTCCAGCTACTATCTTCAACGTAGTGCTTAGTTCCCAGACCCTCTCTAGACCATGAGAAGGTGTACCAATCTGTAGACAATACCCACGCCTATTGTTTAGCTAGTTATAAAGGAGTCTGCTAGGTTCCTCTGTATTAAGGTGCAGCATCTTCTAGCACTCTATAAATGCTGCTTGCATGCTACTGTACACTAATGCCAGAAGCCTAATAAAACTGGTGAACTAGAATTAGTGATGTGTGAGGAGGACTATGACATAGTGGGAATAACTGAGACATGGCTGGATGATACCTATGACTGGGCAGTTAATGTACAGGGTTACAGTCTGTTTAGAAAGGATTGCCAAAACCGTAGAGGGGGAGGGGTCTGCCTTTATGTAAAGTCCTGTCTAAAGCCCACACTCCGGGAAGATATAAGTGAGGGACATGAAGATGTGGAGTCACTGTGTGTAGAAATAAATGGAGCCAAAAACAATAATAAAATACTAATAGGACTATATTATAAACCCCCTAGTATACCAGAGTCCACAGAAAATCTACTTCTAAATGAAATAGACGAGGCGGCAAAACATAATGAGGTCGTTATTATGGGGGATTTCAACTACCCAGATATAGACTGGGAAACTGAAACCTGTATATCTCATAAAGGAAACAGGTTCTTGGAAATAACCAAAGACAATTACCTTTCCCAACTGGTTCAGGACCCGACTAGAGGGACGATCCAGGGAGTAATTCTCATTGCCGGATTGAAGTCGGGAAGGAATTTTTTTCCCTAAAGTGGGGAAAATTGGCTTCTACCTCACAGGGGTTTTTTGCCTTCCTCTGGATCAACTTGTAGGAAAACAGGCTGAACTGGATGGACACATGTCTTTTTTCGGCCTTATAAACTATGTTACTATGTTACTGACAATGAGCTCCTGTCTGTCACTTCCACATATAGATTTGCAAGAGCATGCCCAGAGGGTGCCTCAGATGTGACCCTTCTACTGACCACTGATGCAGCCCATCACTATTGTGTTTCTGGCAGTTAAATCCTTCCTGACAGCAGTTCACAGTGCAGTTTTTAGAACAAACGCAGTTCATTTCACATAATATATGGTGTGATTTGCCTTCATTATAAGTGTGGCATTTATCGACATCCTGTGTGAATGTGTATGGCTCCAAGGATATTCTACAGAGTTATGTCACATAACAGTTCAACCTTACAAACTGGGTGCAATTACCATCATAACAGGGTCAATGGAAACTCATAGCAACAGAACAGTAAAAAATGTCCTACTGTTAAAGGATACACATTTTCCTTGTAAAAGGGGCATGTGAATTTCCAACCCTCTTATATGCCCTTACACTATTTCCTTTTTTATTTTTATCTATTGATATATAGATATATCCCAGACAGGATTCTTAATTTACTGTACATACTTTTTATGCAATCAACCTATGACGAATAAGATATAATATGAATGCTATATGCACTCCATATGTACTCCAAAATGATCAATCTAAAAAGGAGAAATCCCATAATAAATACACATTTGCCTTAAAAAAATAAAACAAAAAATGAACACTGGAAAGATGAAGTCTAAAAGGGGAAAACTAGTAGGGTCTACTTCTAATTCCAAAATGAGTATGGCCTTAGAGCAGCAAGTAATTAACATAACTTTCACCCTCACAACTCACAGAATATACTTGCAAACCTAGAGGGCAATTTATTAAGACTGCCTTTTTTAGACGCTGGTTTTAATAAAGTGGTCTTAATAAATTGCCCCCTAGGTTTGCAAATATATTCTGTGGCGGAGGATCCACCGAAATTATGTAGAGGCCTCTACATAACTGCGGCTGATCCTTCGCCACTTCTAAATGTAAGACAGATCTTTGCTGTCTTACATTTAGACTATTTTCTACTCCTAAACCAGGTGTAGAAAATGCCGGCCCGTCCCCTTCTCCACCCGCTCACTTTGTAGATCTGGCGTGAGAAGCCGCAGAAATATGCCTAATAAATTACCCCCTAAATTTGGTAATTTGTAAACAACAAAATCTCAGGGTGATATTTTACAAAAAGGGCAAATGTTTATTCTGTATGTAATTAAAATGTATGCAACCTTCTACATTTTGCACTGCCTCTGCCACATTTCTTGTCACACTGTAGACAGTTAAAGGGGCAGATGGAAGGTTTGCAATACAAGACCGCAGGATCAGATTTAACTCAGTGTTTATTTGTAGTCACTGTGTAACATAGGAGCTGCATACACAAGATGTTAGGATAGTTTTAAGACTCTTTGTAAAGTCTCTGCCCTTCTGTGAGCTATTTAACTGAATAACTATGTGTCCTTGTTTGTCTAATTCCAATTCCATAAATAAATCACCCTTTTGTGAAAATTTGTCTCTTCTAACTTGATGTCATTAATCATATTTTAATCAGCAAAAGTATAAATATTGTCAGTCAACGTGTGCCCTTGGTGCGTGTATGTATCTCATAAAGGAATAGAAATACATCTCAATTAAGAGGTGAAACTTGACGTTCCTGAGGCCCAGAGCAAAATCTGTATAAAACAGCGCCCCAAGTTACCATTGGTCATTTATAATACTGGTGTCTTCATTTGTGTTAGAGGGTAGTGTTGAGCGAATTGAAGTGAAGCGAATTGATTTCGATCAGAAATTCAGGAAAATTTCACCACAAATCCGAATTTCCTCTTGCTTCGTAGTAACAAATAGTTTTTTCCCTGAAATGGCGGCTACATGTGTTACAAATTGAAAGTAAGAATCCTGGGAACACAATACGACCCATAATGCTATGCAGCCAGCCAATAAGCAGATAGCCATCCTCTATGATGTCATAGCCCTATAAAAAGCCTAATTCCACCCAGTATCCACCATTTTACTGTGAAATGGGTATAGCGATAGACGGAGTGAGTGCTAGGGATAGTGTTTTAGCAATATTTTAATTCTAGAATATTGGATAGTGACAGTGTAGGCAGATCATAGGGAGAGTTTTCAGATACAGTAGGGAGAGCATAGGAAGACTGCAGGGACAGTGAAGGGTAAGTGCAAGCTCTGTGTAATCACCCTATGCATCTTGTTCCACTGCTATGCCATTCATTCTTAATCTGTTCTGTTATATATAGACTGACTGTGCATGAGACTATGTCTCAACAGCCAGTCTAATATATAGGCGCGTGTACCTTGTTCATCTGCTGTGCCATTAATATTTATCTGTTCAGTAATACATAGACTTAATGTGCATCAGACTCATTGTCAACAGGAGATGTAATATATAGGCACATTTCTATAGTTCATCTGCTGTGCCTTTTATACTTAAATGGGTTATCCGACCCCTGAAATGCCCCACCATATGCCTGGGCCCCTGACACCGACGTAGTTTCTGAAGCCCGCACGGCCGCCGCTACTTCTCCCCATGTGCGGATGAAAACAGACGAACAGACATTAGTGAATGATGATGTCGCTGATCACATGTGGGAGCCAGGTGAAGATGGGGCATCATAATCATCATCAGGGGGTGAGGGTGGAAGCAGGCCCGTGAGACAGCAGCAGGGTGGCAGTGTGCCGATGAGCCAGATCTGGAGTCAAATGTGCCTGTGACTGTCTTCTATTCAGGAGCTTACCTGTCAGGAAATAACTAGCTGTGCACTATAAGCAGCAGGCTGTCACGAACGTACTTGCGTCAGGTTGCAGGCGTTCGGCTAAGCTTTCAAAAGTGACATAATTTGACATGTTTTCCTCTTGGTTTGGTTGCTGTTTACCACACCCCTTCCCCTCAGCTGTTGCGGGAGTGGTAATTATCTTTCCCCTATTTATCCCTTCCTCTCCCAGTATTCCTTGCGGTTTATACTTTCTGCTGACA
This sequence comes from Rhinella marina, assembly GCA_900303285.1. Classification (NCBI taxonomy): domain Eukaryota; kingdom Metazoa; phylum Chordata; class Amphibia; order Anura; family Bufonidae; genus Rhinella; species Rhinella marina. Next base: position 134,483 of record ONZH01022018.1, on the reverse strand, counting down.
TTGTTGTGTGTGGTGTTGTTCTCAGTTGAGATCCGGTTGCTGCAATATCTGCATTAAGATAAGTGTCATTTTCCCTATTGTGTTTATCCTACTTTTCCCTGTTGTGGTTTTGCCTTCTGGAGTTTCATGTTAGTCTGTCCTTTTGGAGGAAGGGGTTTACTCTTTCTCCTGTCACTAGCTGCAGGGTTGTACAGGGTCAGTTTGTTATTAGGTTCCTGTGTATGAACTCTCCTACAACTAAGGCCTGTTCATACTGGTAGTCAGTCAGGGCCTAGTTTCAGAGTTTCCTGCAGGAGGTGACCATTTCCCTTGTTTGGTCTTTTCCCTGCCCTCTTATGCTTGGTGTGGCTATACCCTCCACACCAGAGCGTGACACAGGCAGGGCAGCAGCTGGTATTCAGCACGGGGTAAAATGCCACACTCGGCAGTCTGAGAATTTTTTATCAAGACACTTGAGGCCATTAGCATGGTGGTATGCAGGATATGTGGGCAAAAGGTGAAGCGCAATGAGGGTTCTAATGTTGGCACCATGGCCTTGCATCAATACATGGAGCATCACCATAAAGTGGCCCGGAAAAACCGTGGCACTAATGTAATCCTACAGCGAGCGCCTCTCCAGCAGTCAGGGTTCCTCAACCTCAGCAGATGGAAGCTGTCATTCCTTCCCTTTGTCTATTGTTCCTGATGCTCCTCCTCATCACTTATTTCGACAGCAATCGATCACCAAGGTGATTGCAAAGAGACAACAGTATGCGTGTGCTCATCCAACTGCTTCAGTTGTCATTGAGCTCGCTGTGAGCAGCTCTAAGTTCTCACACAGCCACATTCAGTTGGCGCCGCGATTCTAACAGTCTAAGTGCCAGCGCAGATGCAGTAGGCAAGTAAGAAAAGCTGGTAAGAGATTAAGTCCCGACGCAGGGAAGCTTCGCACACCGCGTCACATGGCGAGCCATACAGCATCAGCACATATAGACTATATTACCAACTTCTATTGGCAATTCTATGAAGGGGATGTATACCCCCTTAACATCGATCCTTTCTATAGGACAATTATCTAAAAAAGTTTATCGCAGGAGATAAAGCCAGTAGTTCGGCATCTCTCCTCAGTGCTGCCGCTTACCACATGTTGGGGGGCAAGAAATGTTTTTAGTTGTCTAGCAGTGCTCCTGTTCAGATGTAGCAGCGTCAGTGAAGCTAACTAACTGTATTGATACAGGAGACATTATACTGAGGTGACAGGTAGTGCACACTTGTCACATCATCCTGACATTGAAAGTTGCTATTTAAGCACTACTGCTTGCTACTTTTAATCACTAGGATTTTTCTCTACTTTCTATGAGTGCATTTTAATTACATCTAGTAAAGGTTATGTTTTAACACAACTATTGGATATCTGGGGCAAGTAGGGCTTTGTGGCCAAATGTGGCTAGGTGTTAAATAAGGGATGTACTCATCCAACAGAGCAGAAGCTGAATGTGCACCTGGCCAAGTTGCTGGTACTACAGTCCCTCCCTTTCCATATTATGGACTCTGAACATTTTAAAGACCCGATGGTTTGTGCCCACCCAACGTGGAGAGTCTCAAACCATCATCACTTCTCTAAAAATGCTGTATCGGAACTGCAGAATGTATGTTGAGCAGAAGGCAGGCCAGTCTTTTGAGCCTGTTGGTGTCTAGTATAGTTCATGCCAACGCTGACGTGTGGAGTTGTAACAATGGTCATGAACAATATTTGTCCTTTGCAGACCACTGGGTAAATGTGGTTCCTGCCCAGGAACACCAGCAACATGGCCAGGTGATGGCAATGCCGCCTCCGCATTGTAATTTCGGCACCAATGTCCTCCTCCGTCTCCTCATCCTCCACCTTGTCCTCAGCCTCCACTGTAGGCACAATCCAGAGTGGTCCTCCAGTATACCACCTATGCAAAGCACAGCGTTGTCACATGGTTCTGCACATGGTCAGCCTGGGCAAAAGAGTCACACTGGGGAGGAACTGCTCAGCATCATGAAGCAAGAAATCGAATCCTGGCTGTCTCCTTGCCAACTGGAGATAGGAACCATGGTCACTGATGACAGGAAGAACATTCTGTCTGCGTTGCATCAGGGAGGGCAGACCCATGCACCCTGTATGGTGCACGTCTTCAATCTGGTTATCACCCGTTCCTGAAGTCTTCCACCCAACTGCAAGACGTCTTGAAAATGTCAAGGAAATTGTGCATGCACTTCAGCCACTCTTACCATGCAAAACTCACTCTCCTTGAGCTGCAAAGGCAGAATGGTGTTCCCCTACATAATCTCATATGCAACGTTTCCGCACGTTGGAAGTCCACGCTCCATGAGCAGAGGAAACCCGTGACCGATTTCTTGATGATGCAAACGGGCAGGACTATATCCCAGTGTAACTTTGACATTAGACAGTGGCAGCTCATGAGTGACACCTGCTGTTTGCTCAGGTCCTTTGAGGAGGGCACTTTATTTGTCAGTCACCAGGACTAAGGAATGAAAAATGTCATTCCATGTCCTGGAGGGTATGCTGAAAAATCTGACTGGCGATGGGACAGAAAAAATGGTGTCTACATCTCATGGCCACCTGGGCCCTGTGAAGGCTTAACTGGCACAGGAGGAGGAGGAGGACATAAACTCCCAGGAATTCTCTAAAGAACTAGGTGGTTTATCTGCCCAAGCGACTGGAGAGGAGCAGGAGGAGCATGAGGAGCTAGTGGGTGACAAGGAAGATGATGCAGATGACCCAGACGGACAGTGGCAGTATGCAGTGGAGATGGAGGCAGGGAGGTTCTCCGAGTCCCTTGCGCAAATGGCCAGATGCATTGCTTGTGGAGTGATAACCACATTATCACGATTCAGCAGACAGATGACTACTGGTCCACCATGTTAGCCCCTCTCTACCTGTCTAAAATGGGGGCCTTTTTTACACCTTATGAGAAGGATGAAAAACTCATATCCTATCGAGCCATCCTTTGTAGTCACTTGGTTGCTGCCTATGCTCCCCATCGCCCATTCTCATGAAGGTCTACTCAGGGGGACCCTCAAAGCACACGCTCCACTGCCATGAATGCTGGAGGGGGTGGGGGAGCAGGAGCATCATCAGCTCCATCAGCAGCAACTTAAGTCTTGAGTCTCTGATGAGCACTTTTCCTCACCCGCCTACTGAAGAAACCACCCAGCAATATCATAACATCTATCAGAACCTCAACTAGCAGGCGGTGGCATACTTGGACTGCACCATGTCAGCCCAGATTCAAGATCCCCTGGACTACTATGCATCCAAACTTGAATTGTAGTCACAATTGGGCAAGCTTTAGTGTTGCAGGTGGCATAGTTATCCATAGTTACCCAAAGAGAACTCGCCTTTCAACAAAAAATGTTAAGAGACTAACCTTTATAAAGATGAATTGGGCCTGGATCATCTAGTATTTCCAGATACCGGTGCCTGATACAACAGATTAGATCTTTCTGGTAGTAATGATCTGACTGTAGTGTGCTGCCACTCGAGAACTTTGTGAAAAATGGCCCACTAATTTTGCCTACATGTCGCTGCCACTATCCTGATGCTGGCACCCACCTGATGCCACACGTCTGCTGCCTCTACTGCCATCTGCTCTCACCACTCTGTTCTGGGGCCACTATTGTTACTCTTCATGCTGTTGCCACCCTCACCAATCTGTTCCAGGGCCACTAGTGTCCCTGTTTGGCCATGTTGGCATCACCGTTTATTTTTCCATTCAGAAGAACAAAAAATAACAAAAAATGGGTCCTGTTTTAAAGCATCCAGAAGGACTCTATCACATGGTCAGTATTTTGCATCATGATTTGATCATGTTTTGAAGGCCGAAAGCAGGAGTGGGCCCAAAACACAGAAGAAATGCAAATATTTTCATCACATATAATCTCTGTTTTGGAGCCACTTCTGTTTTTGCCTTACCAATACTGATCAAATGCTGACCAAATACTGATGGTGTGAAGGTGGATGCTCAAACTACAGGATCCACTTTTTTGGCTGACAGATCAGAAGAACAAAAATAAACAGTGATGTGAACACAGCCTTACAGCTGACACCCTCCCCACTGTCATAGGGCCACTACTTGAATTTTGGGCCACTGCACGATTAAGTCCACTCTGATAAATTAGACCTGATGCTAACATTTATATGTAAGGCAGAGTTCACACTTCTGTTATTTGGTCAGTTATTTCCATCATTTATTGTGAGGCAAATTCAGGAGCCAAGCCTACTGTCATAATAGGTACCATAAATAGATCTTCACCTGTTCTGTGGGTTTGACCCGCACCTCCTTTGGGCTCACAGTAACTGACCAAATAAGTGAAATGTGAACTAAGCCTAATAGTGTTGCACAGTCATTCTACATCTAACAGAAGGGATTCAAACGCATATGTTTGCACTGCCATAACATGGATTAAAACAACCTTTTTTTCTCCACTACTCTATTGGCAGTGACTCCAAGTCCTTATTTTGTTCCACTAAAGAGTCATTAGGACACCCACAGGGGCCTGCACGATGATGCGTGCATCCATATATGTGATCTGCCTGTCATTCAGACGCATGGTAACTAACACTACCAGAAAGGACTAACTATGCATGTTGCTGCACTGAACAGTGAAGTAAACCAGGGTACATTCTCCCGAAAGTTTAACTGCAGGCCAGGATAGACCTGATTTATTGGGCTTTGTGATTAATTAATTTGGATCTATGCAATTTTTGGGGAAATATCAGTGAATCGAATATTTTAAAACTTGGCACATCTCTTTTAGAGGGACCAATGTGCACATTTTGTCTCTGAATCCTACAGCTACAGATTAAATTAGAAAAGAGATACTTATTTGAATACTTAAGATGTAAGGTAGCTACAGTATAAGTCAAGGTTTGACCTTTGAAACAGGCCTTGAGACATAACATGGGTAATAATTAAGCCAAAGCCAGTATCTCATCTCATCAGACAGCTGTTTCAGGGTGATTGCCCCTCATCAGTGCTGCACAAAGACTACTGGCTTAACTGAGTAAGAGGCCTAGGTCAGGATTCAGGGGATACTATATTTTCTTATGGAGATAACCTAAATGGCATGCAAAGTCTTATAGGCCATACATGCTCCTCTGGAATTCTGGGAAGAGGGTATGCAAATGAACTCTTAGCAATATCCAAGTCGTGTCTCAAGGCCTGTTTAAAAGGTCGAACACTGACTTAAAGTATAGGATAGATACTTTAAATCTAGTGGCATTAGAGGCAGAGCTTGCTAAGACCTCATTTGCATACCCTCTTCCCGGAATTCTAGAGGAGCCTTGTCTGACCTATACAAATCCTCACACCGTTTAGGTGCTCTCATAAGGAGATATAATATCCCTGTATCCTGACCTAGGCCTCTCACCCAGTTAAAGGAAACCTGTCATCTCCGAAACACCCCCTGAACTAGAGTAAGAGGTGTATAGTGTAAGTGATGCTGAATCAGAATATGTAAGTTTTATGTTCATACTCACTTCCATTCCGACGCTGTGCTCTCACAAACTTGCAGTAAAATGCACTCACTGGACTCTTCTTTGAGTCCTCTCCATTATGTGAGTGAGCACTGGAGTCCAGTGAGTGCATTTTACTGCAGGTTTGTCAGAGCACAGCGTCAGAATGCAAGTGAGTACGAAGATAAAAATTACATATTCGAATTCAGCACCACTTACACTATACACCGCTTACTCTAGTTCAGGGGGTGTTTCGGAGATGACAGGTTCCCTTTAAGTCAGTACTACCTGCTCTGCACTGATGAGGAGCAATCACCCTGAAACAGCTGTCTGCAGATGATGTTCTGGCTTAATTATTATCCAAGTCTTGGATACTATCCAGGCTTGTTTAAAAGGCTGAACACTGACTTATAGGATAGCTACCTTACATCTGGTGGCATCAGAGGCAGAGCTTGCTAAGAGCTCATTTGCATACCCTTCTTCCTAGATGGATGTATAAATTCAAGATTAGTCTCATCCAAACACGCATTATAGTGCATACTCAGGACATCTACCCAATATTAAACATATTGGTTAGATGTCATGAATGTGCATTACAATGCGTGTTTTGATGAGACTGGTAATGAAATATGGCCATATTACTGACCTACCAGTAATAACAGGCAGCCAAATATCTTATGTCAAACAATGAATTGAAGTGTATAGATTACAGAATACGGTTTACTTTATGTTTTAAACTGTTAAACCATGCAATAGCTACACACAATTTCTCTTGCATAGTATCATAAAATAATAATGTACATTTCTTTTTACATTTAAATAATCTACTTAGAATTATCTATTTCTCCCATGTAGGTGACTACTAATCTCCTCAGAGAATAAGAGAAAAAAATGAAAATATGCAAGTGGTCTTACAGAATAAAAACCATGGCCCTAAAATAATTAGGCTATTAATTTCTAAGAAAAAGGTCACAGCTTGTTTTCAATCTTTACCAAGCCTGAACCTGCTAATATATACCACTGCCTTAAATGTCGCCACGGTTTAAATCCAAATTAGTCAGTGGAAAAGTTACATGATACTAGTGTAACCATTTAAGTTGTAATTAAATAATGGTCTCTATTATTTAGCTATTTAGCTTCCCTATAAATATCCCCATTGTTACTGTCAGCAGTTAGCTTGCTCACTGATCATCTCTCCTTAGAGGGTTACATCCTAATGAGACTTAAAGTATTTTCGGCTTGATGCAATATTTCCAAGTCATAAAATTCACACTGCCCATATTCAAATATTATGTTTACATTGGCTAATTATATGTAACTACCAACCACAGGCTTCAATTGTTAGAATGCAACACTATTAAGCGACTGATCAATATATTGTTGGTGCATTTTTAATACCTTGGTTCACGAAAAACTGATTAGAATTTCTACCCTCTTAATTGTTTATGTTATATATATATACAGTATAGACCAAAAGTTTGGACACACCTTCTCATTCAAAGAGTTTTCTGTATTTTCATGACTATGAAAATTGTAGATTCACACTGAAGGCATCAAAACTATGAATTAACACATGTGGAATTATATACTTAACAAAAAAGTGTGAAACAACTGAAAATATGTCTTATATTCAAGGTTCTTCAAAGTAGCCACCTTTTGCTTTGATTACTGCTTTGCACACTTTTGGCATTCTCTTGATGAGCTTCAAGAGGTAGTCACCTGAAATGGTATTCCATCAGTCTTGAAGGACTTCCCAGAGATGCTTAGCACTTGTTGGCCCTTTTGCCTTCACTCTGCGGTCCAGCTCACCCCAAACCATCTCAATTGGGTTCAGGTCTGGTGACTGTGGAGGCCAGGTCATCTGGTGTAGCACCCCATCACTCTCCTTCTTGGTCAAATAGCCCTTACAAAGCCTGGAGGTGTGTTTGGGGTCATTGTCCTGTTGATAAATAAATGATGGTCCAACTAAACGCAAACCGGATGGAATAGCATGCCGCTGCAAGATGCTGTGGTAGCCATGCTGGTTCAGTATGCCTTCAATTTTGAATAAATCCCCAACAGTGTCACCAGCAAAGCACTCTCACACCATCACACCTCCTCCTCCATGCTTCACAGTGGGAACCAGGCATGTAGAGTCCATCCGTTCACCTTTTCTGAGTCGCACAAAGACACGGTGGTTGGAACCAAACATCTCAAATTTGGACTGATCAGACCACAGCACAGATTTCCACTGGTCTAATATCCATTCCTTGTGTTCTTTAGCCCAAACAAGTCTCTTCTGTTGTTGCCTGTCCTTATCAGTGGTTTCCTAGCAGCTATTTTACCATAAAGGCCTGCTGCACACAGTCTCCTCTTAACAGTTGTTGTAGAGATGTGTCTGCTGCTAGAACTCTGTGTGGCATTTACCTGGTCTCTAATCTGAGCTGCTGTTAACCTGCGATTTCTGAGGCTGGTGACTCGGATGAACTAATCCTCTGCAGCAGAGGTGACTCTTGGTCTTCCTTTCCTGGGGCGGTCCTCATGTGAGCCAGTTTCTTTGTAGAGCTTGATGGTTTTTGCAACTGCACCTGGGGACAAAGTTTTCCCAATTTTTCGGACTGACTGACCTTCATTTCTTAAGTAATGATAGCCACTCATTTTTCTTTACTTAGCTGCTTTTTTCTTGCCATAATACAAATTCTAACAGTCTATTCAGTAGGACTATCAGCTGTGTATCCACCTGACTCCTGCCCAACACAACTCATGGTCCCAACCCCATTTATAAGGCAAGAAATCCCACTTATTAAACCTGACAGGGCACACCTATGAAGTGAAAACCATTTCAGGTGACTACCTCTTGAAGCTCATCAAGAGAATGCCAAGAGTGTGCAACACAGTAATCAAAGCAAAAGGTGGCTACTTTGAAGAACCTAGACTATAAGACATATTTACAGTTGTTTCACACTTTTTTGTTAAGTATATAATTCCACATGTGTTAATTCATCGTTTTGATGCCTTCAGTGTGAATCTACAATTTTCATAGTCATAAAAATACAGAAAACTCTTTGAATGAGAAGGTGTGTCCAAACTTTTGGTCTGTACTGTATATATATATATATATATATATATATATGTATATATATATATATATATATATATACAACTTAGATATTTCAGCGCATTTGATCACTGGTACATCTTAAGAACCTGTGTGCATTTTATGGGTGTACTACCATATGTTATAATATTGGACTAGGTTAACAGATTCCTATAGGTAGCATGCTAGACAGCAGGACATATAGACCATTACATTTTGGATAAAAGGGGTTTTCCAGGCGCCTGATATCGATGAAATATCCTCAGGTTAGGTCGTAAATTTCTGATTGATGAAAGTCTGACACTCGGCACCCTTACAGGTCAGCTGTTCCTTGCAGCCTCTGACTCTGTAACTAGCTCTTGAATGGAGCAGGAAGCACAGCTCCGTTAAAGTTTAGTGGCCATGTTGTGTTACTACAGCTCAGCTGAGCTGTAGTAACCCAGCACGGCCACTAAACTTTGTGGGAACCAGTGCTAGATATACATTATTTTGACATTTAAATCTTATAGATGTATGACATTTTTACTGTAGAATGCTATGTTCCTTTAAATATGTGTTCCCACTGACAATACATATTCCCTCTATACAGGATAGGAGGTACATGTGAGATCTCTGAGGATCCGACCACTGAGACCCCTAATGAATATGTGAATGACGTCCTATGTGAATTGCCCATGTGTGACCACCACTCCATTTACTTCTGTTGGACTGCCGGCGATAGTGTTGAGTGCTGTACTATCAGAATTTCTTGACATTGACAATTTAAAGGTAGGCAGTAGCCACATTGAATTTACCTTTACACGAGGCGATTGTGTAAATTATAGTTAAATCAAACAAATCTGTAAGATTATCGAGCAATGTAAAAGAAATATAGAACAACAACCGACAATCGGTAGATTTCTCATTGGCACGATTGTTTGTGTGGGCAAAAAAATCATGGTTGGATGTTAAACATACGTGTAAACAGGCATTGTTCAAATTACATTTGTGTAAATACAACAGTCTGCTTTACAGACAATGGAATATGCGATCGAAATTACGATTTTGTGAACGATAATCTTAACGTCTAAAGGGTCATTGTTGAAGTGTTCGCTCCACCAAGAAATGACTTGCTCATCGCTCAATCATGTAAAGGGACCTTTAGACCAATGGTCCTTCTTCAGGCTTGGTTCAGTAGTTAGAAGTATATTGAAACGCTGTCCACACTAGGAGTGCGGGAAGATGGCATCGTAGAATTGAGAGCTGTATTGGGCAGTCTCATAGAAGTACTCTTGAAGATGCGATTTACTTTGTAATTAGGTGCTAGGAGTTTTCTTTCAGACAAGTTTCATGACTCTTTCCACTTTTATTAATTGTAATAGACAGACAACAGTAAGCACCTCCGATCTAATCCTCTAGAATGAATAACTTTCTATCATTCCTGTAGCAATACAAGTGTGCATAATGACCTCATGCAGGAAAACATATGATTTGGCTGAAGAAACAGTTGAAAACAATAATATATGAGCATTGGCTACTCGCCTGCTTCCCAGACAGCACAACTTGTGTGTAAATGCCTTTGTACCTTGCTTTCTTATCAATGAGACACCTCAGTGATATTTACTGCCCAGGGCAGACCATCAAAGCATGTGCCTCGGGGCTGTACTCTTGTGATATTTTCAGTGTTCTGCTTCCCTTTGTGCTTGTAATTGGTTTCCCAGCTTTTTGCTGTAATAGTGTGTCTGTCAATCAACAGCAGATATTGCTGACAAAATATGTACAATGTATTGCTTACACGTATCCAGTACAGAAGAGCGGGGCGACTAGAGTAACAAATAATGTGGTCGCACAAAATTAGTAGCTTATCGTCCACTTTAGGGCTATTTTTCAGGCCATGTGTAGACAATCCCTTGTAAAGCGCTTATATAGATGGGCCTTTACAAAGTGCCTTTCCTCATTTGTAAAAGGTAATTGTCCATAAATGAGGTTATCACCCATGCCACTACTGATAATCCTAGAAGCACCAAAACAGTCTTGAAGCCTTATTTCTCACTGCACCTCTGTGAAGCTGATGTCTGCCAATGCTTGTTGGCTTCATCTTCAGGACCATTATATTGCTACTCAACTCAAGATTGAGAAGTCAAGCTGTGACCTGAACCCTGAACTGTGGCATTGATTCTGCCTGCCACTGACCTTGGCCTTTTCAGTCTACGGTATTCATTGAAGTTGTCTGCTGAGATAGTATGGTTTCCACAAAGTCAAGTCTACAAACTGTAAACCATCTTCCAATCTGAACTTCATTTACATTGATTTAACAGACTCATTATCTCAGTTTTGTTCCACATACCGTCAATTAAGCTTCACCTTTGACCCCTGAGCATTGTATACATACAAATACTTTCTTATACTATTTAGTTGCTTTATAAACTGGTGAATTAGACAGCTAAAAATCTTTAAAGGACCATTTAATGTGCACCAGTAAATTCTTAAAGGGCATGATATCAAATGGAGTTTAAAAGGGACCTGGCAGCTGTCTGTTTTGTTAAAAACTTGTATTTGTGGTTACATTAGTGTTTTCAATAGAAGCAGAAGGAAAATCAGTATGGGTGATTGTGATGGGGGATCTTGTAGTATACTATCCCAGTCTGGTAAATGGACCTGGGTAAGTTAACAAACACTGCCCCCCTCCCTCCCTGTTTGCAGGAATGTAACCATGTAGTGAATTTTTAGTATTGCATATATTATAAAATAAAAGCACATTTACTGCTATATTGCATAAGCTATGTGCATAAAAAGTCCTTGAAAGGGAAGTTCTATAACTTTAAAGAGGACCTTTCACAGATCACACATTTAATTTCACGTCTAGATCGCCATCAGTTTCATGTGCCAGCATGTATGTAATCTCTGCAGAGACTGACATGTTTTTAACATCTAGTGTGTGAACATCTTCTTTGGAGGCTATTCAATGGATGTAGTGTTACCCATGGACATAAGTTAAGAAGAGCATCTACCAGAAGCACTGGCAGAATATGAATGTTGTGCTGTGAAGACATGGGGAAGTCCCAGAGAGAATGAATGGAGCATGCCCAACCCACCACTCCATGAAATCAAGGGACGAGACCCGACTCTCAGGGTCAGTGGTGGTCCCACTGGTCGAACCACCAGAGACCAGTTAGTTATCCCCCTATCCTGGGTACCAGGGATAACTTCTAAACTTCTAGCCTTTGTGGAGTGGACACAGCAGCAATGCTCCATCTTCCAGACCAACTAGGATGGAGCTGCTAGATGTCAGCGGGCACAGACCACAGGAGAGACAGCAGGGAAAAGCAGGTGAGCCCTCAGGCAGTTGTAACTACTGGGCAATATGGCAGGCAAGGGCTGCCGGTATAACACAAATACAGTAGATATCACAGACAAATCATTTTACGTTGGGCAATCATTCCTACAATTGACCTGTTTTCAAACTATTGAGAAAATAATTGGCCAACTAAAATTAAGAAAAAGATCAAAAACAATCTAAGCTCTTGTTTGATAGTGCCTTTGTAAAAATATTATTACCAGCGACACAACTGTTAATTGTGTATGCTGCTCATAGAGGCATTTAAATTAATGACATTCATTTTCACTGTGGTGGATGTGAGGCTCATCCTAAAATATCCATCAGATCAACATGGTTCCATATAAAGAGGGCCTTGTCCAGGATTCGGCTGTGTCTGGTGTTAACGTTATTTAATTTGGTCTGAGGTGCAATATCAGATGCAGTCCATGGACTGGAGTGGCAATGTTTCTAGAAAAGGGCTAGCCCTTCTTTCTAATCCTGAACAATCCATTTAAAAGGGTTATTTGGGCCTACAGATATTGATGATCTATCTTCAGGATAGGTCATAAATATCATATTGGTAGAGGTCTAACTCCTGGCACCCCCAGTCCTTCAGTTGTTTGAAGGGGACGTGGCACTCATGTGAGCACTACATCCTATTCAATATTTACCTAGCCACCATTTAGATTGTAGCAGCCAGTGGTGTAACTGTAGAGATCACAGAGGTTGCAATTGCGCCTGGTCCCTAAGCCAGGGGGGCCCACAGTGCCGCCCTTTCCAGTGGTGCACTGCCATTTATTGTATTTTTCACTTTATAAGACGCAGTGCATACATAGTAGTAGCATAGGTAAAGTCTATTATTAACTAGCATTTTGTCACTTTACACATTCAGCAAGAATATTCTTTTCATATCTCGCTGTGACAAATCTAAATGACTTGCTTATCCCAAATTTATGAAACAAAATGACACCTTCACAAATGCTATAGATGGAGTAATTAGTTGCAGTTACACTTTGGACTTCCGAAAATAAGGTTAGCGCTATTGTTTTTTCCTGACTTAAAAACCATTACTAACTGACTTACTAAATAACTGAAGGCTAAAATTGTATTAGCAACACAGTCCTCTGCTACACAGTGCAGTGTAAAATTGGCATTTGCTATAATATTATTTTGTGGAACGTGATAAAAGTTGTAGCTAATTGGTTTGGATCAATGCGTTTACAACGTTTCAACGAAATTAAATTTCAATTAAAAACAGAAAAGACTTTAGACACTGGGACTGATAAGGCATTGCCACATCTCCATCTGGTACTGACTCAATGACTGTTTAAAATGCTGGATGCCAGTTTGAGAGACACATTTGATAACTGGCCAAGGTCCACTGGAGGTAAAACAATGTCCACCCTTTTTACAAGGGTTCATTGTTCCAAAACAATAAAGCTCTCTGGCTTATTTGAATGTCAACAATTCAGGCAATTTGATGTTCGGAGCCATCAAATAGAATATTTTGTGTACCAGTTTATTATTTCAGTGGCAGTTATTTGCATCATTCATACTAAAGGATGTTTGCTAATGAGCGCTTGGCTGCTGAAAATTCCTGCGAGGCTGAATGCTCTTTGTGCTCACAAAAGGGTCCAAATCACTGGAGAGAGACCGACTGGACAAATCATTCATCTATGCAAATGCCAGCCGAAATGGTCAGATGCATTTATTACCCTCCTCATTATAGTAAACAAGGGAGGAATCGTGACTGGCAGTTATCAACTTGCCCTACGGTATGATTTGTTCTTCTACCACTATTTAAATGAGAAGAAAAAAGGCATGCCGCTGGGGACTATATTGGTTTGTAAAAGAGTAAATGTCACATAGACCTATGCTTAAAGACTTTTGATTGACAAATGTTTTACTTGACATATCAAACACTGGTGTTTTCCATATCAAATACACTGTATTTATTAAAAAAAAATCTTAACCCATTGTTAGATGGTAATAATGAGGCATCAAAGACAATTACGCCATTGGTCGTTCAAATAGTCCCTTATAAAGTGCTTATGACTGGTAAAATAATAAGCAGGCAAAAACAAGTTAGAAGACGAAAACTGGGACATTATGAATATAACACAGTTGAGGCAAAATCTGTAAGATACCTAAAGATAATATTGTCCTGTTGGTTTTTTTGCTTAAAGGGGTTTTACAAGGGAAATAATTTTATTTAAAAAAGTCAGTGAGGGTTAAAAATAAAAATAAAATTACTCACCTGCACCGATCCCCTGCTACAGCCTTTCGCACGCTTCTCCAGTCCCCGCTGCTCTTCACTTCCTGCCTCACCTCGGCATACCAGAAATGCCAGTAGTCGCTAGCTGAGGTGGGTTACCACTAATCACCGGGGACCAGTGTGTGTTAGGGGGACAGTGCAGAGGATTGGTGGAGGTGTACAATGGTTCTTGTTTTATTTTTTAACATTCTCAGGTCTGTCCATGCAAAACCCCTTTAAGGAATTTTTCATTGTGAAATGATTTTTAGATGTCCATATCCATTAAAGGAGTTGTCCAACCCCCATAATAGTATACTGACCACGGCACTTAGGGCTCATTCAGACAGCCATAAGTTTTGTTCCATACCCGTTCTGCATTTTTGCACACCGCGTGCTGTCTGCATCCGTTGTTCCATTCCGCGGAGCTGCAAAAAAGATAGAACATGTCCTATGTTTGTCAGTAAAACTCGGCTCTGTGGCCCCATTCAAGTCTATGGATCTGCAAAAATAGAATGCATACGGAACACATTCCGTATGCATTCTGTTCTTTGCGGGCCTGCATTTTTACAGACCGCAAAAAAAAACATACGACCGTCGGGATGAGCCCTTAAGTAGTGATATGCCCCCAGGCGGCATCCACAAGCCACTTGTGGGAATCCATCTACAGGATATGTGCTCCCCCTGATGTTCCCGCCTCCCAAGTGGAGTGAGTACATATCTACATTGCAATATTATTGATTTTATTTGGGTGATGGTTCAGCAACCCCTTTGGTTCTTTAATGTGTTTTTATCCTTGATAAATGGCCCCTGTTTTTTCACCCGTTGGAGTCTGAGTTTCTATGGAGAGCTGCAGACAACCTACCCCCAGATACTGATTACTTTGGTACAACTGGAGGTAAAGTGGGCATTTTGGATTTGAAAACCACCCCTCATATAGCTTGTGTGGTTACTCCATTACCCACACAAGCTTCATTAGGTTTATGTTCAGCATGCTGTGCTATTTTGTCCAGTATTTTTTATTCATCTTTCCATCGCATCATACACTGCTCGTTTCCATGGTTACAACCATCCTACAATCCATCAGTGGTGGCCGTGCTTGCACACCATAGAAAAAAGCACCAGCCTATGTGCACTCCCATGGTCCCGTACCAATAGGGAGGCCAGCACTTTTTCCTATAGTCTGCAGGCACAGCCACCACCGCTAAGGCCATTGATTGTTCAGCAGTAGTCATGTGTATGTAGACATCTCACACCTCCAGTCCAGCGTGGACAGGAAGCGAGCTTGGTGCTTGAATATAAGCGCTGGTGACATGTCATTTTTTTTTTTCTTGGTACATCCCTGTACTCTGCCTGCCAATATCAAAATGGGTCCTGGAAACGTGATTTTTCAAAGGTTTTCAGAAATGGCAAATTTAAGTAAAAAAATTTAGAATAGATTTTGCAGCTTCCAAGCACTCTTTGCATAGGAATATGTATATTTGTAAATTTAAATTGTATATGTATTTGTGCATTTTTCCCTAAAATTCAAAATGTCTTTTTACCTGTACCCACAATAGTTCACGAAAACTGTAAGACAACAAATATAGCTTCCCTAGGGGCCGTCACCCAGCTTTCCTATAGTCATGAATGTATGTTTGGGCATAATATACATAGACTGCAGGAATGAGTGCTTTTAGGTTGTTTCCATTGTATCTAATGGCCAAACTTCCTTTTAGAGGGGTGGATACAAACATTTCATACAATTCTAAACACTGCAGTGAATAATATCATCAATGTCAGCAGGTTTGAATTTCTCATTGTGAATGCTACTCACAATGGATGTCAAATGTGCTGACTTCTGCAGATGAGGAAGAGGTGGGCACGTAATGTTGAAATGGAGAAAACTAGTACAAAGACCGAACTCTGCAATAGATGCGTCCTTATGGTACACATTCAGCTAAAGGTCTTTAGATTACATAGAAATTGTAGATTATGTGTTGCTGTATATAGAGCTAAATTATTTTCTAGTGCCATATTTATACACTAATTGCATAATTCCTCTGTGCCTTTAGGATTATAGGACTATATTTAATCAGAATTCAATGTGAATATTACTATATCAAGCATCCTGGCATTTTAATTCCCTTTAGAAATCTTGGTATAAGAATTTAATCACACAACCTGGAAATCCATTAGTTTTAGTAGAAAAAAAAATCTGCTCAATCCAATTCTGATGAAAAAACCACCAAATGTGAAATGTCCCTAAACTGCTAAATAAATAAAAAAAAATCATAGAACGTGACTGAATCAACATGCGCATTGCTTGTAAAATGCTTACCCCAATGTTTATTGAGAACTGCAATTTCTGTTTAACACATAAAACCAGCATTTGACTGATGATAACAAGGGCATTTCTAACCCTGGGTATCATGGACTCACATTCCCTGTTGTCCCTTGTAGTCAATAGCTCCAAAGTCTTATTTAAAGGGAACATGTCATCAGAAAATAACCTATTGTTTAAATTACACTATGTTAAACATTTTTTTTTTTTAGAATTTTTGGTGATTTTTGTTTTCACTTTCACTATCTATATTTTAAAAAATGACCTAAAATCATGCAGTTTTCTCACTGGCCACTAGACCTAATAATATGTTGAGAATTCCTGTTCTCTGCGGAATTGCAATGACAGATATCACCTGATTTTTAATGAAGTATTAATATAATCACTAGTGTTAAGATTTGCGTTTGGATTACCTAAGAATTCCGTAATGGATACCACAGACCATAACGGAATTCTATGATGGCATGCATCACGGAAGCCTATAAGAGGCATTCCGTCATAATAGAAGACTATGCTGGCCATAGACTTCCATTATGATAGAATGCAATATGCTGTATGCCATCATAGTGGTAATAGTCGTTGGTAATGGAATCCATTACGGAATTCTTAGATAACCCGAACACCAAACTTGCAAATCACAAGTTTGCTCAACACTAGTGATTATATTAATACTTCATTAAAAATCAGGTGATATCTGTCATTGTAATTCTGTACAGAACAGGAAGTCTTGACATATTATTAGGCCTAGCGGCCAGTGAGAAAACGTGTTTTGGTGATGTTTATAGACCGTATATAATATGCACTATGGAACTGTGTACATATGTCACAAGTTGAATGAATTAACATATATACACACACACAGTATAGAAGCATAGTGCACTTTATTTTGCTAATTTAGCACATAATTGTATATTTGCATATGCTGATGTCATCACATCATGTGTGCACATAAGATATCCAACTACTACTGACATGTTGGGATTATCATTCCATATTTAATGCTGTTCTATGGATTATTTTTCATTTGGATTATTTTTATTTTGATTACATGTATTCATTAGATATTTGTTTGGTTTATTTTAATGAAAGTGTATTATTCAATTTAATTACCGTATGTTTCGCCCTATAAGATGCACCGACCCATAAGACGCACCTAGGTTTTAGAGGACAACAAGAAAAAAAATATTTTTCATTACACCTCTTGTCAGACCACCAATCAGACCCTCAATGTTAATCAGACCTATGCTGACAGCCCCAATAAGACCCCCAATGTTAATAAGACCCCAATACGACCTCAGATCAACCCCCATTTCAGACCTCAGCTTAGACCCCAATGTGAATGACCCCCAATCAGACCTCAGATCAGCCCCCATATGCCTCATATCAGCCCCCATGTCTTTAACCAGCCCCCATTGCCTCTCATGAGCCCCCATTGCCTTTCATGAGCCCCCAGCCACCATAAATTAGCCCCCAGCAGCATTACATGAGCCCCCCCCCCATTGCCTCTCACCAGCCCCCTTTGCCTCCTGTTTTATAAAATAAATAAACCACTTACCTCTCCTGCTCCTGGACACCGCCGCTTCTCTCCGTCCGCGCTCTGCCTTCCTGCTGCCGCTGGCTCTGCTGTGAACTGGCGCGCACAGCGTGAGGTCACAGAGCGCCCTTACGCTGTGCGCAGCCCTGCACAGCCGACAGCCGAGCGGAGGACCAGGAAGCGGTGAGTACAGAGTCTTCACCGCTTCCTGGTCCTCCAGTGCTAATGAGCACTTCCAAAATGGAAGCGCTCATTAGCATTCGCCCCATAAGACACAGGGGCATTTTTCCCCCACTTTTGGGGGGGAAGAAATGCGTCTTATGGGGCGAAAAATACGGTATTTTATTATGACCATTATAATTTGCCAGTAAGTGAGAGTGCCAGTTAATATTGGTGTTTTTGTTTAAAGAAGAACTCCCATAACTGCAAACTGACTAATAGCCTCGACTCAATACTAAGAGAATATTGTATAAAATATATAAAAAATATTTAATTTTTCACAATACAAAATATAAAATGGTGAAAAACCCAGGGGGGGGACAGCCCCACACTGTACCCCTGCACAACAGAGACTTGCACAGGTGTATCAACCAGCCTTAGTACACATGGGAAATAATATAGATATATTCATACACCACAATCCCTACATAAAAACTGAGGAATATATCGATCAACATGCCCCTGAATGAATAATATACAAGATGTGGAATAAATATAAAGGTCTTATGCGAGATATATAAAAAATATATCTCCAAATGACAACTTGTAATATAGTCACTGGGTTATATATGAACCTGTGCAGATAATGCCTAAAACTAACTATAAATATAAACTCCATATACCTTATATGGGGTGTTGATGTCATTAGACCACACCCCTCCTCATTACAGAGATGCACGTCACCTGATTTATTTAATTGGCAGTTGGCTTTCAAGCCTATACAGCATGGAGTAGGACAACATGTATAAATAGGATGATGTGATCAAAATACTCATTTGCCTAATAATTCTGCACACAGTGTACACATACAAGTGCATCTCAATAAATTAGAATATCATCAAAAAGTTGTTTTTTCCAGTAATTCAGTTCAAAAAGTGAAACACATATTATATAGAGTCATTACAAACAGAGTGAACTTTTTCACGTGTTTATTTATGTTAATGTTGGTGATTATGGCTTACAGCCAAGGAAAACCCAACAGCCATTATCTCAGAAAATTAGAATAATTAACCCAAAACACCTGCAAAGGCTTCCTAAGCCTTTAAAAAAGGTCCCTTAGTCTGGTTCAGTAGGCGACACAATCATGAGGAAGACTGCTGACTTGACAGATGTCCAGAAGGCTGTCATTGACACAATCTACAAGGAGGGTAAGCCACAAAAACGAATTGCTAAAGAAGCTGGCTGTTCACAGAGTGCTGTATCAAAGCATATTAATGGAAAGTTGAGTGGAAGAAAAAAAGGGTGGTAGAAAAAGGTGCACAATCAACAGGGAGAACCGCAGTCTTGATAGGATTGTTAAGAAAAGGCCTTTGCTAAATTTCGGGGAGATTCACAAGGAGTGGACTTGCGCTGGAGTCAGTGCTTCAAAAGCCACCACACACAGATGTATCCATGTGTCAAGCCACTCGTGACCAATAGACAAAGCCAGAAGCGTCTTACCTGGGCCAAGGAGAAAAAGAACTGGACTGTTGCTCAGTGGTCAAAGGTGTTGTTCTCAGATGAAAGTAAATTTTCATTTGATGGTTTGGGGAGCCATATCATCTGCTGGTGTAGGTCCACTGTGTTTTATCAAGACCAAAGTCAGTGCAGCCGTCTACCAGGGAATTTTAGAGCACTTCATGCTTCCCTCTGCTGACAAGCTTTTAGGAAATTGAATTTCTATTTTCCAGCAGGACTCGGCACCTGTCCACACTGCCAAAAGAACCAATACCTGGTTTAATAACCACAGTGTCACTGTGATTGATTGGCCAGCAAATTTGCCTGACCTTCACGCCATAGAGAATCTATGGGGTATTGTCAAGAGGAAGATGAGAGACACCAGACCCAACAATGCAGATGAGCTGAAGGCTGCTATCAAAGCAAACTGGGCTTCAATAACAACTCTACAGTGCCACAGGCTGATCACCTCCATGCCACGCCGAGTAATGCAGTCATTCATGAAAAAGGAGCCCCAGCCAAGTATTGAGAGCATTTACTGGACATACAGTGCCTTGCGAAAGTATTCGGCCCCCTGGAACTTTTCAACCTTTTGCCACATTTCAGGCTTCAAACAAAAAGATATAACATTTTAACTTGTTGGTGAAGAATCAACAACAAGTGGGTCTCAATTGTGAAGTGGAACGAAATTTATTGAATCATTTAAACTTTTTTTGTAATAATAAAACTGAAAAGTTGGGCATGCAAAATTATTCGTCCCATTTACTTTCAGTTCAGAAAACTCACTCCAGAAGTTCATTGAGGATCTCTGAATGATCCAATGTTGTCCTAAATGACTGATGAAGATAAATAGAATCAACCTGTGTGTAATCAAGTCTCCATATAAATGCACCTGCTCTGTGATAGTCTCAGGGTTCTGCATCATGAAGACCAAGGAACACACCAGGCAGGTCCGTGATACTGTTGTGGAGAAGTTTAAAGCCGGATTTGGATACCAAAAGATTTCCCAAGATTTAAACATCCCAAGGAGCACTGTGCAAGCGATCATATTGAAATGGAAGGAGTATCAGACCACTGCAAATCTTCCAAGACCCGGCCGTCCCTCTAAACTTTCATCTCAAACAAGGAGAAGACTGATCAGAGATGCAGCCAAGAGGCCCATGATCACTCTGGATGAACTGCAGAGATCTACAGCTGAGGTGGGAGAGTCTGTCCATAGGACAACAATCAGTCCAACACTTCACAAATCTGGCCTTTATGGAAGAGTGGCAAGAAGAAAGCCATTTCTCAAAGATATCCATAAAAAGTCTTGTTTACAGTTTGCCACAAGCCACCTGGGAGACACACCAAACATGTGGAAGAAGGTGCTCTGGTCAGATGAAACCAAAATCAAACTTTTTTGGAAACAATGCAAAACGATATGTTTGGCATAAAAGCAACACAGCTCATCACCCTTCACACACCATCCCCACTGTCAAACATGGTGGTGGCAGCATCATGGTTTTGGCCTGCTTTTCATCAGCAGGGACAGGGAAGATGGTTAAAATTGATGGGAAGATGGATGGAGCCAAATACAGGACCATTCTGGATGAAAACCTGTTGGAGTCTGCAAAAGACCTGAGACTAGGACAGAGATTTATCTTCCAACAAGACAATGATCCCAAACATAAAGCAAAATCTACAATGGAATGGTTCAAAACTAAACATATCCAGGTCTTAGAATGGCCAAGTCAAAGTTCATACCTGAATCCAATTGAGAATATGTGGAAAGAGCTGAAAACTACTGTTCACAAACGCTCTCTATCCAACCTCAAAGAGCTTGAGCTGTTTTGCAAGGAAGAATGGGCAAGAATTTCAGTCTCTAGATGTGTAAAACTGATAGAGACATACCCCTAGCGACTTGCAGCTGTAATCGCAGCAAAAGGTGGCGCAACAAAGTATTATTGCAAGGGGGCCAAATAATTTTGCATGTCCCACATTTCAGTTTTATTATTACAAAAAAAGTTTAAATGATTCAATAAATTTCGTTCCACTTCACAATTGTGACCCACTTGTTGTTGATTCTTCACCAAAAATTTAAAATGTTATATCTTTTTGTTTGATGCCTAAAATGTGGTAAAAGGTTGAAAAGTTCCAGGGGGCCAAATACTTTAAGGCACTGTACTTTTCATTTGGCCAACATTTCTGTGTTTAAAAAAAAAATACAGTTGGTCTAATATAATATTCTAATTTTCTGAGATAATGACTTTTGGGTTTTCCTTGGCTGTAAGCCATAATCACCAACATTACCATAAATAAACACTTGAAAAAGTTCACTCTGTTTGTAATGACTCTATATAATATATGTGTTTCACTTTTTGAATTGAATTACTGAAAAAAAAAAACTTTTTGATGATATTATAATTTATTGACATGCACTTGTATATCATGCTATAAAGGGAAGGTACTGCAGATATAAAAAAGGATATAGTTGTAGTAATGTACTACAGGTGCCATATTTTGTGGATTAGAAGCTTTAGATACGTGTTTTCTTATGCCACATGTTTTTTACATTTGCATAACAATCTTCCACATAAACAGAGAGTCATGCTAATTGTGCATTAATTCCTTAGACGCATAATTGAGATATTGAATGCAGCAACATAAAAACTGAATCTTGTTCTGCACTCAACGTAACATGTCCTAAGCAATGAGTGAATCATGACAACCATACATAAGTCTTCATTAATCAGCCTTAAAACCTGCAGGGCTATTAGGATCAAGAAGAGTGCACATTTTGCGCATGGTCCAATTTATTTCTAATTTACATATGTTGAACCCATGGAAACATGAATTTGTAAAGTCAGACAAACACGTCACCTTCTAAGACAAAAATGTCTGCTGTACTATTTTTTAAACCAAGGTTCAGTTTACTGTGGATTAGTTCATGAAGGTTTATTGTTAGCTTGATTAAAAAAAATAAAAAGAATAGATTGTACACAGTGATATACTCCATTTGTCTGAATATGGTAAAGTAAAACTACACCTATCGTATCCATAGAATATATAGGGTGGGTCATGGAAAACAGAACTCTGTTTGGCTTGTGTGGTTTGTATCCGTTATAAATTTACCAGACCTCGATACTGCACTGTCTGTGCGGGTGAAGATCAGGGGTGGTAGTCGTGTGGCTGTTCCGGAGGAGTGTGTGCGGCAGTCATATGGCCATTCCTTATGAAATGTGTCGCCAAAACTTTTATCTGCCAATTAATACCAGATAGTAACACAAATTGCAGATTTTTTATTCTATTTCCTGAACATGATTATGGGGGCGGCCATCTTGCCTGAGCTGTTCTTCACAGCATTTAGAAAGCATTAAGAAAATTGCTTTACGGCAGCCCCATGAGTCACAGACACAATGGTCTGGAGGAGACCTCATTCACTTCTATGGGAGAGTTTTCTAGGCATGTACTGTGCAGAGGTGATTGTACAAGGAAAGAATAGATAAGATTTGACAATCACCTATTGTGAATGGTGGATCCTGTCTTATCTGTCATTCTAACCCTGCCTGTAACAATATCACCTCTGTGTATAGATAAGCAGATAAGTGCAGTAAAGTGATCTGTACAGACCAAGAAGTGGCACCCATTATTAGGCTTAGGCTACTTTCACACTAGAGTTTTAAAATTCCGGTATTGAGTTCCGTCATAGGGGCTCAATACCGGAATAAAACGCTTCAGTTTTGTCCCCATTCATTGTCAATGGGGACAAAACTGAACTGAAGACAACGGAATGCTCCTGAAAGCATTCCGTTCCGTCTTCAGACCGGAGAACAAACCGCAGCATGCTGCGGTTTGCTCTCCGGTCCAGGCATCCGCACCAAGACGGATCCAGAATGACCCCCAATGCAAGTCAATGGGGGCGGATCCGTCTGGTGTGACCACAATGGTAACCGGATCCGCCCTCCATTGACTTTCATGACTTGGAGTTCATGACGGATCCGTCACCACATACACACATAGACATACACATAAACATACACAGACTTACATACATACAAATACACATACATACTTACATGCTCCCGGCAGGTCTTCAGAGCGTTGGAGGGACAGGACGGTGCACACAGGTGACGATTCCACCAGGCGCCCAGCAGAGGGCGCTGTGGGGAATCATCACCTGTACGAGCCGTCCTGCTCCTCCTGCGCTCTGAAGACCTGCCGGGAGCATGTAAGTATGTATGTGTATTTGTTTGTGTATATGTGTGTGTGTCTGTATGTATGTATGTATGTACTGTGTGACATGTGTGGGGCCGGAGCGCGGTTCCGGCTCCACACATGTCGCTGCGGCAGTCCTGATCCGGCAGCACCCTTCACCTGCTGGATCAGGCCTGCCGCTAGTGTGAAAGTAGCCTTAGTGGTCAGTGTGAAAAATTCTGAATGTTATGGTTTTTGTTTACATATTGATATTGGCTTGGAAAATTAAAAATAACCACCAAAAATTATTTAAAAATATGTTTAACATAAAAATTAGATTTTCTGATGACACGTTTCCTTTAAGATTCCCGTGTGCCAATCAGAGACTTGAGACACAGGGCCATTCAGGGCTCTGCATCTGTGACCAATCAGAGATGTAGGCAGATGGTTTAAACCAGGCACCAGGGGCGGATTGGCCATAGACCTTACGGTGAAATTTTCTCGGTGGGCCAATGCCCACGGGATCGCGCAAGTCCTTCTCTCTGCCGTTGGTCAGGTAAATAAAGAGCTCTGAGTGGTAATTAACATCCACTGAACACAGATGCCCTCCTGAATTTAACTGGTATGGCCTGCATCTAACCTCCTGAGCCCCCTGCTCCACATCTTAATCAAAGACGGCTGCAGGAGAAGGACAGAAAATGGCAGATATTATGCTGCATAATAATTATATTGTGCTGCACTGTTGTATATGGTTCTGATAGGACGGTATTTTGTGCTATGGCATTGTTGACCCCGCCTATTTGTGTTGCCCCACCTTCTGTCAATTTGGACTCCCATACAACATAGGGGCACTTTTAGTTTTATTTTCCAGTGCCCAGTCCGCCCTTGCCAGGCACTGACACTAGGTCGGTGCCTGTGATTGTGTATAGTGACCGGGCTGTCATTTGTGTTTCTGTGCCTGAACTCTATACCTGTCAGTTTACCCTCTGTGCACCAAACTTGGCTAGTTCCACTGATTAACCTCTCATTTACTGATTTGGCTACATCTGTACTCTCCATGTTTGGAACTTGGCTTGTTCTTCTGAATAACCTCGTCTGCAGATTTGGCTATATCTATACCCTTCTGGTTTTGACTCGTCTTGTTTTATTATCCTTTTTACTTTCCTTATATTATCTGGTTAGGTCTGAGACCGGCAAACTTGCATCTGTTTTCTGTCACCTTACTTTGCATCCCTAGCAGCCTTGCCTTGCAACAGGCTCTGGTGAACATCTAGGGGGTAGCCTTAGTCTGTGCTACTAGCAGGTAGCTGTTTTGAATTTGTTGGCTATTAGTGATCCCTATAATTAGTATTATGGTACTGGATAATGAAAAAAGGAAGAATGGTGTACTTAACTGTGAATAGAATTGCTCAAGGATGCCCATGTACTCTGCTGTGTCCACATTTTCAACAAAGAATATTGGATCCACAGTCCACGTACCCATAGCCAACAAATGACAATTTTTGAATCATGAAGGGGCTGTGTTAGCATCCATTGTTCAGCAAAATAACTCACCCAGTTAGATAGACCCACACTTCACTGGATATGTATTGCAATGGGTCCAAATGTCCATCTACAATCTTCTCCATTAGCTTATTGCACATTTCTGTTTATAATTCTTGCATAACTGACAATTGGTACGGCTTCAGGTGAACATATCGATATGAGATCATGTTTACATCATTTTTCCTGGGCTTCTCATAATCCTTTCCTGGATGTCTGCAACAATGATGGTATCAGGAACATAGCCTTCCTCTCCACCCAGCAGCAGTTGTTCTAGTCTGGGTAATTGTGCTGGGGAAGATCAGGAACGAATTAGTTCCCAGAAGGCTACAATCCCGACAAGTCAAGCTGTGGCTGATTGGCTTCTCATAGAGGGAGGATGTAGAGGCAGTCAAGGCTCTGGTTCAGCATTCAATCAGAAGGCTGGGTGAAGGATTTAAACCAGGCATCGATTCTGAATCTCTTCTAGGAGCAATGAGGGTGTTGCCACTACTCCTAGAGGTTTCCTTCTCCACTCTCTGGCTGCGCCATCATCATGTTGATTCACAGGGGCAGGAAGGATTATGTGAACACTCAATAAACATGATGAAGGCCTGGCCAGAGGAGAAATAATCGAACCTCTAGCAGTATTGGCAACGGCCCAATTGCTCATAGAGGCTCATTTGCATAAAATAAAAGTCCATTTTTCACAAAAATAGAAGCACATAGAAACAAAGGACAATAACTGTTAGGTTCAGCTGACAATAGCACACGTCTAAAGTCAGCCAGTTTAATAACCATGTTCCTGCTGACAGAAGCCCTTTAATATGATATTCAGCTGAATCTTGAGTTCATGAGGAGACATGAAGTACAGGGAGGAGGCAGGGATGTGGCTGATGAGCATGGTCTCCATTACCACAGTATGTCCTGTCTGTCCTCTCTGTACTTCATGTCCCCTCATGAACTCCATTCCTATAGATTCATCTGAAGATCTAATCATCATTATTCAGGATCATAATCTGACAAGAAGTGCAGAGAGGAGGATGAGGCAGCTCTTTACCTCAGTGTTATGAAGTAACTTGTCCTGCTGTGTGATTAGGACAGTTTATGTAAGTACTAATAGGATGGCTGCCATTTTGTTTCCCCTGATGATTGCTCCTTACAACATGAGCCATTATAACTAATGAAAGGCATTTGAGAATATATTTATAATAAAGTAATATTTAAGTAATTTAATTTTCTTAATTCCCAGAGAACCCCTTTAATGAACCTAATCTGTATAGCCTTAGGGAAAGGGGGGACGTGATCGAAACTTTTAAATATATTAAAGGCATAAATAAAATTTACATGCTTTACTAACTGTATATGGAAAGAACAGTAGTTTGCGATTTGCAGTATTTCTCTACGGAAAAGTGAGCAAAATCATTTGCTCATTGCTTTCTATTGTCTGGAAAAACAGAACATTCAATAAATTGAATAAAAATACAAAAAATAATTTCTGGTGCTAAAACACAAAGTTATTTTCAGATTTAAAATATTTTTCCTCTGGAAACTGAGATCAATTAATGTAGCTCATAATCAGCAGCTGTAAATGTACAGGTAGATCTTGGTGCAGGCAAACTGCAGGTGAACCAGTACCAAGTCTGATCCAAGCAAGGAGGAGAAAGGTGTTACTAGGCTGTGCTCAGTGTGACATCATCGTCAGTTTCTCACGGAATACAAGATGATGTCACAATAAGTGTAGTTCTGCACACACCACCCCTACCTGCTCTCTAATGTGACCATATAATGGGACAGATTTTGAGACCATCAATTTAGGCAATGTTACAATATTCTGTAACCAACATAATCATGAATGATGAAAAATTTTTTGGATGGAATTGTCTTTTAAGGTTTCCTCCATTTAAAACATTTTATTGATATTTGCCCCCTTTGTTTCCTGTTTGGATATTTCAATTTTCTTTTGGTGTTCTTTCTAACAGACCCACTTGTCTACTGAAGCATCGAGAACTTGATTTGTTTCATTTTTTGAGTAAATCAAAGCCAAAATTCATAAAAATAGTTGTCTCCAGTGGTGTATCATGTATTGAGCAGTTTGAGTTACTCCTATAAAATAACTCATAAAATATAGCATTTCTAGTCTTGAAGATAATACAACATAACAGATTTACCTTCAAATGTAGAAAATTTCTCAGTGACCAAAATTGATAATCCCCTAGAAATCCACAAGTGATAGATCTAGCTACATGCTGTCAGCAGGCAGACAAGTAACAGGTCTGATCCAGTCACATGGGGCAGAATGTTCATAGGCTAAGCTTATTGTGACATCACTTATCTTTGTGACATCATCAGTTGCCATATAAGGTAAATGACAATCCCTACCTGTTACCATATCTTTCCTTATAAGTCAATTAATGATGATGGTGGCATAAATAGATCAATGCATTCACTTTTTCTATTTAACCCCTTAGTTACCACCCATAAGCCCTTTAACGGCGGTCACTAAGGGGCCTTAGGCTGGGGGCTTTTCATGGCAGCCCAGCCTAAGTGCTGCATGGGTCCAATGTGGCTGAGAGCAAGGGCTCTCACATGACAGCCATGCTCTTGCTCAAACAGCCTGGACTGGCAGGAGTGCCTATCCGTGCTATTTAACACCTTACATGCCACAGGCAATGGCGCCCGCCAGATGTGAGTGGTGACAGAAGGAGTGGACTCCCTCCATTTCCCATCAGCACCGCGCAAATGAGATCGTGGGGTGCAGATGTGTGTATAGGCAGGCTGGGATATGTAAATTATCCCCTAGTGTGAACACAATTTAAAAAAAAATACACACACAAAAATGGCAGAATTTCTAATTTTTGCTTAGTTGCCACAACAAAAAGTTAGTAAGTGATCAAAACGTGTTATTTACCCCAAAATTATACCAGAGAAACTACAAGTCGTCCCGCAAAAATTAAGCACTCACACAACACAAGTTATGGGTCTTAGGAGGCGGAAATGCAAAAAAGATTTTCTTCTATTTTAAAGAGGGGTTTTATTGCAAAAAAAGTAGTAAAACTGTGTTTGGTATCACTGTAATCAGAAAATAAAGATATCATGTTATTCATGCCAAAAAATTTATAACATAAAAACTCAGTAGCAGTATTGCTGTTTTTCCCCATCTTCCACCCAGAAAGAGTTAATAAAATGTAATCAGAAAGTTATGTGTACCCCAAAATGGCACCATTAAAAACTATAACTTGTCACGCAGAAAACAAGCCCTCATACAGCTACGTAGATGGAAAAATAAAAAAGTTCTAGCTCTTGGAGGGCAATGATGAAAAAATGAAGAAAAACGCTTGGTCAGCCAGGCCCAAAACAGGCTGGTCACTAAGGGGTTAACAAGTAAAAACAAGCAAAGGGTTTAGCGGAGTTTTTGCTTTGATTTATCAGAAATAAATCACATCAGCTTATTGATGCATAGTTATGGTGTTCCTTCCTAAACTAGGGAAATTTTTGATTGCCTATCTCTAGCTACATACAGCATACTGCACATTCTTCCTCCCCTTTGCAAAAATTTTTGACCGGCCAAATTCTGGTGCTTATGCTGGAAAGCGGCGGATCCCATTATAGTCAATGAGGTCTGGCAGTGCATGGTCCTATCCAGCTATGCTGCATAAGGTGAACTCTGGCAGGATGTTCCTCTGTTGGAATTGACAAATGATACCTTTAATGCAGATATGAAAGTAGCCCAAGTAGATGAGATTTTCAAAATGTCATGTTCACGGTGAGGAGATTTCCTGCATGTAAATTTAGTGCAGATTTAGAAATTGGCAGCATTTCAATAGCTTGTTTAAAGGGAGAAATCTGGGGCAATCCGCATGCAAGGCCGGGTTCACACCACCGTTTTGTTTTCTGTTCTTCTGATCCATGAGAACAGATAAACAAACAAACAAACAAAATCCAGTATTTTGAGCATCATCCTTTGTGCTCATTTTGCATCCATTTGCTGGTCGGACGCGGACCCATTCACTTCAATGGGGCCTCAAAAGTTGTGGACAGCACACCGTGTTCTGTCCGCATACGTATGTCGGTTCCGCAGCGACGCGAAAAAATACAACACGTTCCATTCTTGTCCGTATTACAGACAAGGATAGCACAGTTCTACAGAGGCCTGGACGTTCCGTTCCACAAAATGCGGAATGCACGTGGCCAGTATCTGTGTTTTGGGGATTTGGCTACGGCTGTGTGCATGAGCCCTAAGGTTGTTGCGGCCACAATGCAATTTCTGCTGTGGTTTTCATCAGCTGCGGAAAAAGTGCAGCATTTTTGCCATGATTTTAAGATACTCATGCTGTGTGCCAATTGTGTATAGTGGCAGGTACGGTGCCTCTTGCTGTGTATAGTGCCTTTTAATCTGCGCTCCCTATATATAGAGACAAGTTCTGTGTCCACTTTATATTGCACCTTTTAATTTGTGCCCCTTTCAGTATAGTGCCTTTCAATCTGTGCCCCTTTTATATTTTGCCTTTTACTCTGTGCCCCTTGCTCTGTACCCCCTTTATAACGCACCTTTTGCTCTGTGCCCCCTGTATATAGTACCAAGAGCTGTGCTGCCTTTATACAGTACCTTTTGCTCTTTGTCCTTTCCTCTGTGCCCCCTATATATATATATATATATATATATATATATATATAGTGCCAGGTTCTGAGCCCTTTTTATTTAGTGCCTCTTGCTCCATGCTCCCTTACATAGTGCCACATCCTGTGCACCTTTATGTAATGCAAGGATCTGTGCCCCCTATAGTGCCTTTTGCTCTATGCTCCTATAGTACCCCTTGCCCCCATATTGCTTCTTGCTGTGCCCCCTATAGTCCCCCTTTGTAAACACGCTCAATGCCGGTCTGAACTCTTCAGGCTAGGTCTGCTCTTGCAGAAAATTGGCGGTGGCGCAATGACATCATTGCACCCCCGGAATCACAACAGAGCACTGTGGACGCAGATACAACTGAGTGCAGGGGGGCCAGGAAACCAGGAGAATCTACCAGTAGTACCCAGGAGAGGGGGCAGAAAACCTGGCTGCAACTCTGACTGCAGCCAGGAAGATGACATCAGCCCTGGGCAGGACCAACGCGTAAGGGAGTAGCTATAGGGGAAGCAGCTGCTTTGGGGCCCAAACTTAGAAGGGGCCCACCCAGGAGGAGGACTGATAAATTTTACAGTCAGGGCCCCTCAACAGTGGTATACAATGACATTATATACACGTAGGAAATGGACAGAGAGGAGGCTGCCGGGCTTGGTTTCAGAGCGTGATCTTCACCCCATCACAGGAGTGGTGGGTTGCATGGGAGTAGACCACTGGCAAAGCACATCCCTACAAGGGGCAGGAGAGAACATTTAAAGTGGGGGCCTGAGAATATTAACCTAGGGCAATGATGGCTAACCCCCGAAACCCCAACTGTGGTGAAACTATGACTCCCAGCATGCTCCATTCCTTTCTGTAAAGTTCTGAGAACAGCCATGCAAGTGTGCATCTTGGGAGTTGTAGTTTTACCACAGCACATCAGAGACCTAGGATAACACTGGATTTAGATTTGTATCACAGCCAATATAAATACAAGATGAAACAGATACACGTAACCAATACCAGGAATTATAAAGACATTCCGGTGATAATACGATGCTGTCACCCTGACTAGAGGCACACGTCACCGTCTGCTGACAGCTCCTTTAAATCTATGAGGGCCATAACAACCAAAAGACATTACTCCCCTTGCCTTTAATCAAATCAACACTAACATACAGTCTCCTTCGGCCCCTGCAAAAAGGTCCCCCAAGTAAAAATAACAGTCAGTATCCTCCACACAGTGACATGCAGCATCTGCTCCTCTCTGCAACAACCTGCTCTGTAGAAACTCCAGCAAATCCTGAGGCCCCGCCCCATATTACGAGACTCCGCCTCTTCCTATGACATCATACCTACCAGGAGCAACTCCATTCTAGCCACTGCCCACACAGGGAGCAAACACACCCACACTTGGGAGCTAGTCACGCCTGTCACAACCCCTCTATTTGTACAGGTGCTCCGCGGCTTCCACTGTGATTGGCTGCTGCCGAGTGTGGTGGGCGGGCTCGGGAAATGTTTTGCTGGGTTAGTGACTAGACTGCTTCCGGTAGCCGGTGTCCTGCCGTTACTCAGCAGCTCTGTACCGGCTGGCTCGGTACAGCTGGAAGGTAACTAATAGGAGGCGGCAGGCTTCCTGTGTCAGTGGGGGACTGTGTGAATAACGTACTATGTGATTCTATAGAGCTTGTCAGTGGCGTCTGCTGATGGAGTCACATAGAAGGGATGGAATGGCTGCGTGCAGGGCTGGTAGAGGTGTCTGTCGCATCATAACACTGCCTCTATGGTGGCACTGGTTGTCATTTCCATGCAGAGTGACGACACGTGCGGTCCATTCAGCTAATCTGATGGCAGTGCATTCTCATCACCCACTTACCTGTGCTGTTTCCTATGGCAGGATCCTGGCAACTGAGGGATGCCTCCTGGGCTTTTGTAGAATATGTCCACAACCCCCTTAGTGAATTTGAGGGTGTGTGTATACTTTATGAAGTCTTCATGGTATCAGATTTCATAAGCATGACTGACCTGATGGCTTCATAGATCCTTCTGATCATAAGACCCCAGGTCAGGCTGGGACTTGTGCCCCTGTGACACCGGTGAGGAGTACCAGCACACGCATTGGGAATGGAGGGGCTTGTGGACGTTTCTAGTGAAGACTGAGGGTCCAGCCTCGAGCTGTGCAGAACTGCAGGAGGAATCCAGCCGCCCCTGGTCATTGGCACCTTTCATACTTGTAGGCTTCCCCTGCCAGTATCTCCAAGCTGGAACCTGCAAGTATAGTTCTGACTGGATGAAGCCACCGGTATCTTCTGGGGCCCATCCTTTCAAAATGGAAGTATTCTGTTTATGTAGATACAGGTCCATGATGCATATTCGTGATAATAAAGACCAGTCGTGATCTACCATAAGTGTTGTTTTATAGTTTATCTATAAAGAATAGGGTTGAATTAGAAGTGACTTTCCTATGACTGTATTACACTAGTAGGAGCAGTGTTGTGATTATCCAGCTTATGATATAAAGTATATATCCATCTTCTCACATCCGCTATTCCAGTGTGAAGCTATCTATACACATTAGATGTAAGTTGGCTGGACCCGCTGATTCAGTGGGACCCCTCCACCATCTGTTGTGGCCTCCCTGACTCTCCTTTGGCAGTAGATGTCTGGGAGAAAAGGGGGCGTCCAGCTGCCCAGTCTTTTAGTTCTTTGGGAGATATCCTGGTACTGACAATACTTACTTGCTCCACCAAGCAGGCATGTGTATGAGGGGATCGGGAGAGTGATATCTTATGTGTCTGAGCTGAATGCAGCATGTTATAGAGCAGGAGGAGCTGAGCAGACTGATATATAGTTTTATGGGAAAACGTTCAGTATGACTGGTATTTCATTCAGCTAAACTCCTGCTCATTCTGGGCTTTGAAGTCCAGGAGGCGGTCCTATCAGTGACAGTCTTCCCTCTATGACTGTGTATACAGAGATAGCTGTCAATCACTGATAGGACCGCCTCCTTGATGTCAGTCAGTGATTGACAGCTGTCTCTGTATACACAGTCATAGAGGAAAGACTGTCACTGATAGGACCACCTCCCAGAATGAGCACAGATATAAATGAATAAATTACAAGTTTTACTGAGTCTTTTCCTATAAAACTATATATCGACCTGGCTCAGCTCCTCCTGACATTCTGCCAGCAGATTATTTTACATTTTTAAGCTAACGGGTTCTTTTTAAAGAGATTTTCCAGAATTATGACTATTTTTAAGTAGCTCCCATAGCATGTGGTACCTATTGGAAACAATATACTCATCTGCTCCCCGCTGGACGATCTTCTACTAGTTCCTGGTTTTTTTTCTTCTGGCCGGTGTATGGATGGGGTGAGGTGTGTACTGCAACCAATGACTAGCCTTAGCGGTGACGTGTCCCCAAGCAGCACGTGGGCTGAGACCAGAAGGTTGGCAAACAGAGCCAGGGAATGGAGTGGAGGCAAACTAAAAATGTCCATAATCCTGGAAAACCCTGTTAAGGACAATAGTGTGTTTCACAAGGTCAGATATGAGCAGATGTATTGAGTTCTGCAACTGAAATCCATTTCATTCATCTTAATGGGGTTGTTTTGGGGCATGCGAGTGGATGTACATGAGCTCAGGAGTCCTCTCAATGCATTTTACTGCTGGTTTGTGGGGGCACAATGTCAGTATGTTAGTGAGTATAAAGATGTTACATAACCGGACTCTGCGTCACTTACACTATACACCGTTTACTGTAGTTGGGGGATGTTTTGGAGCTGACGGATTCCCTTTTCACAAGTAATTATTCGGAACTGACCATTTATTCCCTGATAATTGCCTACTCATCAGTGGTGGTGATAACTACGTTTTCTTGCAGCAGTCACTGCATGTATCTGCTACTCTGATCGCTGTTCCCCGTGTGGATTCATTGTTTTTGGCAGTAGATCCCTGTTTACAGATGATGATCTTCGGTCTAGAAACGGACTGGGTGCCACATCATTGTGGCCTTCGCCTGATGAATGGGTGAATTGGGTGGTGGCTGGCACATTTACATTGGCTCACGGGACTGTTCACTCTTCATAACCAGTCTGTGTGAACGGGCCTTTAGACAGACAATTACCCCCACCATACCACTGATGAGCAGAACATTGTGTAACACTATGTAAACCTATTAATTGCGTATTGTCTGGGGCCCTGTAGGTAGTAGACATAATTAGGCCTAACTCACACGATTTCAGAGGTTGTGGATGCAAAAATCAGGCTGTAGAGCAACATGGATGTTTGGATACACATTTAGGGTGCATTCACACGACCGTAGTTTTGGGTCCGCATCCGTTCCGCAATTTTGGGACTTCATCTGCTTCTAGAAGATACAGTGCTACCAAATTCTTCGGTGCTTTACCTACAATGATATTGGAGTAAAACTTACCAGATGAACGTCAAACGCCAAACTCAGCATTTTGGTGGGACCTAATGTGTATAGAGTTGTCACCTCAAGGGCGGATGTTGGGTGGTGAGAAGGATCTCTGTTGAGAACACACGAACTCTTGCTTGAGCTGATAAAATATAGGGCACATTTATTAAGACTGGCATTTCTCGGTCTTAAAGGGGTTGTCTCATTTGCCTAATGGGGGCATATCGCTAGGATATGCCCCCATTGTCTTATAGGTGCGGGTCCCACCGTTGGGACCCGCACCTATATCGAGAACGGGGCCCCGCAAGGTGGTGGCTGGAGGACTCCGGTCCGGCCACCACCAAGCCGGCTCCCCATAGAAATGAATGGAGCGCACCGCGCTTGCGCGGCCACGCTCTATTCATTTCTATGGAGCCGACGGAAATAGCCGAGCCAGCGCTCGGCTATCTTCGCCGGCCACATTGAAAATGAATGGAGGCGGCTGCGCATGCGCAGTGCGCCCCCGTTCGCTTTCGGGGCCCCGTTCTCGATATAGGTGCGGGTCCCAGCGGTGGGACCCGCACCTATAAGACAATGGGGGCATATCCTAGCGATATGCCCCCATTAGGCAAGATGAGACAACCCCTTTAATGAAGCCCTAAACTATGAAGAGGTGCTGGCCTCTTCGTAACTTTGGAGCATCCAGCGCCAGTTCTATATGTAAGACAGCTTCCTAGCTGTCTTACATTTAGACCTTTTTCTACACTTAAAACAGGTGTAGAAAATAGTGAATGCCGCTGACACCACCGCCACAATTTTAGACCTGGCGCGAGCGGGGTGAAGTTGCAGCATAGTAAATGACCCCCATAGTTTACAAGATATGACTGGTGGAGCCTTGCCTTTAAGAGCATACAGTTCTCCTGGATTTTAATATTGATGACCAATCCTCAGGATAGGTCATAAATATCAGATTGCTGCTGCTATGTCTATGGTGAGCTGGAAGAGAGAAGGGAAACGGCTTGCACTGCGCCGACTTCCCTTCAGACAGCTGATCGGGGATAGGTCCCGCCAATCTGATATTGATGACCTATCCTGAGGATAGGTCAACAATATCTAAAGCCTAAAGAACCCCTTTACAGAGGACCTTTCATGGTTTTATCTTTAAGTAACTAAATACCTTTACTGGCAGGGCACCCCCCGCTGATGCTGGCACCCGGTCCGGTTTTTGAAAATAGCGCTCCTGCGCCCCCCCCTTTATTTTTCCTGCTCAGTATGCTAATACTGAGCATCGGAACAGGGAGGAGGAGACGCCAAGGTTTTCTCAATGGGCGTCTCCTACTCCTGGCTGTGCCGCGATCCAATCACATCTTCTTCTCCCTTGGCTGTGACGCTCTCCGATGTGATTGGATCGCGGCACAGCCAGGGAGTAGGAGACGCCCATTGAGAAAACCTTGGCGTCTCCTCCTCCCTGTTCCGATGCTCAGTATTAGCATACTGAGCAGGAAAAATAAAGGGGGGGCGCAGGAGCGCTATTTTCAAAAACTGGACTGGGTGCCAGCATCAGCGGGGGGTGCCCTGCCAGTAAAGGTATTTAGTTACTTAAAGATAAAACCATGAAAGGTCCTCTTTAACGGGTCGTCTCAAGATATAAACATATCCCTTAGTCAAAAAATCAGTGATTAGTATCTAAATGGTGGGCGCTGCAACGGCAGGGATCCCCCTGATCAGGAAAATATGGATGTCTTTAGATAAACCCTTTAATTTTTAGGTGGTTAATTATTGATTTTACATGACATTATTCCATATTGTTAACGTGGATTTAAGAGCAGCAGTTTAAAGGGGTATTCCAGCCTTTGGCAACTTTTTGCACTGTGCCTCAAATATCCACTCACCTGCTTTTGGTGCCACATAGGTACACATCGGGCGTGCCGCAGCACCTGGTCTCTAGGCTCAGTGGTGGCGTGTCTCCAAGAGGCATGTCATTGTTGGGTTATGTGACACTTGGGCCAGATCAGCTTTGAGGCCAGCGCCTCATGTCACCCCGTCCGGATGTGTACATACCTGAGACCAGAAGCATCGCTGGAACTGTCAGCTTTGGGGAGCGGATTTCTTTCTCCATGTACAGTGCAGTACTGTCAAAGGTTTAAGGTTCTGATTTAAACTGATTGTTTTCTCTGTTGCTTTCTGCAGGGATGTGTTTACCAGGTCATCTGTCATTGACTACAGGAAACAAGTTAGACCGCTCCCGTCTATGTGAGCTACATGTCGTCTTGGTTTCCCATGCTAACAGTCCTGAGCATGTTTTACTACATCTGCCTTCGGCGCCGTGCACGGTTAGCTAGTAGGGGGGAGATGATTAACAGTCGCAGAGCCATTGAATCAAACAGCCGTGCTTTGCCAATGTCCATTGAAGTTGTACAGTATGCCAAAGAAGTTTTGGATTTCAGTTCTCACTATGGAAGTGAAAACAGCATGTCTTACACCATGTGGAACTTAGCTGGTCCTCCCAATGTCTATCCCAGCTCTGGGGATTTCACCCAGACTGCTGTGTTTCGGACGTATGGAAATTGGTGGCATCCGAGTAGCAGCTCTTCTCCTTTCAAGAGAACATCGCCCAGCTTCTTTAGTCAGGATTATGTAGAGCTTGCCTTTGAGGAGCCGGTTTATCCTACAGCGATTCATATTCTTGAAACCTATCATCCAGGATCTGTTGTGAAGATTCTTGCTTGTTCTGCCAATCCCTATTCTCAGACCCCTCCTGCTGAAGTAAGGTAAGGCGTTATTCCCTATGTGTGGTAAAGGTCTGGATTCTGGTATCTTGTCTTTGTCACAGAGGTTTTTCTAACGATTACTGTATTTGAAGTCTACCTATCTGCACCAAGTCTTTGACCTGTCATTGAGCAGAAACTGTATCTTAAAGGGGTAATCTGGGAATTTGTATTGATAACCTATCCTCTGGATAGGTCTTCAGTATTAGATCGGCGGGGGTCCGAGTTGTTTGCCTGTTCTTAGGCCATGTGACGTTACCGTACATCGGCCACATGGCCTAGGTGCAGCTCAACGCCATTGAAGTGAAAAGGGCTGAGCTGCAGTACCAAGCACAGATGCTGTACAATATACCGATCCCGCTTACCAGAACGCCGGTGAACATGACGACTCCCCTTAACAGCTGGTCTGATCCTGGGGATAGGTCATCATTATCCATTCCTGGATAACCCTTTTAAAGGAGTAATAATAAAAATCTCAGGCATAGCTTAAAATAAAAAATTATGTGTTAGTCACCTCTTTCTCCAGCGCTGTGCTCTGTGCCGCCAGTCCTTCTGCTGCTGTTTGTGTACAAACTGCATGGGTGATGTGTCGTTATACAGCATGTTACTACTGCAGGCAATCACTGTCCTCAGGATAGTGGTTGGCTGCAGTGGTCATGTGCCGAATAGCATCAGAAAGACATTGGAAAGAGGTGAGTATGTAGGCCTTTGAAGGGCTTGTCCAAGATTTGTAATTATTTCAGACAACTCCTTTAAGACACTTTGGGGAAGATATACAGTGCCTTGCGAAAGTATTCGGCCCCCTGGAACTTTTCAACCTTTTGCCACATTTCAGGCTTCATACAAAAAAATATAACATTTTACATTTTTGGTAAAGAATCAACAACAAGTGGGTCACAATTGTGAAGTGGAACGAAATTTATTGGATTATTTAAACTTTTTTTGTAATAATAAAACTGAAAAGTGGGGGCGTGCAAAATTATTCGGCCCCCTAGCATTAATACTTTGTTGCGCACCTTTTGCTGCGATTACAGCTGCAAGTCACTTGGGGTATGTCTCTATCAGTTTTGCACATCTAGAGACTGAAATTCTTGCCCATTCTTCCTTGCAAAACAGCTCGAGCTTTTTGAGGTTGGATGGAGAGCGTTTGTGAACAGCAGTTTTCAGCTCTTTCCACATATTCTCAATTAGATTCAGGTCTGGACTTTGACTTGGCCATTCTAAGAACTGGATACGTTTATTTTTGAACCATTCCCTTGTAGATTTTGCTTTATGTTTGGGATCATTGTCTTGTTGGAAGATAAATCTTCGTCCTAGTCTCAGGTCTTTTGCAGACTCCAACAGGTTTTCATCCAGAATGATCCTGTATTTGGCTCCATCCATCTTCCCATCAATTTTAACCATCTTCCCTGTCCCTGCTGATGAAAAGCAGGCCCAAACCATGATGCTGCCACCACCATGTTTGACAGTGGGGATGGTGTTTGAAGGGTGATGAGCTGTGTTGCTTTTATGCCAAACATATCGTTTTGCATTGTTTCCAAAAAGTTCGATTTTGGTTTCATCTGACCAGAGCACCTTCTTCCACATGTTTGGTGTGTCTCCCAGGTGGCTTGTGGCAAACTGTAAACGAGACTTTTTATGGATATCTTTGAGAAATGGCTTTCTTCTTGCCACTCTTCCATAAAGGCCAGATTTGTGAAGTGTTCGACTGATTGTTGTCCTATGGACAGATTCTCCCACCTCAGCTGTAGATCTTTGCAGTTCATCCAGAGTGATCATGGGCCTCTTGGCTGCATCTCTGATCAGTCTTCTCCTTGTTTGAGATGAAAGTTTAGAGGGACGGCCGGGTCTTGGTAGATTTGCAGTGGTCTGATACTCCTTCCATTTCAATATGATCGCTTGCACAGTGCTCCTTGGGATGTTTAAATCTTGGGAATTCTTTTGGTATCCAAATCCGGCTTTAAACTTCTCCACAACAGTATCACGGACCTTCCTGGTGTGTTCCTTGGTCTTCATGATGAGAACCCTGAGACTATCACAGAGCAGGTGCATTTATACGGAGACTTGATTACACACAGGTGGATTCTATTTATCTTCATCAGTCATTTAGGACAACATTGGATCATTCAGAGATCCTCAGTGAACTTCTGGAGTGAGTTTTCTGAACTGAAAGTAAATGGGACAAATAATTTTGCACGCCCCAACTTTTCAGTTTTATTATTACAAAAAAAGTTTAAATGATCCAATAAATTTCGTTCCACTTCACAATTGTGACCCAATTGTTGTTG
The DNA here is from genome assembly GCA_900303285.1 of Rhinella marina. Taxonomy (NCBI): domain Eukaryota; kingdom Metazoa; phylum Chordata; class Amphibia; order Anura; family Bufonidae; genus Rhinella; species Rhinella marina. The sequence continues at coordinate 95,107 of ONZH01022018.1, read as the reverse complement.
ATTCTTCACAAAAATAGCAGATGGAGCACGCTTAACTAAGACCCATAGCTGTGAATGGAGAGCGCACCGCATTAGTCGTTGGGAAATAGCCCAGCAGTCAGCTATTTTCAGAACTCGCATAGCATCGAACAGAGTGAGACCTGCACTTATCTGACACTGATGACATCCTAGTGATATGCCATGGGAACACTCTTTTAAACCCTTTTAATGCTCTGTTTTGCATACTGTTTTCTACATAATCTAAAAAATGTATTTAAACAAAGTAGAAATGGAATGGGATGGATGCCAGACATTTTTTTTCAAGGATAAATGACTGAACATCTGGTATCTATTTTGTTTTCTTCATAAATGCCTAATAGCTGGAGATCCCATCTCTGAGACCCCAGCCTGTCACAAGGTTGGTGGTCACCTGATCCCATTTTCACCAAGTAAGGTGGCTGACGGCTGCTTCATGAACGGAGAATACCATTAGGTTTAGGAAATAGCAGCTGTTTCTGTTATATATGTAGACTTTAGGGACCTCTGTTCTGATACCTATCAGACCTTTAGGGCATACACTGTGGATGAGTGATCTAAGATGGGGAAACCACTTTAGATAATTATAATCTATAACAGTTTTCTCTAAGAAAACATTACCTGAGGTGATGGAATCGCCTGCATTTTTCTGTAATTTTTACACACTTCTAAGCGTTTTATGTCTCGTCCAACAAGGGGGCATGTTTTCGTGGGAAAGGGGCATGACCTAAATATACCTTCATTCACCAAAATGAGCCAAAGTTTTCCACATTTTTAGAGCAAAACTATGGCAACGTATAGGTGGCCTCAGTCTAGAATAGAGAGTTTATTGGCACACAGGCGAATTTCTTTTGCATGGACAAATTGGCAGAGGGATGGAATTCTAGCATAAATCAGGCACATGATTTACGATAATCCAAAGTTATAAGGCTCCATGCGCCATAATAGTAAATTTGTCTGATATTAAGACTGTTAGTAAATATTAGTGCTATTAATAAATCTGTCCAAGTGTGTCTTACCGCTTGCATTTTTTAATGTTTTTTTTTCCCCCTTTAGAAAAAGAGATGTCAAAATGTCAGAAAAAAAGCCAAACGCTGCATTTTTAAAAAGAAGTTGGAAAGTGTAAAAAAAAATTTAAAAAAATTGACAAACGCCAGTATATAAAAAGAAAAAAGAACAACTGCATTTCATATTTCCCACAGTAAAAACCTATGTGTGAACCCACCGTTACCTTGACCCTTTTTTCTTTTTGCATAAAACATCATGGGGGAAATGGATCAAATGGGGGCAACCAATTAGGTAACAGTTTTAATTTACCATAGGACTACTGAACGATGAGAGGAAGAATCTGATTGGTTGACATGGGCTCCAGGCTCTGCTGCATACTGAAGGGGGTTTTCCAGGGAGGCAGCAAAAATTAAAAAATGTCGTATACACTATTATTAATAATGAGAAGAAGAAGAAACTGACCCAAACCTGCTGCAGCCACATGTGCCACATTTTTCTGCTCATTCCATACCCTGAGCATCCTCATTGTTTCCTTAGCATTGCCACTGCCATCTCCTTACACACACCTCTCCATCATTGCTACCATCTCCTCACACACACCTCTCCATCATTGCTATCATCTCCTCACACACACCTCTCCATCATTGCTACCATCTCCTCACACACACCTCTCCATCATTGCTACCATCTCCTCACACACACCTCTCCATCATTGCTACCATCTCCTCACACACACCTCTCCATCATTGCTACCATCTCCTCACACACCTCTCCATCATTGCTACCATCTCCTCACACAACCTCTCCATAGCTGCTACCATCTCCTCACACACACCTCTCCATAGCTGCTACCATCTCCTCACACACACACACACACCTCTCCATCACTGCTAACATCTCCTCATACACATATACTGCTCCATCGCTGCTACCGTCTCCTCACAGACACACACACACACACCTCTTCATCACTGCTATTATCTCCTCACACACATTTCTCCATCATTGCTACCATCTCCTCCCACACACCTCTCCACCACTGCTACCATCTCCTCACACACACCTCTCCATAGCTGCTACCATCTCCTCACAACACACACACACACACCTCTCCATCACTGCTAACATCTCCTCACACACATATACTGCTCCATCGCTGCTACCGTCTCCTCACAGACACACACACACACACACCTCTTCATCACTGCTATTATCTCCTCACACACCTCTCCATGACTGCTATCTCCTCACACACACACACACACCTCTCTCCATCACTGCTATCATCTCCTCACACACACACACACCTCTCTCTATCACTGCTATCATCTCCTCACACACCTCTCCATCTCTGCTACCATCTCCTCCCACACACTTCTTCATCACTGCTATCATCTCCTCACACACACACCTCTTCATTGCTGCTGCTGTCTCCTCCCACACACATCTCTCCATCCCTGCTACCGTCTCCACACACCCCTCTCTATTGCTGCTCCCATTTTCTCACACACACAGGCACACACACATCTCTCCATCACTGTTATCATCTCCTCCCACACATCCCCATTACTACTACCATCTCCTCCCACACCTCTCCATTACTACTACCATCTCCTCCCACACAAACACTCCTCCATCACTACTACCATCTCCTCCCACACCTCTCCATTACTACTACCATCTCCTCCCACACAGACACACACCTCCATCACTACTACCATCTCCTCCCACACAGACACACACCTCCATCACTACTACCATCTCCTCCCAGACACACACACCTCCATCACTTCTACCATCTCCTCACACACACCTCTCCTTCGCTGCTGCCTTCTCTTCCCACACATGCACACACGTCTCCGCATTGCCACTGCCATCTCCTCCCACACATGTTTCCGTATTGCCAGTGACATTTTCTCCCACACATGCAGGAGAACAGCCCTTGCACTAAGGAGCCAACACAAGCGAGAGGGGAGTTGCAAGTTTCGGACTCCGCAGTCAGGCATGATGTGGGGGTTGTGGAGTCATTAGATAGGACAAATCAACTTCCTCTGTCACATGACAGAGCGCTGTAGTGCGGCACAAGGAGGGTTCGGGAAGATGCGGTTGCACATGTAAGTCTCAGCACAACCAATAGTGCTGTTAAATGAAATGAACTTGTACTCCCTGGGTATCTCCTTGAACCAGTGATGAGGCAGGAGATGTGTCTAAGACTACGTTAGGCTAGGCATTGTAGATAAACTGTAGTCACAGATCACCACTCTAACTTAACTGAGCAAGATCTGAGGAAAATAATTGTTCCCTGCGACTGATATATTTCATTTTTAGCTCCTGACTGGAGGGTCGCTTTAAACTTCAACTTAATATGCTGCGGTATGTAAGGCAAGATATTACAACTTCAGATCTGTACTGCTGCCGGACAGAAAGTTTGATTGCCATGTATTAATGAGGAGGTTTCAGAGAGGCTAACGGGTCCTCACACCCTGTAAGATGTCCTGGGTTAGAAGCCTTGGTTTGATCTTTGAGGCTTGACGTTATAAGCTATAATATGATGGTTGATATTATGTACAGGTGAACATGTTAATGTATTCTGTATCATATCTAGATGGGAAACAATCTGGTCGGCAGAACCCAGCCGTGCCCATTCTGCTCAGGCTCGCCAATTTACCCCGTGTATAAAAGAAATCGATTTCCCGACCAATCTCTTACGCCTGGAAACCAACAGCTCTCTTTTGGACTACTACACGGAGTTAGATGCTGTGGAACTACATGGTGTAAAGGAGAAACCAATGCTTTCATTGAAAATAGCCACCATTGACATGAGTGACTTGGATGAAGATGAATATGATGATGAAGATGGCTGTGGAATTGACTGCCTTACCAATCAGTTCAGTAGCTCCAGCCTCAGGGATTGGACAAGTAATGGCTATTTTGACAAGCTGCCTTATGAGGTAAGGTGACATGTCACGTGGTGGAGGCAAGTGATGCCCATAAATCGTACAGCAATGGAACAAGTCCTGAATGTTAAAATGAAGGTGATGGTTGAAAAACATCTTGTAGCACTCTTGAAATGGATCACCTATGTACCTAGTAAATGGGTGCCAGTGGGAAGCACATGTGAAAGTATTCACCCCTGCTGCATCTACCTTCTGTTCAAGTACCTGGCACTTGCTTATCACAGGCTGAGCCAGGACACTTTCTCCCTCAGGAAGTCATAGTAAGGTAGAATACTTAATGTGAGATCCACATACCTTTTATTATAATCTTCATATTGCTGTCAGGAGTAACTAAAAACCTCCAAATACCTCCTCAACATATGAGCAAATAATAGTTATGGTTTTTCTTGTCTTTATAAAGGATAAAACTGCATTTGGATATGAAAACTAAAATTTGGTAACTTGCTTGTAGCACTAGTGTTTAGAAAGGAGCAGGTACGGTTACATGGTTACAGTTGAAAAAAGACTAGTCTAAACCTTTACATAAGCGTTAATGTAACTTATTTCTAAGAATTCATCTAAGCTCTTTTTAAAACTGTCCACTGTTCCTGCTGTGACCACGTCCTGAGGAAGTCTATTCCACAGATTCACAGTTCTTACAGTAAAGAAGCTTTGACGCTTCTGGAGACTGAACTTTTTCTTCTCCAGTCGGAGGCAGTGCGCCCTTGTCCTTTGAGGACATTTTACAAGTCTCTTCTCAAGACTAAATAAATTCAATTCTTTTGAACTTTCTTCATAACTAAGACCCTCCAGGCCCCTTATCAGTTTAGTCGCTCTCCTCTGTTCTTTTTCCAGCTGTAGTGCGTCCTTTCTATGGACTGGTGCCCAGAACTGAACGGCATATTCCAGATGAGGCCGTACTAATGCTTTGTAAACTTGTAATATTACATCCCTGCCCCATGAGTCCATGCCTCGTTTAATACATGACAATATCCTGGTGGCCTTAGAAGCAGCTGATTGACATTACATGATGTTATTTACTCTATGATCTACAGTGCACCTAAATCCTTCTGTACAAGTGACTCTTCTAGTTTTGCTCCCTCTAGGACATATGATGCATGTAGATTATTAGTACTCAGTGGCATAACTTCACATTTATCCTGATATGTGCTTTGTGATATGTGGCTAGCTGGTTGACTGTCTGGCAAACGGCAGGGTAATTGGCAGTCTGGAACAGCTTCTTTAGTAGCAGAATGCCACAAGTAAGTACTTAGAATACCTTGTCCAAATCTGGCTTAGTAGTTTAATGCATTCTAGACAAAAAGATGCTGTAACAAGACAATACTCACATTACAAGAAAAAAAAATGGCAAATTGTCATTGTCTTTTACATAGCTAAAGCCGTTCTATGTCGCCTGCTGTTAAACACCAGATTTTGCATTATGGAAGATGCTGTATGTAATGAGAAGCAGTGGCTGCTAATGATATTAAAGGGTTGTCTCACTTCAGTAAGTTGCATTTATCATGTAGAGAAAGTTAATACAAGGCATTTACTAATGTATTGTGATTGTCCATATTGCCTCCTTTACTGGCTGGATTCATTTTTCCATCACATTATACACTGCATGTTTCCATGGTTATGACCACCCTGCAATCCATCAGTGGTGGTCGTGCTTGTACACCATAGGAAAAAGCATCAGCCTCTCTGGTGGCCTGGACAGTGGGAGCGCACATAGGCTAGTGCTTTTTCCTATATTGTGCAAGTACGACCACCACTGATGGATTGCAGGGTGGTCTGTAACCATGGAAACAAGCACTGTATAATGTGATGGAAAAATGAATCCAGCCAGCAAAGGAAGCAATGTGGATAATAACAATACATTAGTAAGTGCCTTGTGTTAACTTTCTCTACATCAGGCATCCCCAAACTGCGGCCCTCCAGCTGTTGTAAAACTACAACTCCCACCATGCCCTGCTGTAGGCTGATAGCTGTAGGCCGTCCGGGCATGCTAGGAGTTGTAGTTTTGCAACATCTGGAGGGCCGTAGTTTGGGGATGCCTGCTCTACATGATAAATGCCACTTACTGAAGTGAGACAACCCTTTTAAATCAGTAGAGCAGCTGCCGCATTCTCCACACCCTTTGAATTGTGTGGTGGTTGCACTTGTCTTATGGGAACTCTGCGGGAGTTATAGAAAGCTGAGCAAACAAGTAGGCAGGTGTCCCAGAGCTGGAGTGGCCATATACCTTACATGGAAATTTCCCGGTGGGTCAATGCCCAGGTTGCCGCCCGAGTCCTGCTTGCTGCTGGTGGCCAGGTATATAACAATCTGATGCTCTCAGCATTAATTAATGCTAGCAGTCGCAGGTGCCCTCCTATATCACTGTCCTCAGTATAATCATAGAGCAGTATTGTATGATATTTGGTTCTGCTGGGGCGGTATTTTGTGTAGCACTTCAGGATTGCTGGCCCTGCCTTCTTCTATTGTCCTTGCCTACTTGAGGCTTGTGTTGGACCTGCCTACTTAAGTTGCCCTGCCTTCTGTGAATTTGGACTTTCCTACAACTTGGAGCCACTTTTTTTTTTTTCCCCAGTCCACCCCTGGTGGGACCTACATCTCTCACGCGTAATCTTTTGTTATGCCATAAATGCTTAAGATGGTGCTACCTCTTTGATGGAAAGTTGTTTTTGGCTACAGTAGGGGTCAGCACCCATCAGCACTTCAGCTGTTGTGAAACTGCAACTCCCAGCATGCACTCTTGTTTGGCTATTCTTGTACATTCCATTGATGTGAATGGAGCTTTCTGGAAGTTGTAGTTTCAGAACAGCTGGAGTGCTGGAGGTTGCTGATCCCTGGTCTATAGTGACCAATCATCTTTTAAATGCCATTTGGAAAATATAAAAACTATAAGTGGTGACCAAACTGGTTCCTGTGGATACCTTCTCCCCTTTTCATATAAATCTCCCCCAGTGTATTTATCCTAAGTAGAGTCTGTCAGCAGTTCTGACCTTGCAAAACTGATGACATCACTAGGTAGGGGCTAGGGCAAGATGGGTAATCATACCTTTCATTGCAGATTTTATCAAAAGGACCCCCCCCCTACCTAGTGCTGTCAGCAGTTTTACATGGTCAAAACTGCTGACAGAGTCCCTTTAACCCTTAGGATACCAGCGCCGTACGGCGCTGGAAGCTGGGACCGAAATCCCAGCATCGTACTGCTAAGGCGCTCTGATCGGGCGGGCGCAGGAAAATTTTTTGTAAATTTTGGATTTTTCATAAATAAAGGTGAAATATATTGACTCAAATTTATGACTGTCATGTTGTACAAGAAAACAATCTCAGAATGGCCTGGATAAGTAGAAGCGTTGCAAAGTTATTACCACATAAAGCGACACATGTCAGATTTGCAAAATTTGCCTGGGATTAAAGGTGAAAAGTGGCTCAGTACTGAAATGGTTAAAAGAATGTAGATCATATTGGTAGAAGATATCATCTGTTTACTCCCACAATACATGTGTCTGACCAGCAAACTCTAGCCTTAAAGGGAACCTGTCATCTCCGAAACACCCCCTGAACTAGAGTAAGCGTTGTATAGTGTAAGTGATGCTGAATCCGAATATGTAAGTTTTCTCTTCATACTCACTTCCATTCTGACGCTGTGCTCCCATAAACCTGAAGTAAAATGCACTCACTGGACTCCAGTGCTCACTGACATAATGGAGAAGACTCAAAGAAGAGTCCACTCAATGCATTTTACTGCAGGTTTGTGGGAGCACAGAGTCAGAATGGAAGTGAGTATGAAGATAAAACTTACATATTCGGATTCAGCATCACTTACACTATACAACGCTTACTCTCGTTCAGGGGGGGTTCCGAGATGACAGGTTCCCTTTAAGCCTTTCTAAAATCAGAGATGTTTTTTTCTAATATCATTTGGAAGGAAAATGTTGCAAGTTATGTGTTGCATCGGAAAACCATCTGGTCCTTTTTAGACATGTTTCTGACTGGCACAACAAGTAATCTGGCTGCCAGTCTATCCTGGAACGTGGCCACAAACGGCACCAGAATGTAAATATCATTAACTAATGCAGCGTTTCAGTTCTGTTTCTGCCAAAGAAGACCCAAACCGTCCAGCTGTATCTGCTGAAGGAACTGTTTAAGTGGAGCTCCAAGCTTTGTAGGATCCTGCACTAAGTAGAGGCTGATCTGATAGTCTATAGAAGAGAGCTACTGTATAATTGTCTAACTGATCCCATGTATGTGCCCTGTGCAGTGTTTGTACTTCACCATGTGTTTCTTCTTGTAGCTCATCCAGCTGATCATTAGCCACCTAGCACTTCCAGACTTGTGTCGGCTGGCACAGACTTGCAAGCTCCTGTATCAGCATTGCTGTGATCCTCTCCAGTACACTTACTTAAGTTTACAGCCTTACTGGGCCACTCTGACCGATGCTTCTCTGGAGTATCTTTTGCCTCGATGCACACTAGTCCAGTGGCTGAACCTGTCCTGGACTGGAAACAGAGGCTTCATCACTACCTCAGGATTTAGCAGGTAACTGAAATGTCCATCTTATGTTGTGTGCTATAAAGCTGGCCATATACATTACATGAATGTCAACGGGACCAGCTGACCATTTAACGTGTATGGGGGTGTCCTTAACCTTACCCCTAGAAACTGCAGAATGAAGGGGGGTTTACACGCTCAGTGGAGCAGCCAATTACCAGGAAAATAGTGTTGTTTCCCGACAACTGCCTGCTCCTCAGTGGAGGTGAAGAGCTGTGTTTACAGGCAAGGATCACCTCCACAGTATGAGAAAGAGTGATCGCTTGTTCTCATACAGCTGCATTGTTTCTGGGGTCCTGAAAGAGACTGCCCCTGCAGAGGAACCTAGATGAAAACCTTTATTACAAACTGTATGACAAAATACAATTGATTAAAGAATTTGTCCCATCACAAACCTCAGATAGTTGCATGTCCCATCTCTTGGAATCTCCCCTGTCTGAAGAACAGGGCCCCATCTCGTGCCGCTGGGAATGGAGAGTTGACTGTGTATGTACAGCTCTCTCCATTCACTTCTATGGGACTTTTAAAAATAGGGGAGTAAGTCCAGTTCGTTCTCGAGATAGCGGGTCCTAAAAGTGAGGCGCACAACCATTCAACATTTGTGCCATAACGGCCCTGATGGGAGAAGCCCTTGAGCATAAAATTGCGATCTTTCTGCAGTCACTGAAAGGGTAGCTTCACACACAGGATTTTGTCTTTGATAAAATCCACCACGTCCCATGGCAGAGACTGCTGCGTTTTCTGCCGTGGGTTTTCATGCAGATCCGCTCTTGGTTTAGATCCATTTAATGGAGGTAAACCAGGAGTAGGCTCCCGCTGCATCTTTGCGAGGGGTCCGTGCGGTAACCATGCCAAGAATATACATTCTCTGTGCGGTCTCGAAAACCGTGTGGCAAAAATCCTAGCCTGTGTAAACGGAGGCGCGGCCTGATATTGAAAACAGTGGGAGTTCTGGTTTTCAGCACCGAATCCGCTCTGAAACCCGCGCCCAAAATCCTACGTCTGAACATACCCTCAGCCTTTGTAAGGCAGCTACTGCATGAATTAAGCATCAGACAAACATAATACACATTCAGTTCCAGAATGCAATTTCCAGATGGAAACCGTTACAAAAGACTGTATAACAAAATACACTTGTTCAACATACAATTACGATATCCCTTTAAATCTCTGAAAATGTATGATAAACAAGAACATAACTTGTCAGACATAAAGGAGCATCCATCCAGGTGCCAAAATGCAGTTGCTCAGCATGTCATTGCAAAGTCCCTATGGTCACTATTTGAAAGAGATGAATCTGTGACACATATATGAGATCAACAAAAAAAATAATGCACATGTCCCAGTATTTCCACATGAGTAATTCATAGTTATAAGGGGGCTAAATCAACTAAATTTCAGTACACAATGAAATATGTGCAACTATAGAGTTCAATGCCTCATAGCTTACTGGACCCGGTCCAGCGGAATGAGTGCCTGGTGCCATGATTCATCTGCCTTTTATACACAGGTTATATCACTTATGGAAGACCCATTCTACTGCATGTCTTTTTAACTCAAAAAGGGACAGGGAAACATTCCCTATTTGAAGGGGAGTGGGAAGTACCTTAAAGCGAACCTTTGGTTCAAGCCCAAAAATGTACATTAACTAGGGCAGGGGTACTCAAGTACTTTTGGTAAAGGTCCACATACCTGAGTCTGCTGTAGGATGAAGGACCTAGCTGCAAAACAAAAAAATATATAAGGAGGGACAACACCATTGACGTGTAGCGCTACATTATTATTATTTTTTTTTTACAATAATCCACACCCTCAAGCCCACCTAATCTCCTTTCTGCCAACCAAACAGTAAGATTGTCTTTCAGTGCCCCCCCTGAACAATAATGATGCTCCTCGGACAATATGATATCCCTTTTGTGCTCCACAGAGTACGATACTCCTAAGTGCACCCTCACAGCAGGATGATCCCTTGGTGCCCCCACACATTATGATGCTCCTTAGTGCCCCTGACACATTGTGATGCCTCCTTAGTCCCTCCCCACAGAGTATGAATGCCCTATCTGTGCCACTTTACAGTTGTAATGTCCTCTTTGTGCCCCATTCAAAGTAATAATCCCCATTGTGCCTCCTTCACAGTAATAATGCCCTCTCTGCCCCCTCCATAGTAGAAATCCCCATTGTGCCCCCTTAATAGTAGTAATGCCCTCTGTGCACTGTGCCCCCTTCAGAGTAATAATGCTCTCTGTGCACTGTGTCCCCTTCATAGTAGAAATGCCCATTGTGCCCCCTTCACATTATCAATGCCCATTGTGCCCCGATCAGAATAGAAATACCCATTGTGCCCCTTTCACATTTGCAATACCCATGGTGCCCCCTCCAGAGTAGAAATGTCCATTGTGCCCCCTCCAGAGTAGAAATACCCATTGTGCCCCTTTCATTTTTGCAATGCCCCTTGTGCCCCCTCCATAGTAAAAATGCCCATTGTTCCCCTTCACATTAGTAATGCCCTCTGTGCCTTATAAAGCAACACGAGAAATTACTCTTTTTCTCCGGAGTCTTATATCTTTTGACAACGGGGGTGGGAACCCTACTCCGGTATTAAAAGAAGCAGAGTGCGACAAGGCTCTTACATATATGTGCCCCCTCCATAGTGATAAAGCCGTCTGTGCCCCCTCCATAGCGATAAAGTCCTTTGTGCCCCCTCCATAGTGATAAAGGCCTCTGTATTAAAAAAAAAAACACACACACAGAACCTACTCACCTTGTCCCATTCCTGAAGCTTACAGTCCATTTTTTGCTGCAGGCACAGATCTCACTGCAGTGCAGTGCAGTGCAGCAGATTTCCAGTCTACAGGCTCCGCCCACACAGGCCAGCAGTGCGTTCTGTATGGTGCAGCAGGAGAACTCTCCCTGCTTCACTATTCAGAGCGCCGCCGGCCTGAAAGAGGGGAGGAGCGCGGGGAACTGAGCGGTGACTGACAGGACTACAGCTCCCGGCGCTCCACCAATGAGCGCTTCCATCTGTATTGATGGAAGCGCTCATTGCTTCTGGACTCTTGGCACCCCCTGAGAACGACACCGGGGTGCATGCAGGGGTCCGGACAGCTGGTAACCGCAGTCTGGATTCACACCGTGGTCCGCCAGTTGAGTACCCCTGAACTAGGGAATGATCAGAAGAAACTCCTTTTCAACTGCAGATCTGCTGATTACATATCTCCTATTCCGTCATCCAGGATGGCCGCACCACTTCTTGGGCTACCAGATGCATATCCTACTTGTTCAACCCTTGGATTGACCAGCACTGCTCATGTTCTGAGCCACCTGCGGGCAACAAGAAGCGTCTTGGGCACAGTGTGCATCAGGTAGCCTGACAAGCAATGCAGCCATCTTGGATGGCAGAAGAGGACCCTAGGATCGGAGGATCTACTGCTGAAAAGGAGGGCAGCAGCTAATTGCTCTGTTCATTCCCAAGTTAATGTGAATTTATACTTATACCAGCAGGGGCGGAGTTGCCATATACCCTACAGGGAATTTTCCCGGTGCCCATAGGGCCACCCGAGCCCTCCTTGCTGGCCAGGTACATGCTACTGGCGAAACTATAGAGGAAGTCCAGGCAGCATGCTGAAGGTAGGACTGGTTTGGTGTTGTGGCCCACATCTCACCTCCTAAGCCCCTGTTCCATATCCATATTAGAAACAAGTGGAGGAGGAGAAAAGAACACGGCAGCTATTTATGGCCACAAGAGAGGGACATGCTTCTGGGGAAGTATTTTATTCTGTGGTATTTGGTTCTGTGGGATGTTATTCTGTGCTGCACTATAGTATTACAGACCATGACAACTTGTATTGGCCCCACCTTCTCTCAGTTTGGACCAATCTACAACATCAGGGCCACTTTTAGAGTTTTTTTCCAGGGCCACTTTAAGTTCCCAGTTTGTCCCTGTTGATTTTACATTGTTCTCTATATTGTTGTTTATTTCTTTTACCTTTATCACTGCTATCTGTCCTTGTGGGCTGTGGTCACATGACCATGTCCATGCAGCTCTTTCTAATTTCCTTTGATGTTATGTCCATGGGCATGACAAAGCAGCAACAAAGGCAGTGATAAGGCAGTATGTAACTAGCTGGATGGGAGAAGCTATACATTAGCTGGGCATTGTTAACGGTGGTGCTGGAGAAAGGAGAAGTGCATCATGGGTTTGGTTGGATATAGGGACAGGAAGTGCTACATACAGGATGAAAACCTGGAGAGTCCCAACTGAAACACCATGGGGGAAATGAACATGAGCATATCCGTTAAAAACATGGTAGTCCTGGAAACCCCCTTTAATTAGTAGACCCCCTCTGTGATCTGCAGGCCATCTTTTATTATTGAGTCCTCAATTTTGTTCTTCAGCGAATTCCTAAGTATACAGTAGCTATATTCTGCTTTGCATATGTGCAATTACAACAGGTGGCTAATTGGTCACAAAAGAACTTGTTAACCGTTTCAGCTTCTGTGTGAAATACCATTCTTCTGCTTTAATTAAACCCTCTGGGCTGCATGAAACAAGGCTGGTTCCATTTTTAATAGTTCAGCGCAGACACCAAATTTGCTTGAATGACTGTTTAGCGTCCAGCATCATTCCAAGCATGTATCCCTGGCAGAGCTCCTGGACGCAGCCAGAGGCAATGACATAATAATTAGAAATCACATCACTCTTTTAACAAAATGTGCGGCAGCCATTATAATTTAATCGACTTTCTAGACGATTTTGTAAAAGTTTAAGCACCTTGCTATTTTCAAATCCCCTCATCCTCTAGCTAAATAATTTGACATACATTTTTTCCACTAGATTTGCAGTGTGCATACACAGTACAGTGCTTCGGGCATGTAAATATCCAGAGGCTAGGCTGAAGGTAATTTAACTTATTGATGATATTATTTATTGGTGAGCTATATGTCGTTGGCATAAATATATACCCAGCTGTATAATTATTTTTGTTAATGTTAGTGTCCAGAAAATACTAGGAGGGGGTATTACTAATGCAATTATCCTAGTGTTTGGGTGTAATATGGCTTTAAAAAGACATTTCTTTCTAGTGCCCCATTTATGATGGGTAATTTCCAGTCATACCAAGTGCAACTGAAATTAAAGAAATGAGCAGTAACTAAGGTGACGGTTATGTCGTATGTTCTCCATTTTACACTTGGCTATTTTTGGATATCCCATAGAAGGAAATGGAGAGTGCACAGCACATGGAAGGCCACCTCTCCACCAGTATGGGACTGCAGGAAATACGTAGCGCTCGGCTATTTTCAGAACTCCCGTAGCGGTGAAAGGACAGTGACTGTGCATTTCGGTGGTCCATTCAGGAGATAAGTGCGGGTCCCAGAGTTGGGACCCGCCAATGTCTGAGATGAGACAACCCATGTATTCTAATATTTTAAGGGTTTTTCCAGTGCAATAAAAATTGGTGTCAGTGGGCTCAGAGGGGCTTAAAAACATAAAAGAATGGATTCTGTCCCCGATCCTGCACCTCTCTTCTCTTACTGTACCTCTTGACCCATCAGAAATGCCATCTGCCCTGTATTTCTGCAGGATAGGTGATATAACTTTTTTCTCTCTGGGACAGCAGCTCTGGAACCCTCACAGATCACTAGAACAGGGCAGATGTTGCAGAGTTCTTTAGTTGTGCAGATAAGAGGAATGGAGGGCCCTGGACCCCCACTATAGTGATTAGTGGTGTACCACAGGTGGGCCTTGACCTGTTTCATGTGCGCCTGGCAGCTTAAGGCATATGTGTTTGTCCCATGTTCATATGTGCCCGCATTACTGAGAAAAATTATGTTTTAATATATGTAAATGAACCTCTAGGAGCAACAGGGGCATTGCGATCACACGTAAAGGCTCTGCTCTCTCTGCAAGTCCCACATCCTCTCCACTTTAATTGTCAAGGCCAGGCAGTGTAAACATCATCACACCTGGCCCTGTCAATCAAAGTAGAGAGAAAGTAGCTGATGCGGAGAAAGCATCACCCACCCCAGTTGCTCCTAGATGATCATTTGCATATATTAACCGCTTCCTGACATGTCACATGGCGAGTCTTTACAGATGGCGCCCATTCCGGAGGGTAGCAGGTGCCATAGCAACTGGGTGCCTGCTGTTTCACACAGCCGACTCTTGGCCCTAATGTCCATGATGGGCAGTGATGCAGATCACATACATTTAACCCCTCTAATGTGGCCACGTAATCTGGAAGGGCAAAAACCCGTAAACGTGCACTTCCGCATGTGTTCAGGCTCCTCCGGCAAGGATTGAGAGAGACAGAGTGAATGTTACAAGGCTGTTGCACAATAGTTTCTTTGGAGGGGGCTCAATAACAATATAGCGTATTTCTCATAGTCTCCAATGCATTTTTTGGTCGCTTCACCGCCCACAAAAAAATTAAAGTGATCAAAGAAGTCAAATACATTCCAAAATGGTATCAATGAAATGTATAGATTGCCGGCAAAAAAATAAGCCCTCACATAGCTCCGTACACATAAGTACAAAAAAGTTATAGGGGGTCAGAATATGGAGATGGAAACACATTTTTTTTTCAGTATGAAAATGCAAGGAAAACTATACATAGGTGGTATTGCCATAATCAAATTGACCTGGAGAATGAAAGTAACAGGTCAATTTTTCTGCATATGGAATGCTGTAAAAATAACCCATAAAACGGTTGCAGACCCTTCTGAGTTTTTTTCCCCCACTATCGTATGTAATATTAAATGGTGGAATTAGAAAGTGCAACTTATCCCACAAAAAAACAAGCCCTCATATGGCTACGTGAACGGAAAAATAAAAAAGTTATGGACCTGGAAAGGCAGGGAGTGAAAAACAAAAAAAATAAAAATAAAAATCTGGGGCTCAAAGGTTTAAAACATAATTTTTCTCTACAATGCAGACACATACGAACATGGGGCCAGCACAGATGCCTTCAGCTGCCAAGCGCACATGCAACAGGTACAAATCTGCGAACAGATGACTTTTAAATGATATATACTGGCGCTGTGACTTTATTTTATTATTTTTTTATATATTTAAAATAATCAGGCATATGCATCAGCTATACTGACAGGTCTGCAATGAGCAATAGAAACCTGATGGAAGAAAACCATGTCGCCACTATGACCAGAGTCTTAGGCTTCATGCACATGCCACGGTATGACAAGATTAGGACACGTTCATTAATTTGCAGAATGACCACACAGATCTGCAAAAATATATGCATGGACCCATGGAAATAAATGTGTCTGTGTCATGTGCTATACACAAAAAGACACAGATGGCACACAGACCACCAGCTAATATCCAGAGTAACCGCCGTGTGCAGAACGGGCTGGAAGCAACTCACTAAAGTCCTGGTAGGTTGTCACAGGTATCTGAATCCATGCTGACTGCAGTGCATCCCATAACTACTGGAGTGTGTGTATGGGAGGATCCATTGAGTGAAAACAACCATCCATGTAGTCACACAGATGGCCAGTTGAGTTCAAGTCTGGAGATTTAGGGGGCCAGGGTTGTACGTGGAAGTCTTGGCCATGCTGTTCTAACCAGTGTCAGAAATTTCCAGCCATGTGAAATGTTGAATTGTCCTGCTGGAAGATCCCATCGGCCCCAGGAAAGACAATCAGCATGTATGGGTGTACGTGATTTACAAGGATGGATTCATACCCAAATTGGTTGCAAATTCCTTCCACTTGGATGCGTGGGTCCAGAGAATACCATGAAAACATTCCCCTGACCATAACACTGCCACCACCAGTTTGTGTTCTTCCAGCAATGGTTGCAGGATTTTTTGTTTTTTGTTCTGATGTTTCTCGCCAAACACGGCAACATCCAATATGCCTCATCGGAGAAGGCAACCTGCGTAGATCCAGGCCCAATACTGCTGCAAAAATTTAAGGTTTTTTGGCGATTAATCTTTGTTAGTAGAGGTGCAGTGACCATCTATTTGCTTCAGAGCACCATGCACAGTAGGGTTCGCTAAACTGTTTTAGGGACACGTCTGGTAGCCTTCTGGTTCTTTTTTTTTAGGTGAGCTGCTCCACTGTAGAGTGTTGTTTCGCCCTTTCGTTCACCTCTCATGTCAATGGCATGTGGTGCCCCGCAGTTTCCGTATTGCTTATTCACATTTGGTCATGCACTCCTGACTAGCCCCGCCTGCTCCATAGGCTGATTTTAACTAGTGTAACTATAAAGCCGAGAGGACTCAGCATGCATGCTTGGTACCTGCATCCCTGTATTAGTGGAGGCCTTTGAAGCACTACAAATGGCAAAAGGCAGAAGGGACCCAGCATGCATGTGGAACCAAACACCCCCTGATTATACAGAAGCCAAGGTTGGCACATAACAGGTAGGAAATAGTGTTAGGTTCCCGTTCTACAGAGATCACCTGGACGATTTGGTGAACAGGCCCAGATAATTTTGTACAAAATATATTTGCCAAGAATCTCTAATTTACCAAACAAGCATAGCATTAGCTCCAGAATACTTCATATCTCTATGGAATGTTGTGCTTTATCTGGTCAGCAGTGTGCCGTTGCATTGTATGTATTTTCCTTATTCACATTTGTGCCTTTTGTCCACTCACAATTCACTTTCACCACAGCAGCATGCAAACAGGTCACAAACTGCTCAGCTTCAGAAATACCACTACCCTTGGCCCAAAAGCTAATAATCATGCCTTTTACCATCTTTACCCATGACAACAAGGAGGGGTATGTGTGCAGACAGCCTATCACACCTTATATACCCACCAGGCCAGCTCACAACACGCAAATGCCTTCAAGAGCTACTCACTACCGATGTTGAATGTAGAAAGCATTGTTATAAAATAATAGGAATGTTTGTTAGGGAGCGATGAATCCACCTCTTTACCACGGCCAGGTAAAAATCCAGGAGCAACACACAATTAGGAGGTGGTCATAATAATGTGTCTTGATTATGTATTTTTGAATTTATTTAATGGAGTCCTAATCGCTAAAATGCTTTAAACACAATCTTGTGTTTTTCTGCATATATTGCCTATAAAATGCTCAGGGGCATTATCTCAGAATATTGGTGTCAAGTGCTTACGTTGGGCACACCAAATCTGATAAAATAGCTGACTGGGCAAACAAACGTAAATGAAAGTCAGGTTGTTTTCTGTTATAGGAAGCAGGATCTTATGCCATCCTGGAATAATATGACGTGTATCCCCAGAGCCAAATATTCCATCAAGCCTGTACCTTTTTCTCTTAGTCTTGAGAGTAAAATATCATTATTTGCATGTCTCAGCATAGTGTTGTAATCTCCAGCACCAAGCTGAGCTGTGCTTTGCAAGGCAAAACTGTATTTAGGACGCACACTGCAAATGTGCAATTGTCAGGTTTGTCTCGAGAAGCAGAAGGTCTAGAAGGTGCTATCACACCAGGAGTGTCTCCATGTCAGGAGCCAGCAAAGGTAAGCATTACACCTTTCCTAATTAATTCTTTCACAGGTTCCTCTGTTGGCTTGTAGCAGTGATTTTCTAGTCCATATATTTCCATGTTTACCTCTTCACCCTACAGAAAATGACTGTCCCTTTTAACAAACTAACGATGTGATATATGTAAGCTTCTGTCCTTGCTTTCACAATGGAGGCTTCACACCTCCTTTTCATTAGCATTAGATGTATGTTGAAGCTGCTCATGTATAACACAACTGGTATTACTTTTAATGAAAGCAGCCTTCTGGTTCACAGTAAAAATTTCACTATATGTGAAAAGTGTATCGGTGAACATACACAGTGCCCTCCTTTTCTATGTTGCTTCCACATTTTGTCCCGTTCCCTGTCCTTTCTTTATATATGTAAAATGACTGCCATGTTCCCAGACCACCCTATGCACATCGGCCCAGATTTACTAATCCTGAAGATGGAGTAAACTTGGACAGGCTGTCTAGATCTGCAGAAGATTTATCACAGGGGCTTAGGCTGGATGATAAATCTGGTGCAGGGATAGACACTTTTCTCTGACTCTAGACCAACTATTGGTTGGCCTACTTTTTACCCAGAATTGTGGTGCACTTTTGGCGCACAGTAGTGCTTCTTAGGCCCTCTCCCTTTCATGCAAAGCTCCACATCTCGCCTTATCCACTTGTTGCGCATGTCCGAGAAAAAAGTTTAGAAACCCTAGATTCGCCAACTTGTCCCACTTTTTAGACAATTGTTTTGGTGCAGACACATTAGTAAAGCTGAGCCAGTGTGCTTTGATCATCTTAGACTCTCCCCTGCTCTTGACTAGGGACCTGCAGAGGGATATAGAGTGTAGACTTCATCAGCACTAGTCCTTCCGAGATGTCACCAATGCTCAGTGTGCATAGGCTACAGAATCTGGTGACAATTTTATGTACGTGAAAGATGGACTGGAGAGGAGACAGAACATTGTAGCAACACTGAAAGGGGAGGGCATCGGGTATTTTAACCCCATGTTCGGTGCTGGCCGGGACTTTAATGATGCCCCCCACACGCAAACGCAGCAGGCGCCATAGCCGCCAGATGCCTGCAATTTTATAATAATATAATAATCATCTTTATTTATATAGCACCAACATATTCTGCAGCTTTACAATTCAGGGGTTCATGTACAAACAGTCATAAATAACGTAGCAACAGACAAGTCAATAATTACAACAAGAGGAATGAGGACCCTGCTCGCAAGAAAACAAAAGGTATAAGTGCTTGTTTTGTGCAATGGTCCAGCCGTCTTTGGAAAATAGAGGAGTAGATATAAAAGCTGCATGAGCCAGTCCCCAGCCGATATCTGTAGTGCTTCTGGGTGCAGTGGAGAGTTTGGTTGAGGAACTGATGATAAATGGACTGTGTTTTGCTCGGTAGAAGTATTGGAACTGGGAGTGAGGGGTTCGGATTATTATGGATGTCATTCGTAAGTCATTTGCAGAGCGTAGAGCACTGTGTAGAGCTTTGTGGATGAGAACAAGTAGTTTAAATTAGATTCTATACTGTATGGGCAACCAGTGCAATAACTGGACACAAAGTGGAGACATCGGAGTAGCAGATTAAGGATAGATTGGAGACTGGGAGGCCAATTAATAGTTACAGTAATCGAGGCGGGAATGGATCAGGGCAACAATGAGAGTTTTTGTTTCCATAGTGAGAAATGGGCGGATTCTAGAGATGTTTTTGAGGTGCAGACATAAACGGGCGAGAGATTGAATATAGGAGTGAAGGAAAGATCAGTGTCAAATATAACACCGAGATAGTGGGCGTGCTGCCTAGGCCCCGAGACAGTGGAAGTGCTGCATGGGCATGATGAACGTGCACTGAGGGAGATAATAGGTTAAGGTAGGTTGGTAGAGAAGAGAGAACACAAGAAGTTTAGCTTTTGACAGATTCAGTTTCAGATGGAGAAAGGGCATGATGTTAGAGACAGCAGACAAACAGTCACCGGTGTTCTGTAATACAGCAGGGGTGAAGTTGGGGGATGAAGTGTATAGTTGTGTCATCAGCATAGAGATGGTACTGGAAAAGTAATCTGCCGAAGATCTGTCCAATTGGGGCTGTGTAGAGAAGATGAGAGGACCAAGGACTGAACCCTGAGGAACACCAGCCGCAAGAGGGAGAGTAGAAGAAGTGGAGCCAGCAAGTTTGCGGTGTAAGCCAGGGCTGTTTTGGTCTGTGTTTGGTGGTTCTGAGTGTAGGGGGCGCTACTTCATCCAGGGTGCTTCTCAGGATGTCATTACAGTGATTTACAGCCAGATCATGGCAGGAGATGGAAGAAATTGGGGACAATGATGATGGTAGTCTGTAAGTGTATGAGGGTCAATGGCCTGTAGATTTCTGTATGTGTAATAAGTAGGAGTGTGCTGGGATCAGGGAACTTAAAGGGGTTCTCCGAGAATTAAGAAAATGAAAATACTTAAATATTACTTTATTATACATATATTCCCAAATACCTTTCATTAGTTATAATGGCTCGTTTTGTCTGGGGAACAATCATCAGAAATAAAATGGCCGTCGTCCTATTAGTACACACAAAACCTGTCCTAATCACACAGAAGAACAAGTTACTTCACAACACTGAGCTAAAGAGCTGATCCTCCTCTCTGCTTGTCAGGGATTGTGATCCTGAATCCGGATAATAAAATCTTCAACTGAATCTCTGTAGGAATGAAGTTGAGAGGAGACATGAAGCACAGATAGGACGGACAGGACAGACTGCATAAGGACTGCATACAAGTGCTGCTACTCATCAGCCACATCCCTACCTTCCTCTCTGTATTTCATGTCTCCTCATGAATGCCATTCCCACAGAGATTCATTTTATCAGCTGTATTCAGGATCATAATCCCTGACAAGCAGAGCAGAGAGAAGGATGAGGCAGCTCTTTACCTCAGTGTGGTGAAGTAACTTGTCCTCCTGTGTGATTAGGACAGGTTTTGTGTGTACTAGTTGGACGGCGGCCATTTTGTTTCTCCTAACGATTGCTCCCCAGACAAAACAATCCATTATAAGTAATGAAAGGTATTTGGGAATATATTTATTATAAAGTAATATTTAAGTATTTTCATTTTTTTTAATTCCCAGAGAACCCCTTTAAGGTGGCCCTGGAAAAAGAAAACTAAAAGTGGCCCCATGTTGCAGGCGGGTGCAAATTGACAGAAGACAGCGTAACACAAATAAGCAAGGTCAGCAATACCATAGCAGAAAATACCATAGTGCAGAACAATCTATTGCGCCAAAACCATTTTCTGTCCAGGTGTCTCTGATTAGGATATTGAGCAAGGGGCTTAGGAGGTGATATTTGGACCATAGTTGAATTCAGGAGGTCATGTGCAATTGCTGGCAGGGTACCTGATTGACACAGCTTAATTACCACTGAGAGCTTATTATGTACCCTGCCAACGGCCGAAAGGAGGGTGTGGGTGACCCCTTGGGCGTTGGACCACTAGGAAATTACCCTGTAAGGTCTATGGCCAATCCGTCGCTGGCTGGGATGGATGTAGATTTGTGAGAGTGAAGAAGAGGATGTTGTGGTCAGAGAACCGGAGATGTGAGTTATTAAAGTTGGAGATAGAACAGAGCCGTAAGACCAGGTCAAGTATGTTACCGTCTTTATGTGTTTTAGAGTTAGAAAGTTGTGAAAGGCCAAAAGAGGAGGTTAGAGCGAGAAGCTGGGAGGCAGACTGCGAGATGGGGCTGTTTATGGGGATATTGAAGTCTCCAAAGATAAGGGTTGGTATTTCTGAGGACAGGAAGTATGGCAGCCATGCAGCAAAGTGATCCAGGAACTGGATGGGTGAGCCAGGGGGATGGTATACAACCGCTACTCTGGGGGAAAGGTGATGGAAGAGCCTGAGGGTCTAGATCTCAAAAGAAGGTAATGAGACAGCAGGTACCCGGGACTAATGTCAGTAGGTAAACGGTATTTAAAAGTGACCATGGCATCCGAGGGAACAAAAACCCAGAAGCACGCACTCCCAAGTGTGCTCTGGCTCCCCTCAGCAAAGCTCAGGGGAGCCGGATGTAGTGTGCGGCAGCTTCTGTCCTCCTGAATGAACAGAAGCTGCTGCACATTAGTTCCTATGAAACCCCCTGCCTGTAGTGTTTCAGGTGAACCAAAGGTATGTGTCTATGCAAATAGTTGTATACCAAGTTTGCTTGTGACAGATTCCCTTTAAAGAGGAGTTGAGGGTATTATATTTTATACTTTGTCTTCTTTTCTGACCCACCCTTGATTCTGGCTTAAAAAACGACATAAGAAAAGAGCGTTGTTAAACTCATCCATGTTCCGACCAGTAAAAACACAGACACAGATTTGTTCTTGAACCGACTGCACGTGGATTGTGTGCTCTGTTTTTCTCACAGAACTATTCACTTGAATGAGTCCTGCAAGAAAATTGAATATGGATGGTGCATGTTGCAACTTTCTGTGCACGAACCAATGGTCTGTTTAGAAAATTGCACATGGAATTGTCATTGACAGTAACGGGTCAGTGTTCAATCTGAACAGACAGCACCCAGACGTGTTAATCACTCCTCTGAATTAGTGCTAAATAAGCATATTTACAGAAAGTGAAAGTGGGAGTAACCAGAATGATCAAGTTTTGACCTCTTGACATCTCTACAATGTGCAGTATATGCTAGTTTAACACATGCTGACCCTGCAGTTCCCAATCATAGGGAGGAAAAAATACATTGAAGCATGAAAACGTGTAAAAAAGAGAAAAAATGTGAAAGTTTAAAATAACACCTAGACCTTCAAAAATAAAAGAATTTATAGAAAAAGTAAAAATAAAAGTAATCTAAACAGCTCCACCAACGAAATGCTGTTTGATATGGATGTATATTACATGAGCGTCCTACAATTTATAATAAGGCCACATCGTGCAGTTTTAATCTGCTCGGTTCTCCCTCCTGCTGTTAAAGGGCTGTCGCAGATAGAACATTTGTCAGCTATCCACAGCATACAGTGGTGCTTGAAAGCTTGTGAATTTCTGCATTAATTTAATCTAAAATGGCAGTAGATTTTTGCACAATTCCTGAAAGTAGATAAAGGTAACCAAGTCGAACAAATGAGTCAAAAATATTAGACTTTGTAATTTATTTATTCAGGAAAACTATCCAATATCACATGTCTGTGAGTGGCAAAAGTATGTGACCCTTTGCTTTCAGTATCTGGCATGTCACTTTTCTGCATCAATAACTACAACTAAACGTTTCCAGTAATAGTCCTGCACATCAGCTTGGAGGAATTTTAGACCATTTCTCCATACAAAACAGCTTTTGCTATGTTGGCAGGTTTGCACCAATGAAACGGTCGCTTCTCCTGTCACAACATTTCTATTGTATGAAGGTAAGCACTATAACTTGGCCATTCCAAAATTTTAAAGAAGCACTCAACAAAAATGTTTATTTTCTGACCTGTTAGAAATTTACATCATGCATTTTACATGATGTAAAATGCAGTGAAGATAATCTTACTGGTGACTGTATTTGTGAGTTATAACCTCCTTTCTGATACTTAGCTGTGTCATATGACCAACACTCTGCCTCTCCAACTGACACAGGGCAGGAAGTCAGTTACTTCTCTATTAATTCCTATAAGACTGACATTGAGGTTCCCATAGGAATGCACAGAGAAACTGTCTTCAAGTAAGATGCTGTGTTATTTGGAGAGTCAGAGTGTTGTTCACATGACAGCTGAGGATCAGAAGGGAGGTTATAACACAAATACTGGTAAGAAAATTACCTTCACTACCGTTTACTTCATGTAACTTTCTAACAGGCTAGAATATGTGTTTTAAAATGTGTCTATGCTTATAACATTTTTTTTTTTATAAATTACTTTAATTTTGGGGAAAGACAGGTCGCCCACTCACATCTGATTGTCATCCGATATTCACCTTGAAATTATCTGCTAATCCTAAAAGTTCACACATTTTTGCCACTCGCAGGCATCTGATCATTTTTCTCAATAAATATATGATCGAGTCTAATATTTTTGGTTCATTTGTATTACTTGGTTATCTTTATTTACTTTTAGGACTTGTGTGAAAATCTAATGTAGTTTTAGGCAAAATTTATGCAGAAATATAGAAAATTCTTAGGGGGTTCCTCAAACTTTCAAGCACCACTGTAGGTGTTAAAAACGTCTTGCTCCCCTGGGCCCCACTTCTGGACCCCCAATGACCAGAATGAAGGAAAATGTTTAGTTTAAAAATTTTCTCTCTCATTTTCAGACTCTTAAAAGTGTGTGGCTCTGAGCTAGTGTGTCTGGAGCTGGCCTGTGGCCATTTCTTAAATGAAGCATGCCTGGAAGTCATAGTAGAGATGTGCCCAACCCTACAGGAATTAAATATCTCCTCTTGTGATAAGCTGCCACCTCCAGCTTTCAGCCATATTTCTAAACTCTGTGGATTGAAACGCCTCGTTCTCTACCGTACAAAAATTGAGGTGAGCACATCCTGACAGTTTTTGTTTTATGTGTATATTTTTTTATGTATTGAATTAAGCATTAATGAAAAGGTTTGATGGAAATATCCAGACACCACTAATGCTTAATGCTGTATTATTTTGTTTTATGTGTATATTGCTGGGACCCACACCAGTTACATGAACAGGGATGTTGAGTCCTCTGAATGAATGGAGATTGATCGTGCAGCAGGGTGCTTGCTCCATTCTTACAGGGAGGCATAGAATCCCTTGCAGGTCTGACTATGGGTAAGTCTAAATCTTGGCACAACTCCTTTAACCACCTAACTGTTTTGGCCGAGTCCTGGAATGCCTGCTGTCAAACAAGACCAGTTGCGTGTTTCTAGCTGCTACCATTCAGGAGGTAGCAGCATCTAAAGCAGCCCTCCCCCTCCAGGTAGCTACTTTTCCCTCTGCTGGAGCTGGAACACTGGCAAAACAGCTGGGAGTTAAAGGGAGTCTATCACTACAATCTTGGGCTGTTATCTGCACTAATATATGAGTAGTACTACAGATAAAGCATACAGATCTCCTTTTTTTTTTTTTTTAATTTATCTACTGCTCCCTACTCCCCCCCTCTATCAGCGCTTAACCCCTTCCCGACACGCGCTTTACAGGCAGGAACACCCATACGGTAAATGGCGTAATGTAAAAAACTTTTTACCTTATGAATGTGTTAGAAGCCCCACAAATTAAATCCATTCAGGACAAGATGTTTGCAGGCTTGAAAGCAAAGAGGAAGAAAATATTTCCAGTTAATTCTAACCTGAAACAGCTTCTTTTAGCAAAGTGGTACAATGTGGAGAAAAAGTTATTCATCCTAGGGAACTATCCTGCTTTTGATATGGAAGAATCCAAATTATAGGAGGAAATTGCAAAAATTGATCTGCTTATTGTGAAAGTAGCCAAGACGACAGCCATTCCCCTCCCAGTTAAAGGCATCTGTCAACAGAATTGTACCTATGAAACTGGCAGCTGAAGGCATCTGTGTTGGTCTTATGTTCATATGTGCCCACATTGCTCTCTCTGCAGTGTCACACCTTCTGCACTTTGATGGACCGGGCCAAGCAGGCGTTATGATGTCTACACTGCTTGGCCCTGTTAATCAAATTGTAGAGGGGGTGGCAGCTGCAGAGAGAGTAGAGCCTCTAGGTCTGTGATGGCTAACCTCCGGTACTCCAGCTGTGGTAAAACTACAACTCCCAAGATGCACACTTGCTTGGCTGTTCTCAGAACTCCATAGAAATGAATGGAGCATGCTGGGAGTTGTAGTTTCACTACAACTGGAGTGCCGAAGGTTAGCCATCACTGCTCTAGGTGTTACAGCAACACCCCAGATGCTCCTAGAAGCTCATCTGTATATATTAAAATATCATGTTTCTCAGCAGTGTGGCACATATGAACATGGAACCAGCACAGATGCCTTCAGCTGCCAAGTGCACATGCAACAGGTCCATAGCAAAGTAGCTGGAGAACCATCTGAAAACGAGAACCTCCAGAGAGGAAATTCTGAACTCTCTTCCTCTATTAAAAATATCTAGCGCATTTTTGGCCAAAGCTTCGGCTGAATCAGTCCATTTTGCAGCCAGAAATTGCACAATAACCAACACTGCTAGAAGAGCCCTCTGGTTGAAGAAATGGTCAGGGGACATTTAGTCAAAAAATAAATTATGTGCGATCACTGTCTCAGGTTCCTATGTGTAGACAAAAATAAAGGTTTTCATGAGGAGAAACTAAAGAAAAAACGGGGACGATGGTCCTATCCTAAATGAGGAAAAGGTTTTTTGCTCAACCCAAACAATACCCAAAATAAACCATGACACCAACTCTGTTAGAGGGACTATGTTTTTTTTTTTTTCATCCATAATGAACTCCGATAACCTTCTGCTCTACAGAATGTTCAGGACAGCTACAAAATAGAATTCCTATTGATCGCTTCAGACATTCACTGACCCACTTCAGTTCAGCAAAACTACAATGCAATCTTCTTCTAGATTTAGCAAAACTAAATCGGTTGAGAGCAATAGTGCCATTACCTGTGGGGAAAAAATTCACAGGCTACTCCTGAAATCTATTTTTCATTAAAAAAAAGGAAGGATCCTTTAGGACTATAACAAATCTGAAGGTACTTAACAGATAGACTCTGCCTTGAAGCGCCTGTACTTTATCTATCAGAAAAACAATACCTCAGGGAGCAGTGATGTGCACATTAGATCTCAAAGATGCATATTATCATGTCCCAATACGTCCCTAGTACCATCAGGAAAACATTTCATGTCTATCAGTTTCAATTCCTGCCCTTCTCAATCTCCTTGGCGTCTTTTCACGAAACTAATGATAGAGGTCATGGCATTTCTCCAGAAAAAAAGACATTACCTTAATACCTTATCTAGATGACTTTGTTTTGATAGCTTCTCATCCGGTTCTCCAGTAATCTAGAAACCATATTGACTCTTTCGAGGAGTCTGGACTGGTTCATAAACTCCACAAAATCAGACCTGTCTCCAGGTACCTGGAAGGTTTTTCTGGAAGTCCTGTTGGATTTTTCACTTCAGTGATCCTTTTTGCCACTCGCCAAAGGAGGTATTACTAGAAAAAGTTATTTACCTCCATAAACCCCAGGGATAGTTCACTTGCGGTGGATGTCCTGTCAAAAGACTGGAACATGGCTTTGACTTACACCTTTCCATCCTTTCCTCTAATTCCAACTGTTCAAAGGAAGATCAGGTTGAGTCAGTCAAAGTTATCCTAATAGCTCCCTTTTGACTGAAGCAGGATAGGTTCACGATTCTGAAATCCCTGATCATAGAAGACCCAGCTTCAAAACAGGCCTGCTTATCCAGGGCCCTCTTTATTATCCAGAGGTTCAAAAGCTAAAATTGAGGGATTGGATCTTGAGAGGGAAATACAGAAATCCCAAGGATTATCAGATAAGGTAATCCTGACCACCCTTCAGAAAGGTTACAAACAGGAGACGTCTGCTGTATATGGAAAGGTATGGAAAAATAGTGTACATGATATGCAACTAAACATTCTGACCCTTTCTTCCCCAAAGTTTTCAGACCTGCTAGAATTCCTTCAGGAAGGATTTGATCCTGGACTCAGACTTGGTACATTAAAAGTTAAAAATATCTGCGCTAAGCTGTTTTGTGAATATTCCCTTTGCAGAACGTAGATGGGTCAGAAGGTTTGTTAAAGCAATATCTTGTATAAGGCTACCTTTGATGAATACAGTCCCTCCTTGGAACCTGAATGTGATTCTCAAAGGACTGTGTGAGAACTCTTTTGAATCTTTGCAGGAATTGTCTTTTGAAATTTCTATCCCTAAAAACCGCCTTCCTTGTGGATCCATTGTTTGTTAGAAGATCAGTGATGGCTTATCTGGAGGCCTCAAGACCTTGGAGGCAGGGTTCAAATCTGTTCATGCAGTTTTCGGGAAGGAAAAAAGAAGGAAGGTTTTGAAACCAACCTTAGCAAGATAGCTAAAAATGACTATCCAGGAGGAGTTCAGATCGCAAAATGTCTCTTAGCAAGAAGGGATTAGAACCCATTCAACTAAGAATGTTGCAACATCAAGGGCCGAAAGACGAGAGACATCAATAGATCAGATCTGTAGAGCCACTACTTGGTCAAACTTTAATACGTTTTGCCAACATTATAGACCTGGTATTCTATTCAGTCCGGATTAAAGCTTTGGGCACAAAGTACTCCAAGCAGCTGTCCTTCCCTAATAACTAGTTATCTGGTATAGCTCCATGTGTAGGACATCCTGAAACGTAGGAATTCGGCTTACTGGTAATTAGTATTCCAGGAGCCTGACATGACGGCAGACGTATTTCCCACCAATTACTGGTAAGCACAATTACTTCTTCCAACGTGCAACGTGGTCTTTCCTAGGCTATCGTAAGTTGAAATTAGATTCAACATACAATGACTCAGACTCAGATCCAACCAATTGACATCCATGTCATTGGTAAAAGACCTGTATTGGCTGTCTAGTAGTTCCTCTTTAAAGTACAGTGTGGTTCTACATGTCCTGCACTGCCCTCTGTCTGTACCAGGATGAGCTGCTCTTTTAGAAGTCAGGTGAGAGTGGTTACATTTCACTTTTTTGGTACACTGTGTGCTATATAAGAAGCTCCTGTTCTCATCATAGAAAGTGATATGCAGATTCCAGCCTTTCTTAGTTATCTGCTTATTTTTCTTAAATCTTCATTTTTCTGTTATCTTGAGATAACATTTTGGCGCTTTGGAACCAATTCTAGTTTTCCATAAAGTTGATTTCAACATACAATGGTCATCCCGGAACTAATTAATATTGTAACTTGAGGGGCCAATGTATTGATCTGTCCAGATGGATTTTTATGTGACCTCTCTATATAAACTACTACGATTCCAGATATGGATCCCAGACTGACTGCAGGTTTAATGACCAAACTCACAGCATTCTCTAGAGCTTTGATCAGTTCAGTTCAATAAACCCACCGGGACACATGTCTGGAATCCGGCCTAATAATAACACCATTAGATGTTACATCTGGGTTCTGCTGTGCTGTGAGCAGTATTGCCTTCTGGATTCTTGGTAGTAGCCTTGTCAGTTCAGTGAATCCTGTGACACAGAGCTTAGAAATTCAGTGCTGATTTCTTCAACTCTATTGGCATTTTTATCAGTCTGGAGATGTCAGAGATTCTATTGCCCACCTTTATAGGATGCTCTTAGGTCTCTGTGCTTTTGACCCAGCTTCCCTACATCTTTGAACTTAGCCAATCTTTCAAAGAGCAGTCCTTTGGGAGAATGCCTGCCAAAGTTAAAGAATAGATCTCTCCAAGGGATAAGAAATCACATCCAAAGTGACAGACATTTAGCCCTGTAATGATTTTTACACTATAAACTAATCAATGTTTGGGATACCTAGGGACTCATTAAATGGCATTTGTAATGTTTGTATAGGAAGCCTAAAGCTGCATTTTAAGCAAGGCAGGTGATGACCCAATTGACCCCTTTTTTCTTTTTTTTTCTTTTTTTCCTCTTTTTCCTCTTTCAAATCTGCTTTCATTCCAATGGCAGCAAACAGCTCTACTTAGCATTCTGAACTTCTGTCCTGAACTACAGCACCTGAACCTTGGCAGTTGTGTCCTGGTAAGTACCCAAACCCACCAGTCGTTGATGTTACCTTGTTTTCAGTTATCCTTACTATATATGTTTTAATGATTTGTCTGTCTGCCTGTCCTTCTGTCTGTTTGTCTATCAAGTCTCTACATATTTGAAGGGGCTGTCTAATTAAAAGATGGTGTGGTTTCTTTCTGAAATGGAGCCATGATTTCCGTGGAAGGTTGTTGAGTGGTAATACCAGATAAAACCAATGAACACAATTAGTGCTGTTTCTGGTAAAAGTTAAAAAAAAAAAAAAAAAGGTCACAGACAGTCCCTTTAGCTTTTCATACATCATGAGGAATCAACATAATCGTATCCCTGTGTTAAACTGATGTATAAATACTGAGAGCATCTTTATTTTGACAGATTGAAGACTATGACCTCATTGCTGGAGTTATAGGTGCTAAGTGCAAAAAGTTACGCTCTTTAGACTTGTGGAGATGTAAAAACATTACAGAAAAAGGTATAACGGAGCTTGCTTCTGGTTGTCCTCATCTTGAAGAGCTTGACCTTGGTTGGTGTCCTACACTTCATAGTGGTACCGGCTGTTTTACAAACCTTGCCCGTAAGCTCACAGGTCTACGAAAGCTCTTTCTTACTGCTAACCGCTCTGTGTG
This sequence comes from Rhinella marina, assembly GCA_900303285.1. NCBI lineage: Eukaryota > Metazoa > Chordata > Amphibia > Anura > Bufonidae > Rhinella > Rhinella marina. Next base: position 64,830 of record ONZH01022018.1, on the reverse strand, counting down.
TGACTCTGATATAGAAGAATTGGCGGCAAATTGCCAACATCTTCAATACCTAGATATATTAGGTAAGTATTGTTAAAGAATGTTTTAGTGTCCTCTATTTTCAATGTTTGAAACTTTATCGTTTTACATTTTTAAACATTGCATATGCGTGCATATCCCTATCGTAATATAATTTGGACACACCTTTTTATTCCATGGTTTTTCTTGTTTCTTTTTTCTTGTACATTCATATTAAAAGAACATTTATTGAATTAAGTAGTAAGCAAAAAAGTTTCAACCAAACCAGAAAATGTTTTATATTTCAGATTCTTCACAGTTGCCCCCTTTTTCTTTGATGACAGCTTTGCACATTCTCTCAATCACCTTCATGAGGTAGTTGTCTGGAATGATTTTCCAACAGTCTTGAAGGAGTTCCCAGAGGTGCTGAGCACTTGTTGGCTGCTTTTCCTTCACTCTGCGGTCCAAGCAACACTCCACAGCCCTGATCATGAGTATAAAACACTCTGACATCCCCTTTAAGTGTGCCTTGAATTTTGAATAAATCGCTAACCAAAGTAAAGATTTCCACTGGCCTTATGTCCGTTCTTTGTATTTCTTGAGCCAGGCAATTCTTCTTTGCCTTCCTCCTCTTGTTCCTCAGTAGTGGATTCTTTACATCATTTCAACCATAAAGGCCTGATTCTCACAGTTTCTAAACAGTTGATGTTGAGATGTGCCTGGTACTTGATCTCTGTAAAGCATTTATATATGCTCTAATTTGAGGTGCTGTTAATTTGTGGTCTCTGAGGCTGGTAACTGTAATGAACTTCTCCTCTGCAGCAAAGGTTTTCCTTTCCTGGGGCAGTCCTCATGAGACCAGTTTCATCATAGACTTTGATAGTTTTCATCACTGCACTTGAGCATACCTTCTGGAAATTTTCCAGATTGAGTGACCTTCATGTCTTAACGTAATGATGGACTGTCTCTTAGTTGAGTGGTTCTTGCTATAATGTGTATTAGACCACCAGTAGAGTAAGACTAAACACTGTATGGGGCTGTGTACCAATTCTGCATCTGAACAAAACAACTGATAGTCGCAAACCCATTGGGGGACATTTATCAATAATGGCGTAATTTGTGCCAAAGAAAATACTAACATTACAAATCGGTGGTGATTTGTTTCATCTCATATATCAAAAGGCGCACACCACTTTTAAAACGTGACTTCATAAAAATATAAACTTGATTAACCGTCTATTTCTCCCAGTTTGCAACATTTTAACGCCAATGGCATTAAGATGCAAATTTTTTTTAAACCAAAATGCGCCATTTCAGTCAGCCCTGCCAGACCACACTCGAGACTTTTGAAACATATTTACGACTTTATAAGAATATTTGCAACATTTCCTGTGGTAAACTGCGACTTTTGTCTCAGAGTTGGGGCGTTTTTGTTACTGTTTTGCTTTTGGTGAATGTCAATTTACTGACAAAACCCTGCTGTTTAGCTCATTTATATTAGATAAAATGTATATACTTACCTATCACTTGTTCCCACGATGAGTTTGGTTTTCTTTTCATAAATGAGACTTTTTACACAAAACATTAGCACATAAAATGGCTTAATTGTCTTCAACAATTTTTACTGATGAGGATAAATGATGCGTAATATGCGTCAATTTGATAGCCCCACCCACTTTGACATTTATAACTCATTTCTGGCGTGATGCTTTCTTTATGGTAAAAATCCTGGAGAAAACAGTTGATATGTTTGGTACAAATCAAATAGCCATTCTTTTTGGTGCATTTTACACCATAAGGGTGCATTCACACGACCGTAGTTTTGGGTCCGCATCCGTTCCGCAATTTTGCGGAACGGGTGCGGACCCATTGATTTCAATGGAGCCGCAAAAGATGTGGACGGCACACAATGTGCTGTCCGCATCCGTAGGTCCGATCCGCGGCCCCGCAAAAAATATAGAGCATGTCCTATTCTTGTCCGCAATCGCGGACAAGAATGGGCAGTTCTATCATAGGGCCGGCTACATTCACACAGCCGGTATCCGTGTTTTGCGGATCCGCAATTTGCGGACCGCAAAACACATACGGTCGTGTGAATGTAGCCTTATTCTGGTGCAACAAGCTTAGTAAATATCCCCCCTTTATGTTAAAGGGAATCTTTCACCTCATTTTCACCAATATAACTAAGAGCACTGTAACACAGACGATTGCAGACATCCCAAACATACCTGTGTGCACTGTGTGTCTGTATTCCATGTTCAGGAAAAGCACTTTTAGGGCTCGTTCACACGGCCGTGGTTTGGTTCCGCATCCGAGCCGCATATTTTGCGGCTTGGGTGCGGACCCATTCACTTCAATCTGGCCTTCTTTGAAAGCTGGCATTCCAAGCTTTCAAATGATATCAACATCATTATATCCACTATATCAAAAGATATAGCTTTTTGAAATCGAGTCGGCAGAGAAAGCTGTTTTTACTTTCACTTTCAGCTGGGCACTTGCGAGCCGTCTTCCTGCAGAATAAAAGTGCTTTTTCTGGACATGTAATACAGACACACAGTGCACACAGGTATGTCTGGGATGTGTCTGCAATCTTCTGTGGGGCACTGCTGTTAGCTATATAGGTGAAAATGAGGTGACAGACTCCCTTTAACAAATTAAAATATGAAAAATATTCTGGTTTGTTTAACACTTTTTTTGGTCACTACTTTATTTTATATCTGTTACTCCATCATTTTCACGTCTTCAATATGAATCTACTATATGGTAAATAAGAAAAAACATGGAATGAAAATGTGTCCAATCCTTGTGTATGTAATTTATTTTAACAAAATGTGATGTTATCTGGGTAATGGACATAGTTATGCTGGACATTTTTTTTTCTAAAAGCAGATTTTAGACCCATCACCTTGGAAATGCAGTGCAATCTGCAGGCAGCCTGTGATATAGCAGGAGAAGCTGTGCAGATAGATATATAGCTTTATAGGGAAAAGATTCATTATAACTTGCAAATCATTCATTTTATTTCCTGCTCTTTTTTTGGATGGTTCTACTGAGTGATTGACATGCTTATACAGACAAGACCACACACTGGGCTCCTAAGTGTAGTAGGAGTAGGAATTAAAGGGGTTGTGTCTGGCCAGGTATGACTCCTGCCACCCCCACCAATAAGCTGTTTGAAGAAACCATGGTACTTGTAAGAGTCCTGCATCCTTTTCACTGCTTAACTGCACGCTGTCTAGCTTGAAGCGGCAGTGCAGTGTAATTACAACTGCTCATCCAATTCAAGTGAACAGGACAAGCAGTTATTACACTGCACTGCCACTACAAGCTAGACAGCACTGTGGCCTTTTCCAGCAGCTGATTGGTGGGGGTGCTGGGAGACAGGAATCTGGCATCTTTAATAGCTCATATCTCTGGATTGGTAGCAGCTAGAGATATTGGCTTTGTCAGGCCAATATCTCTAGCTGCCACCAATCCGGAGGTATGAGCAGCTAAGTCCCCTCCCCTGGCAGAACTGATAGACGGTTAATGACCTATCCTCAGGATAGATCATTAATATACTAGCACTGCACAACCTCTTTAAAATGAGTCTTTTCCCACAAACTATATTTCAATCTGCTCAGCTCCTCCTGCTCAATAACATGCTGCAGAAGATTGGGCACCATGTTCAATGTGATAGGATCTTTTTAAAAAACTTTCTGCCTGCAGAATCAGGATTTCGGTACATACTTGTTTATGGCTGAGAAGATGAAATCCTGTTTGAGTCTATAAAACATATCCACCACCACATTTTCACGTTTTCCACATTTATTTAGTGAAGCTTTTTTTTAATCACTGATCTGCCAAAAATCTCATTTCCAAGTGACCTACATCCATTACGCTTATTGACAAATAATCATTTGTTTAATAAACTTGCTTATAAAATTATTGCTGTATTTTCAGCCTCCGTTATGTTTGGCAGTTACATCATGTGACCACCTAAGTGTCTGCTGTCTGGAGAGGAAGTCTGTTTCTTTATTCATTACTATGAGAGTGAAATTGATCACATGATCTAATTGGCAAATGTAATGGAGGCTGAAAATGTATATATATATATATATATATATATATATATATATATATATATATATATTATAAAGCTGAGTGTATGTGTGTGTGTGTATGTCCGCTAAAGGAATCCGCAACGCTGCAGCTACAATCACAAAATTTGGCACACATGTACATCAGGTGTCCGGGAAGGTTTTAGAACAGTTTTCAGCTCTCCAGGACGTACCGTTCCTGGGATATTCCCAAAAAATGCATTAGCCAATAGTAGCCTGGTCACATGACCCTTATCAGCCAATAGAAGCTCACAGGCACACATCAGGTTTCTATGACAACCTAGCCAGTTCACTGCTTTAGGTCTGCATTAATAAATGGGTATTCCCGGTTACCATAACTATAACTTATGTTTTAGACTAACTCATCATCAATCATTACCTCATATAATGTAAATTTTACATATTTACTGTTCAGTAGTAATAAAAGATGTTTTCTTCCACTGCTACACACCTTCCTCCTAAATCAGGCATCGACCTGTAATTCCGGCCACCGTCAAAAGAAGGACTTAAAAGCACCACCCCCAGATCCCACTAAGTCACGCCCCTGACTCAGTCAGGCCACGCCCCTTCCATGCTGCATTTGACCGGGATTAAAAATATTGGTAAAAATCACCTTCTGTCAGCTGCAGGGGTGGGGGTAGGGTGACTTTCTCCCTGCAGCTCATTGCTCAGACTGCACAGTGCTGCTGCTGAGAGTGCTGCTGCTGTGTCCATCCAGGCCCTGCGCATGACAGAGGACAGGGAGTCTGAAAGCCAGACCGTCCAGCCTAAAACAAGACCTCTGGCCACCCTAGGGGCAGGCTGATGTTAGGGTGGCCAGATGTCCGGCTTTAGGTTGGACAGTCCAGTTTTCTGGCTACCTGTTCTCCATCCGACGCAGTGCCTGGACAGACACAGGGATGTCCACCCTTTCAGTGGCTCACACTCAGACAGCTTCTCCTCCATGTCTTCACGGAGCCAGGTGGGCGTGGCCTCATGTTTAGTGCTGTTTCTTCATGGGAACTGGGGGCGCTGTTTCACGTTTGGGGGGAATGGCCGGTGAGGTCTGGCTTTCTGGGGTGAAGACAGTGGCCACTCTAGCTGCTGTGGAGGTCACAGTTAAAGGGGCAGGCTGCTGTAGAGGTCACTGTTGAAGGGGCAGGCTGCTGTAGAGATCACTGTTAAAGGGGCGGGCTGCTGTAGAGGTCACTGTTAAAGGGGCGGGCTGCTGTAGAGGTCACTGTTAAAGGGGCGGGCTGCTGTAGAGGTCACTGTTAAAGGGGCGGGCCGCTGTAGAGGTCACTGTTATAGGGGCGGACCGCTGTAGAGGTCTCTGTTAAAGGGGCGGGTCGCTGTAGAGGTCACTGTTAAAGGGGCGGGCCGCTGTAGAGGTCACTGTTAAAGGGGCAGGCACTGTAGAGGGCACTCTCGATATCTTTTAACGACACACACACACACACAAACAGTAAAAGAAATAAATTAAATATACCCGGGCGAAGCCGGGTCCTTCAGCTAGTGTGTGTGTGTGTATATATATATATATATATATATATATATATATATATATATATATATACATACACACACACACCACTTCACTTACAGACGGGAAGGTGGATGACATATTTTTGTCAGTGCTGGCTTATTATACTATACAACAATTTTACTATTACTATACAGCAATTTTATAGTGTATTTGATAGCTTTATAATGTGATGTTAATATAGGACTATTAGGGCTCATGCACACGAACATGTCTGTGGACCCATTCACTTCAATGGGGCCACAAAAAATGTGGATAGCACATTGTGTGCTGTCTGTTCCGTGGCACACGGAAAAATTTAGAACATGTCCTACTATTGTCCAAATTATGGACAAGGATAGGACTATTCTAATATGAGCCAGACATTCCGTTCTGCAAATGCGGAATGCACACGGCCGGTATCCGTGTTTTGTGGATTGCAAAACAGGCTACAGTTGTGTGCATGAACCCTTAGAGAGGTCCATGTCCTCAGTAAGATGGATGTATCATCATCTACAGTCATAAAGTCCTGCAGCTCATGGCATATAGAGATATCTGCCCGTCTCTGGCAACAGGCAGATTTTGAATCGACATGCTGCAGATTTAACATCTGCACCAAAGGTCAATTTATGCTGCCGATTTTTCATGCATCATGTGGATAGGATTTGTTTTAAAGGGGTTGTCCCACGATTCATTTAAAAAATGGAAATCAGACATTGTATAGTACATGATAATCTCTTTTTAACAAAGCTAAAGCCAACCCTATACCCTCACGTGGATCCATAGATTTCCCCATTCATTGCTCTAATTCTTTTCAAGCTGGCTGATCTGGGGGCATGCCCTTTCTCAGGTGGAGTGTCCTTTCTACTGAAGCTCTCTCCCTGTAAATGTCACAGTTTCTAAAAGAAGATCTGGCTGGTAGCAGTTGAAGGATGGAACTGAACATGTGTAACCACTTCAGCAATGTTACTGAGGTGGACAGATAAATAAGGAAAAGAACAAACAGCAGTTGACTCTTACATGGATAGATTTTACTTAACGGCACAGTGGCTATACAAAATTTTCAATTGCACGCAGTTACAAAAGTATTCAGTTCCTGGTGCTTGTTTGAAAATTTTGTCATGGGACAACCCCTTTGAATCCACATGTGGCCGAACCCTGCATGAACTGTTTTTTTACTGCTCCATTGGCTCATTCCAGTATAATGCAATTCATCTTCAATATGAATTTGAATGCATAATGGATCCACGCAAATCCAAGTGAATATAAGATTTCCAGTATGATAAGATATTAACAGAGAAACACACTATGAGTCAATCCATCTCTAGCAGCTTGATGTATCAATGTCATTGGTCACATAGGTCTACATTCTGGGACTGTATCATATTACTGTGAAGCACATACACATTGAAGACCACATTTTAGGTATTTACAGTCATAGTTTTGGTCACATGTCCTACCTCAATTGTGTTCATAGATGTAATCATCTGTATGTGTGTGTTTGTTCTAGGTACCAGACTGGTGAGTCCACCATCTTTAAGAAAGTTGCTGGAATGCTGTAGGGAGCTTGTTCTGTTGGATGTCTCCTTTTGTTCACAGATTGACAACCGCATTGTTCAGGAACTTTCCTCCAGATTTCCAAATGTGTCCATCAAAAAGAGTTTTACTCAGTAAATATAATTGCTGCTCCGGTATTTTTTTTATTTTGAGATATACATCCTTCTTTTTTTTTTTTTAACCTTAGCTCTTCCAGCTATCTTCATGTACTCTGTAGATATATTTGGTAAATTTAATTAGGATGTGAATGGAAAACAATTTTATTCTTGAAAAGACAATTTTGTTCTTTAGGTGAATTCTTTTTAGATAAATTATTATATTTTTGCCTTATTTTTAAAACACAACTTTGTATTGAAAATAGCCTATTTAAGGCCTCCAGGGCAGATATACTGATCTATATAAAGTGAAATATTTAGTAGGTTTAATGTTAATATGTTGTATTTATTACACAGAGAAATTAACTGGCTTGTGATGTGATAAATATTGGCAACAGAAAACCCTGCCTATCTTATGTTACCTTTTTGCAATAAGATGCTTGGAAACATTTACATATACTTACACATGCTAAATATACTATTTCTTCACCATGAACCTAGGTATTTGGTATTCTATGAAGTACATATAATAAGGGATGTTATATAAATATACCCCTAAGTGTTTTCTATAAGTTACTTAGTTGATAAAGTGGAAAAAATGGAGGTCCATCAAGCTTAATCTACAGTCTTACTGGGTTGATCCAGAGGAAGATGCTGACTGCCTCATATTAAGGGGGAAAATTCTGTTTCGACTCCAAATATGGCAAACAGAATAAATGCAAACATCGATGTCTCATCTCCAGAAATCTAGTACCCATAACCTGCAATATCTTCATAGTACAATCACAAACTTGCACAATGTAATCATCCATCTCAGCCTCCTTTCTTAGGGATGTCCTTAAAGAGGCTCTGTCACCAGGATCAACCTTATTCAACCAAGCATACTGTCTGGTAGGGTTGATTATGCCGATAAAACAATATCTTTCTTTTGTCTGTATGTTAAATAGTGTTTAGCTGGTACCTCAGAACCGAAGTCGAGTTTGTTTCCAAGTTTTAAAGTGGTTTTCCACTTTAAAAATCAACTACCGAAGTTATTCAACAAAGTGTCGTGCAACTTTGTGAATAACCGAAGCGCAAACATTTTAATGCTGTACGGAGACTGTTCTTTGCACAGCATTAATTCAAATTTTGAGAAAAGTGACTTTGGATGTGACTTTAAAAAAAGTAAAAAATTTAAAAAAATAACGAAAAAAGAAAAGTTCGGATCACCCCCCATTTCCCCAAAAAGAAAATTAAACAATAAAAAACATCATAGGCATCACTGTGTTTGAAAATGTCCGCAATATAAAAATATTTAACAAATATTTATCCTATACCACTTCACCTCTCCAGAATAAAAAGTGATCAAAAAGTTATACCTCTCCAAAATGGTATCACTGAAAAGTCACAAAAAATGCACAGCACAAAATTGTGTGGGAGCACCCTTGGAAGAACATCTATCAAAGGCATCAGCAACCTCTGGCACTGACTGAGGTGAAACTATGATTCTCAGCATTCAAATAAAAATACAAATGCATGCCACCCTTTCCAGATTTTTATTCATTAAAAAATTTGAAAAATGTGTATCATTTTCTTCACGCATACTACTTTGTGTTGGTCCATCACATAAAATCCCAATAATAGACTCTTAAGTTAGTGGGTGTACCGTGAAAAAAATGTTAGCTCTTGTGATAGTCCTAGTGTAGTTTGCAGCAGACCCAACGGGGTCAGAGATACCGGTGCAAAGAACCGAGAAGTCAGGCAATGTTCGTAGTCAGGCAACAGGCCAAGGTCAAGAAAAGCAGAATAAGTGCATAACCAAGAGACTAGTCTGAGGTCAAGGCAGGTGGCATTCTTGTAATACAGTAATCAGGTTAAGCTCAAGACAGGCAGCGGAGGTTCAGAGTCAATAATACAGGAAGAGTTCTGGTACACGGTAGGCCATAAATACAGATGTCCAGTAATTGGCTTATGAAAATACAGAACGGGTGCACTGGCACTTTAAGAGCCGGAAGGCACTCGTGCCTTATGGGACAAGGAAAGAGGCGAGCACAGGCTGCTGCTTTCAGTGGTGGAACAAACCCTGCCAAAATGAGGGCTAGCAGGGGCCAGCCACCGGGCAACATCAATGGGGTAAGTAATGTGGCACCTGCCACAGATGGGGGGGAGCACCGCCATAACAGGACCCTTCTCCGTGCGCTCTCTCTTCTTTGAGCTGGAGCTTTGCAAGAACTTATTCAGGAGAGCTGGAGCATGAATGTTCGCCAAAGGTTGCCAGGATCTTTCCTCCATATCAAAACCTTTCTATTATTCTACAGGGTGGGCAATTTATATGGATACACCTAAATAAAATGGGAATGGTTGGTGATATTAACTTCCTGTTTGTGGCACATTAGTATATGGGAGGGGGGAACTTTTCTAGATGGGTGGTGACCATGGTGGCCATTTTAAAGTCGGCCATTTTGAATCCAACTTTAGTTTTTTTCAATGAGAAGAGGGTCATGTGACACATCAAACTTATTGAGAATTTCACAAGAAAAACAATGGTGTGCTTGGTTTTAACGTAACTTTATTTTTTCATGAGTTATTTACAAGTTTCTGACCACTTATAAAATGTGTTCAAAGTGATGCCCATTGTGTTGGATTGTCAATGCAACCCCCTTCTCCCACTCTTCACACACTGATAGCAACACCGCAGAATAAATGCTAGCACAGGCTTCCAGTATCCATAGTTTCAGGTGCTGCACATCTTGTATCTTCACAGCATAGACAATTGCTTTCAGATGACCCCAAAGATAAAAGTCTAAGGGGGTCAGATCGGAGACCTGGGGGGGCCATTCAACTGCTACATGATGATGTGTTTCCCTCTTTATGCACTGAACCTGGCACGTTCCCTGAGTTTTTCCAGCAAGATGGTGCATCACCACATTATGGGTGTCAGGTCCGAGCATTCCTAGATGAACAGTTTCCTGGAAAGTGGATTGGTCGTCGTGGGCCAGTTGAATGGCCCCCAAGGTCTCCAGATCTGACCCCCTTAGACTTTTATCTTTGGGGTCATCTGAAGGCAATGTGAGAAACTAGATCCAATTGGCCGAACTGGATGGACACAGGCCGAACTGGATGGACAGACGTCTTTTTTCGGCCTTATAAACTATGTTACTATGTTACAATTGCTTCAACACCTCAAAAGGCCCAATGAAACAAGGTGCCAATGTGTACGAGGATAGCTTAAAGGGCATCTGTCAGCACATTTGTGCCTATGAAACTGACCTGTTGCATGTCCCCATAGCAGCTGAAGGCATCTGTGTTGGTCCCATGTTCATATGTACCTGCATTGCTGAGAAAAATTATGTATTAATTTATGCAAATGAGCCTTTAGGAGCAGTGGGGGAGTTGACATTACTCCTAGATGCTCTGTTCTCTCTGCAGCTTTAACACCCTCTCCATTTTGATAGACATGGCCAGAGACTGCAACCAATGTGGAACCACTGTGCCTACTAACCGGTTTGGCTTTGGGCTATCCCTAAGTTGTTTATCCTGGCATCCCTCTGTTTTTCATCCTTTGACCCCAATACTGGGATTTGGTCTTCAGGAAGCCATCAGGTCGCCACCTCTTGGGATAGTCCAGGTGTCATTGGCAGCTGACCTGTGGAGGTCAGATACAACGGCACCAAAGAAAGAAAAAGAAGCACCAAAAAGTTCAGGCATTATTTGTAGTCAGGTAACAGGCTGAGGTCAGGGCAGGCAGAATACGTGATTAACTGAGAGATTAGTCTGAGGTCAGGGCAGGTGGCAATGGGTCAATATGGAAGTCAGACTAAGGTAAAGACAGGTAGCATGCCTTTAACCCCTTCAGCCATTGTGATGTATCTGTACGTCGCAGTGGCTAAGGGAATGTATGGAGTGGGCAGCTGTGCTGAGCCTGCTCCATACGTGACGGGTGCCAGCTGTATAATACAGCAGGCACCAAGCTGCAATGACTGGGATTGACAGTAACACTGAAACCCTGTTATTTAACCCCTCAGATGCCACACCAATAGCAATCACGGCATCTGTGAACTTAGGTAGGCAGAGGGATGCAGCTCCATCTGCCTTTTGATAGGAGCCCCACAGTGAAATCGTGGGGCTCCAATCAGTTACCATGACAGCTTGAGGCCTGCTGGATGTTCCCAGGCCTGTCACGGCAATCTGCCTGCTAAGAGAGAGTTCATGTCACCTTTATTTTTCTGTTCTTTTGATCCGTGACAGATCAGAAGAACAGAAAAATAATGGTGATGTGAACTTTTTCTCAGCTGTGCATGAGGCACAGCTCAGCATGTAGAGTGGCAGTATCCCATTCACCAGAATGTATCAAAAGATCCCAAGTTGTAGCCCCCTAAGGGGACTAGTTATTGATTAAAAAGCTAAAAATGTTAAACATTTAAATCAAATTTCACAATGTTGCATATAAAAATATATAAACAAAAAAAATTAACATAACAAGTATCACCACTTGCAAAAATGTCTGAACTGTTAAGCCTCATTCACACGTCAGTGTGTCACAGACGTGTCCTGTGCGTGTTCTCCACATTCATTTTACTGTGTGTGTTCAGACATCAGTGTTTCATCACGGTCTGTGGGTCAGTGTTTTCAGCACAGATGCATGTTCTATCTTGATCCGTGTTCCCGGATCCCTCAAGCCCATTATAGTCTATGGGTCAGTGAAAACCACGGATGTCATCCGTGTTACATCCGTGTTTCACGGATCATTAAGAAGAGATGCTTTGAAAATGATTTTTCAGCTGTTCAGTGTCAGTGAAACACGGATGCAACACGGACAGCAAAACATGGACCCAACACGGATCCTTCACAGACAGCTTCATGGATGCCTCACTGACCACCTGCTCACAGATTTGAGCACGGACACGGACATGTGAATGAGGCTTTAAAATAGAAAAATATTTTCCTGCGCGGTGTATGCCGTAGTGAAAAAATAAATAAAAACTTGTGATTCGGCATTTTTCAGTCACCTTCTCCCCCCAAAAAATTAAATAACAGTGATTAAACAGTTGTTTGTACCCCAGTAATAAAACAACCTATACAAATTTGATATCGCTGAAATTGTATTGAGCTGCAGAATAAGGACGTTATGGAACTTTTAGCACATAGTAATGCCGTAATATCAAAGCCCAAAAAAACCTTATGGAAATTATAGGATATTTTTTTTCAATTTAACCCCACAAAGAATTTCCCGTTTTCCAAAGTGACATGGTAAATTAAATGGTGCCATTAAAAAATACAACTTATCCTGCCAAAAATAAGGCCTCATATGGCTATATGAGTGGAAAATTTCAAAGTTATTGCTATTGAAACGAGGGAAGGAAAAATTGAAAATGGGCCCAGTACTTAAGGGGTCCCTACGGTACAGGGAAAGAGGCCTAGTAGCTGAGCGCTAAGTGGGGGACTGTGGACTCTGGCAACTGATACTGCCAGAGTTGGGCTGGCAGGAGCAGCATCAAAAGAGTAAGTGATGCAGCACTCGCACCTGCCCTGGACAGCCCGATAGCGGCGCAGCTATGACAGACATGTTATTTTGAGCTAATGGTATTCCTTTCCCCAATCCAGTAGGAGGAGGAAAAGAAACTGATTGCTAACTAAATCTTTCTTAGGCTAGTTTTAAACCTCCAGTGTGAGATTCCGGCACACTGTTCCGTCAGATACACAGAAAATCATCTGGACACAGACGGATGCACATGGCTGCTGCTACCATAGAAAATGCCTAAGAAAAGGACATGCTCTATCTTTTTTGTGTGGTCATGGAACGGAACTACGGAAGCGGACAGTACACTGCGTCCTTTTGCAGCCCCATTGAAATGAATCAGTCCGCACCCATTCCACAACATTGCAGAACGGATGCAGACTCATTTATACATTCATGTGAATGTAGCCTTAGTCTCAGCAGACTGCTGATATAATCCCTAGCTTTCTGCCTCTATCACTGGTCTCATATAGCAGCAGTCGGGGTATTCTGCTGTGAAGATCTTCAAGGTTTATTGATTTGGTTTAGCTGCATCAATTGTTCCTTTCTTTGTTTTCCCGTCACTATTTATGTGTTAGACATGAGCACGTTGCTAATTTAAGAATTCTCTTTAAACAGAATTTTCTAAAATTATCTGAAATTCTTTAAGCAAAAAAAACAAAACATTAGCAATCTATAGCCATGTGACCTAGCATGACGTTTCTATGAGATATAAATATCAATAAGGGATCGTTTGTCGTAAATTTAATTCTGTACTTCTGGTTATTGTTTTGTAATGGATTGGCAATAAAACTGTATGCCCAATTTCTTTTTTCTGTAGCAACAAATAAGAACTGGTGGTTATGTTCTGTCAATAATACACCGGTGGATCAATCTTTCATTTTCCAATCTCTGCTTATTCCCTTTCTATTTTTTGAAATTACAAGAGTGATTTTGTAGTTGAGGTTAGAACATTTAGTTTCACTGCCTAAGACTTTCAAGTAATGACTTCATCTCTCCTTTATATTTGTGGTATTATGGGATGATTACACAGCATATTTAATACACCGATTACCTAAAAGAAAAAACAAGATCGTAATGTTAATATTTTTTTTCTTGGCTGGCTTCAGAAATGTTAGTTTCTGCTATGCTAATTTGGTATTTTCACAGAGTAATAAGTCATATATCACTGCTGATAGTTGCTCTAGAAACATTTTACCTTTTTTTTTTTAATAAAAGTTTCAGACTTTTTTAATAAAAGTTTCAGAATTTTAATGCACAAATAATATCCTTAACCCCTTAGTGGATGCCAATACGCCTTTTTACGGTGGTCACTAAAGGGCCTTAAGGCTAGGCTGCAGCCTTTTTACGGCTAGGCACTTGGCTGTCTCATGACAGCTGGGCTCCTGCTCTAATGGTCGAGATCAGCAGAAGGGCAGATATGGGCCGTTTTAATCCATTAGATACCGTGAATATTGCAACTAAAGGCCCTTTTACACGGGCCGATGTGTCTCTCTGCCCGAGCGCCGATCAGCGATATCGGCGCTCGGGCAGGGAGCCTTTACACGGCCCGATGAATCGAGCGCCGGGCCGCACGAGTGATCGCTGTATCTCTCGTGCGGCCCGGAAGCTCCATACTGTCAGGCGCACATCGCCTGTTTACACAGGCCGATGTGCGCCCGACAGATTGGATCTTTTGTAGAAACCAAAAGATCCATCAGCCAACGAACGAGCGTTTTGCTCGTTCGTCGGCTGATTAGGGCCACTTTTACACGGGCCGATTATCGGCCGATAATCGGCCCATGTAAAAGGACCTTAAGTGGTTTACAAGGAGGGGCTCCTTCTCTCAGGCATTGGTATCACCACTAATGAGATTGTGGGGTTCCGATGTCTTAGTATGGCAGCCAGGGGCGTAATGAAGTGTATGCCTATCAAGCTGCGCCTCTGTGCCCACTTAAAGTATAATACACTGTATTGCCTAAGCAGTACAGCGTATTATAGAAGCGACCAGTGGATCGAATGTCAAAGTCCCCTTGTGGGACTAATAAATAGTAAAAATAAAAGTGAAATGAAAATCTCCAAGTTAAAAAAAAAAATCACTTTTTTCCTTTGAAAAAAATGCTTTTCAGTGGAGGTAATTGCAAAAAAATAAAATCCCATCCAACTATTTGGTATTATGCATCCGTAAAGACCCACATTATACAATTATCCCACATGATTTTTTTTTTTTTTTGCATATTCAGCAGAAAATAAAAAGACAATCAAAAAGTGCTATGCGTCTTAAAATGTTACTAATGAAAACTACAATTCGTCCTATAAAAATGAAGCCCTCATACAGCTCTATAGAAAGAAAAGTAGTAAAACTTAAAAAAATATATACCATACTTTTTCAACATATAAGATGCACCTTCCTGTAAGACAAACCTAGGTTTTGGAAGAAGGATATAAGAAAAAAAAAACAT
Source organism: Rhinella marina (assembly GCA_900303285.1). Lineage (NCBI taxonomy): Eukaryota > Metazoa > Chordata > Amphibia > Anura > Bufonidae > Rhinella > Rhinella marina. The sequence goes on along the minus strand of ONZH01022018.1, from coordinate 49,642 downwards.
TTTTCATCAGACCCCTCAATGTTAATCAGACCTCAGATCAGACAAAAAAAAATAAAAAATCAACTCCCCTCTCCTCTTTCGGGTGCTGCTGCTAAGATCCAACGTTTTTCTTGCTGCACTGTGCTGTGACCCGATCGCACAGTGTAAGGTTACAGAGCACGCCTATGTCCTCACATTGTGCGCAGGTCACAGCACTGTAAGAGAAGACCAGAGAGCGGTGCGTACAGAGCCTGCTGTACTAATGAGTGCTTTCATAATGGAGGCACTCATTATTATTTGCCCCATAAAACATGCTGACCCTTTTCCCCCCACTTTAAATGGGGGGAGGGATTGCGTCTTAAAAGGCCAAAAATATGATGTGTAAATATATTATATATACATATTTATTTGTACTGACTCATGGTATTTATGCTGAAAAATGAACTCAAAATTTCTACCGTAAAAACTCGGGCGGTATTGTATCCCAAAATGGTGCCATTAAAAACTATAACTTGCCCCAGAAAACACGCTTTTATATGGCTACATCAATGGAAAAATAAAGTTATAGCTCTTGGGATGCGATGAGATAAAAATGAAAAAAATTGCTTGGTCACCAAGGCCCACAGCAGGCTGGTCACTAAAAGGTTAAATGTATAAATATCACTCTATATTTCAAGTGTGAAATCCCATGTGATTTTTTTTTTCTTATAATGCTTCTCTGAAAAAGCATTAAAAATATATTTAAAGGGGTTGCCTTTCAAATGTCTAAAATATCTGTTAAGCTAATGGGAGGGAGCCACCCTCTTGGGACCATCCTTTCCCCATTAGCTGAAGCAGAAAGCAACGTGAAGTCAAGACAGTTGTACTTGATTGACCATGGATGGACTGTTGCTTTGTTTCCCCTACAGGGTCGCTGCAGGGGAAACATGCATAATCAGTATGGGATGAGATCCACAAAGAAGGTCCCCCTTTTGTCAGCCTGATCTTGGGACTTCAGACTCTGAAAAGGTTTTTAAAATGTAGAGATTTTGAAGAAGAGGATGTCAGCATCATCTTTATCAGTTATGTCTTGTTCTTCAAATACCATCTAATAATGTACACCGTATATAATAGAATAATAGCAAAGAAAGTTTAAAATGTATATACTAGCTATGGGAAGGGGTGCAATGATATCCTATCTTCCAGCTGCTGCTTGGTCATTGCTAAAATTAGATTTGTATTCAGTTCCAAGTTCCTTAATCTTTACAAACTGCTCTGAAAACTAAATGCTGCTAGTACAATGCCAGGTTGGCAAGCCTGGATGTTTTGCTTCAGTTAGATGTCCATAATAAGCATATGGTGCATCACAAGTTAAGTGAAGCAAAGGCAAACAAGTTTCTAACAGTTAAAGTAAACATCATTGATCTGAACCTCGTATTTATAGGGAGATAATGCCAAATATTTTACATTGGAAGAGGTTTGTCAGAAGTAAGATCCCACTGAAATTTGGATAAAGGTCAATAGTGGGCAGATCTTAGTTTAGTCCTAGATTTATGCTATGAAATGGAATGTCAGGGCAACCCAAATTTTTTTAATTACTTTAAGGCCTATATTTCCACATTATTGTATTTTAATGGGGTATGCTCCTTATTGCACTTCTACAAAATATATATCGATGCATCTGTTCTCTCTTCCAATTGCTTTACCCAACTCCAAACCGGACGTGGTGGCCAGCAGACTGTTGAGACATAGCTGTTTTGCATTACATCCTTTAACCCTTTCAGTGCCGGAGGTTTTTTTTTTTTCGTTTTTGCGTTTTCATTTTTCTTCCCTATTTTCCGTGAGCCATAACTTTTTTATATTTTTGTTCACATAGCTTTAGGAGGGCTTATTTTTTGCGGGACAAGTTGTACTTTCTAATGCCACCATTAATTATGGTATAAAATCTAGTGGGAAGCGGTAAAAAAATTCCAAATAGGGGGGAATTGGAAAAAAAATGCAATTCCTCCACAGTTTTATGGGTTTTGTTACCACGGCGTTCCGTTTGTGGCAAAACTGACCCATGCCTTTTGTTCTCTGGGTCAGTACGATTACAACGATACCCCATATGTGTAGGTTTGTTATGTTTAAATAGTGTAAAAGTAAATTTAAACTTTGAAAAAAACTTTTTTTTTTTTTACTTCGTCATATTCCGACCCCCACAACTTTTTTTTAGTTGCATCCACTGAGCTGTTTAGGGGCTCATTTTTTCAGGACAATCCATAGTTTTTACTGATACCATTTTGGAGTGTGTGTGACTTATTGATCACATTTTATTACATTTTTTTGAGTAAGAGAAGTAGTGAAAAAATGGCAATCCGTCACGCAATTCGCCGTATTGGAATTTTTTGGGGATATTTTAAGTACAGGCATTTTCGGTCGCGGTGATACCCATCATGTTTATATTTATTATTATTTAGGTATTTATTTTTTAATTATATGGAAAGGGGGTGATTTAAACTTTTATATTTTTTTATTTTTTATATATTTTTAAACTTTTTTTTTTAATTTTTGTGATTTATTTTAATGCTCATTTTTGAGCATATAGACAATGTTTTTTAATTTTTCATTTTGAGCAATCAGGGATTTTTAAAACTGCATTTTAAGTCCCTTTTGCTCATTTTCTTATCATGGCCTGCCATCTGGTGGCCCAAATAAGAATTGCAGATTGAAAGATGCAAACCTCATCAGTGAGGTTTACAGCTTTCAGATCCAGTGCAGACACCCTGATTGACCACACGGGGTGTCTGCACAACACCCGGCATCTAATGCCTACCGCGATCGGCATTATTGCCGGTTGCGGCAGGTAGCGGCAGGTCTCTGCTATTAAAAACAGCAGAGACTTGCCGGCCATGACGCCCGCTGCACGTGGGAGCGGGCGTCATGTCCCTACATGGCTCCAGCGCCGTACATGTACAGCGCTGGTACCGAAATTATAATAAAACTATGGGCAACCATACCCTACTCACCTGTTAATGCTCTTGCTGTATTCATATTAGCACATTCGTCACGGCAATATGTTGAAAGAAAGTAAGCAATAAAGTAAGTAGCAACTGCTCACAGTGAAGATCTGATACCCGAAGAACAATGTTCCCGTTCCCTATGAACTGAGTTCCAATGATCACACAGTAAAAGTCCCTTTGCATGCTCCATGCTGTTTATTTACTACTTTGACTATTGCTATAACTTGTTGAACTCTGCTTGCATCCACCAAGATTATATCTGACAGCCTCTGTCTAATGGTTTGAAAATAAATGGAAACTGCAGTAATAACCGCCCAGAGACTCTTTGCTAATGAAGTCTCAATTAATAATTGAGTTAGGTTGAGCTTAATTTATGATTTGTAGAATGTGAGTCTATTTAATTTTATTTTATGAAGCATCAGGAGCATTTACTGCTGTCAATACTTACATCCCGCAGCAGTGTTATAACTATCTGTTTTGAGGACGCTGATAAATTGCACTGGGCTGGCGTTATATTGCAACCACGGGAGCCTACCGTACACAAGACACCAGATTCCTGGCCTGTTCACAGTATTTCTTTCCTGCTAATTTACAATATGCAGATCGCAGATGCTTTTGCGGAAAGTTGTTTTGCTACAAATATATCTAGATGTACTGGAGTGTCTGGAACCATTTATGCCTTATTTGTTTGAACATTTAAAGGGGAACTTCACCTAAATGTTTGCTTATGCTTTTTTAATCTGTGCACATTTGTGTGATGCATAATGATCACATATTACCTGTGCGATACTTTCTGGTGCCAATTTTTATTTTCATGAGAAAGTATGTGACGCCCTTCCCCATTTTACAATCTGCGCTGAATAGGTATCGGTTCTTCTTTAACCCCTTAGTGACCAGCCTGTTTTGGGCCTTACTGACCAAGTTTTTTTTTTCCTTTTTTCATTGTTGCATTCCAAGCGCTATAACTTTATTATTTTTTGCGGGACAAGTTGTAGTTTTTAATGGTGCGCATCACTTTCTGATTAACTTTTATTAACTCATTCTGGGAGGAAGATGGTAAAAACAGCAATACTGACACTGAGTTTTTATGTTATAAATTTTTACGGTGTTCATTTTTCGGCATAAATAACACAAAATCTTTATTCTCTTAGTCAGTACGATTACAGCGATATCAAATACGTATAATTTTGTTTTTTTCTGTTTTACTACTTTTGTTCAATAAAACACCCCATTTTTTTAAAAGGAATAAAATCATTTCACATCAACGCTTCCCAAGACCCATAACTTTTTTATTTTTCTTTCTATGGAATTGAGGGCTTGATTTTTGCAAGACGACTTGTAGTTTTCATTGGTATCATTTTGCAGTAAATTATGCTTTTTGATCGCTTGTTATTAGGTTTTTTTAAGTTTATTAAGTATAATGTCTTTTTTTTTTTTTTTACAGCACTCACCGTAGGGGATAATTTACATGATATTTATGTAGTGTGGGTCATTACAGATGCGGCGATACCAAACATATGAGTTTTTTTTGCTGTTTTTTCATTGAAAAGCATATTTTCAATGGAAAAAAAACATGTTTTTATTTTTACTAGAATTTCTTTTTTTTTTACCACTTAATAGTCCCACAAGAGGACTATAACAGACAACATTCTGATTGATTTTAAAATGCAATGCATTATCCCTATACTGGTATATAGATAATGCATTTTAATGTGAGGGCTTTACTAACATTGACTGGGACACTGTAAAAAAGCGGTGGCCCAGTCTAAGGCCCCTCAGTGACCGCCGTAAAAAGGCGTATGGGTGGTTGATGATGGTGGGAAAATATTGCTAATTTCTGCCATATTGACTAGATGCAAAACCAAGTAGGGTTATATGGTTGTGTTCACACATCAAATTGAATCACATATGTTTTTACAAGAGGATCCATAGTCAGAAATCCAAAGCTGACACTTAAAGTTTTGCCATTGATGTTCAGTTTGAACTGCCATGAATCCACTATAGGAATTGCCACTCAATAGGACTAATCCTCTGCTTTTCCACACAGAATCGGCAGAAATAAATTGCTTGCTACTTCTTTCTTTATGCAGCAACGCCAAAAATCTGCATTAAAAATTTTCCTTCGATTGGGATTGTTATCAACTTTTTTGCAGATTTCATTGGAGAATGAGCACTGAAATCCACAAATCTGACTCATGTGAACATGCCCTTGATGTGCATGCATATAATTAATGATGTTCCTAGACTAAGGCCCCTTTCACACGAGCGGGAGACTCGCATGTCTCCCGCAACGCATCTACAGGGCTGGACTCCGCACGGACAGGGATCGCATATAATGCTATGCGATCCCTGTCAGTGCGGAGTCCAGCCCTGTAGATCCGTTGCGGGAGACATGCGAGTCTCCCGCTCGTGTGAAAGGGGCCTAAGAGGTCACATGTGGCTAGGATCAGAATGTGAGTTCTGATCCATCTCATTTGCATGTTAAGTACACCACTTTCACATTTTAAGCAAGCTGGAAAAGTCTGGACATTTCCACCCATCAAAAAGTGACACCGTGCTATCAGTTGCAATCCAGCAAAAGGAAAAAAATCAACTGAAAGTAATAAAAATATTTGTTAAATTAATTGCATACAATAGCATCCATTTTTTTCCATCAGTTTAAGGCCTTGTCCACATTTCAGTATTATTTCGCGTCCGCGAAAATCACGGACATGTGTATTCCGTGATTCTTTCCGTGACGGATCCGTGGATGATCCGTGGTTCCGTATTTTACGGTCCGTGTGGCATCCGTATTTCACTGACGTTGCTCAGCTGAAAATTGATTTCCAAAGAATCTCCTATTAGTCATCAGTGAAAAACGGACGCACCACGGACACAACACGGATGTGTGTCAGTGATTTTCACGGACCCATAGACTTCAATGGGCGTGCTTGGTCCGCATCACGGATCAAAGTAGTGCATGTCCCCGTGATTTTTTTACTGACCCACGGTCAGTAGAAAAATGCTGAAATGTGAACAGATACATTTAAATCAATGGGTACCTGTGCTGTCCGTGAAAAATGCTGACAGCACACGTCAGTGAAAAACGGAAATGTGGACGAGGCCTAAAGCCTCATTCACATGTCAGTGATTTCCATCAGTGACTGTGAGCCAAAATCAGGATTGGAGACTGCATAGACATAAAGTACAGTGCCTTGCGAAAGTATTCGGCCCCCTGTAACTTTTCAACCTTTTGCCACATTTCAGGCTTCAAACAAAAAGATATAACATTTTAAATTTTTGGTGCAGAATCAACAACAAGTGGGTCACAATTGTGAAGTGGAACGAAATTTATTGGATCATTTAAACTTTTTTTGCAATAATAAAACTGAAAAGTGGGGCGTGCAAAATTATTCGGCCCATTTACTTTCAGTTCAGAAAACTCACTCCAGAAGTTCATTGAGGATCTCTGAATGATCCAATGTTGTCCTAAATGACTGATGAAGATAAATAGAATCCATCTGTGTGTAATCAAGTCTCCGTATAAATGCACCTGCTCTGTGATAGTCTCAGGGTTCTGCATCATGAAGACCAAGGAACACACCAGGCAGGTCCGTGATACTGTTGTGGAGAAGTTTAAAACCGGATTTGACTACCAAAAGATTTCCCAAGCTTTAAACATCCCAAGGAGCACTGTGCAAGCGATCATATTGAAATGGAAGGAATATCAGACCACTGCAAATCTACCAAGACCCAGCCGTCCCTCTAAACTTTCATCTCAAACAAGTAGAAGACTGATCAGAGATGCAGCCAAGAGGCCCATGATCACTCTGGATGAACTGCAGAGATCTACAGCTGAGGTGGGAGAGTCTGTCCATAGGACAACAATCAGTCGAACACTTCACAAATCTGGCCTTTATGGAAGAGTGGCAAGAAGAAAGCCGTTTCTCAAAGATATCCATAAAAAGTCTCGTTTACAGTTTGCCACAAGCCACCTGGGAGACACACCAAACATGTGGAAGAAGGTGCTCTGGTCAGATGAATCCAAAATCCAACTTTTTGGAAACAATGCAAAACTATATGTTTGGAGTAAAAGCAACACAGCTCATCACCCTGAACACACCATCCCCACTGTCAAACATGGTGGTGGCAGCATCATGGTTTGGGCCTGCTTTTCATCAGCAGGGACAGGGAAGATGGTTAAAATTGATGGGAAGATGGATGGAGCCAAATACAGGACCATTCTGGATGAAAACCTGTTGGAGTCTAAAAAGACCTGAGACTAGGACGGAGATTTATCTTCCAACAAGACAATGATCCCAAATATAAAGCAAAATCTACAATGGAATGGTTCAAAAATAAACGTATCCAGGTCTTAGAACGGCCAAGTCAAAGTCCAGACCTGAATCCAATTGAGAATATGTGGAAAGAGATGAAAACTGCTGTTCACAAACGATCTCCATCCAACCTCAAAGAGCTCGAGCTGTTTTGCAAGGAAGAATGGGCAAGAATTTCAGTCTCTAGATGTGCAAAACTGATAGAGACATACCCCAAGTGACTTGCAGCTGTAATCGCAGCAAAAAGTGGCGCAACAAAGAATTAATGCAAGGGGGCCGAATAATTTTGCAATAATTTTATAGTGGGATCTGGTGGGTCTGTCCTCTCCCTCGCATAAATTGCTATACATAACAATTTTCATGTGGCCTGATCCCAGTATTTATGCCAGGGAGTGGTCAGATCCCATTATAGTCAATAGGCTATGGCGGTGAACGGCTGGATCTAGAGAACTACTGGAAGCGCCTGCTGGATTGGTTTAGTGCAAGTGTGAAAGTAGCTTTACAGAATGAAAGTACTGCCATGCTCAGCGAATGCTGCTACAGCTTCATTGTTTATTAGCACAGCACCATACATTTGGTTTTGGTTGTGTCTGTACTGCAGCTCAATGCAGCATAGTTCCATTCAAGGCAATAGGACTAAGCTTTAGGGTGGATTCGATTGAACAGGTAAGGTAGTATCTGTTATTTATACTTTCTCTCTTTTTATAATTCATACCTGATTTTGGCTTCAAAAAATGTATAAAAAATCTGAATGTTTGGCAGCACCCTTAGTACCAGGCCAAGCCATAAATATGCAACATAGTGCCTAGTACATAATAATACTAACTGGCAAGGAGTCAAACCCCCCCCCCCAATCAGATATTGATATCTTATCCTAAGGTTGGACCATTAATATTGTAGTCACAGAATACCCCTTTAGGCCTCGTTTAAATTTCCATGTCAGTATAACGTATGTGAAAAAGCATCCTTCTTTAATCCGTGAAGATGTCCTTTAAGAATCATTGTGCCCGTCTTTATTACCCTCCGTGTGTCATTCGTAATCCATGGACGTTGTTCAGCTGAAAATTAATTTCAAGAGCATTTCTTATCTGTCTTCCATGAAAAACCATCCGTGGTGTGTACATGATTTTCACGGACCCATAGCCTTCAATGCGTGTGTTTGTTCTGCTTCACAAACCAAAGTAGTGCAGGTCTTTGTCATTTTATTACTGACCCATGGTTAGTAAAAAAAAAATAAAAAAATACTGACACATTTAAATCAAATGGGTACATGTCGAAAATGCGAACAGCACATGTCCGTGAAAAATGGAAATGTGAATGAGGCCTTAACATGCTGTTAGTAAAGTCAGAACTGCATCTTAAAAAAACATGATTGCAACAAATAAAGATCTGACAGATGTATAACTTTGTATCATTCACAAGACATAAATCATATAGTCATTGGTTATATCTCTCCCCGAGTATATTATTTGCTGTGATTGATTTTCAGAATCGTCTCTTGTAAAATGACTTGGTTCCTTCTTTCTTTGTATTCAATGTGATGCAGAAAGGAGGCTTCCAGTCTGATGAGAAATATGAATCTCACCTGCCAAAAAATGTTGATGCTGCAAAGTAAAATCTTTCCAGGGATGCAAGTCAACAGATGTCAGGGGTATTCACATGTCCTGACCAACAAGTGTTTTTCTGGTTTTGAGCTTGTTTCGAGCCCTGGCGGAAGCAGTTGCATCTCATTTTCAGTAAGGAAGCCCTCAGAATGCAGGTCAGGACTTGGCTGTGACATTTCAGTATTAAATCTTTAGCTCAGCACTACAGCTACAGACTTTACATGGGATGCTCATCTCACTGTGGGTATGAAAGCAGTGCAGATATATGATTCTCAATTATCTGGAGTGTATCGAAAACATTTGTTCAATATGAATTTGTAAGATGTAAAAATACATTTTAATTGTATTTTCTTGTAAGGTCTCAGGTATGTGGATTATGTGTTATGGTCCTGTAGGCCTTTGTGAGACACTGTATTCTTCCCAAAAAGTAATGCTTGATGGGACAGATACTTCTGTAATACAGAATATGATAGAGAAACCACAATATTTCTCTCTAATGGATTCATATCCTTGAGAAAATCCTCTATATGTTTCCTTGTAGAATTGAAGGCAGGTGAAAGAACAGTAGGGTCTCATAGAATTATATAGGTTCCGTTCATGGATCTGTCCCCACACGCATGAGGCCTTCAATTGGTTGTCCAGAATTAGAAACAAGGCCACTCTTGTCTGATATTGCTGCTCATTTTCATTCAAGTGAGTAGGGCTGAATTGCAATACCAGACACAGCTTGTGAGCGGCGCTCTTTCTGTGGAAAAAAAGGGAAAGCTTTCTTTCTAAACTTGGGTTAGCATAACCCAGGGATGCCCAACCTGCGGCCCTCTAGCTGTTGTAAAACTATAACGCCCAGCATGCCTGGACAGACTACAGCTATTAGGGAATGCTGGGAGTTGTAGTTATGCAACAGCCGAAGGTTGGGCATCCCTGGCATAACTAATCAGTGATTTCTAACAATTTTTTTTACACAGAAAAAAAATTGCTATTGGATTTACCCCTTGTTAAATTTGATGGGATTTAAAGCAATTTTAGTATTTTTTAATGGATTGAATTCATTTTATTGAGGAGTTGAATTTATTTTTTATTTGTTAAATGATTTTAATAAATCAAGTAGTAACTGAAGCCTGTCTGAGTGGATACCTTTTCAATACCACTGCATGCCATGTATACGACTGGTATAACCGCCATATAAAGCACTGTCAGGACGTGCCCATTACTCTGCGTTCCTGGAGAGATGTGTGCAGCTTTCCCAGCACTAAATGCTCGTGTTCTTGTTGGCTTTGATAATGTGCCCATCATGCTTTGCTTATTCCTTCCTTCTCGTGGTGTTGTTTAATTACATAGTAAAGAAAGAGCTTGTGCACAGCATGCAAATAGGCTTAGGAGGTCGCATGTAGTATAAGATCTAACATAAGTACTAAATGTAATAATGTAAAATGATGTTAAAAGTCTTCCACAGGAGCTACCCACTGAGGGCAGTTTATGTTCTGCAAATAAAAACTGTGTGCATCGAATTCACATGAAAGGGATTATCTCATTATTGATGTAAAAATAAAAATCAGTCCTCATATAGTACATGACAATAGCTTCCTAACAAAGCTAGAACCAGACCTGTACCTCACATGGATCCAGAGATCTCCACATTCACTGCTCCAAATACTCTGCTGGATTCTCTTCAGGTTGGCAGCCCAGGAGGCATGTCCTTTCTGCTGCAGCTCTCACTTTGTAACAGTCACTTCTTCAAACACTAGATATCGCTGGTGGCAGGTGAAGGATCAAATTGAGCATGTGCAACCACCTCAGTAAGTGGACGTGCGCATTACTATACAGATTAAACACCAGGGGGTGCCATTATAATGAAGTAAAGAGAATATCGCACAACAGTTTTATAACAGAAAGTAAATTACAGAAGTAACTAGATTTTCATGCTTCATTATATTAAAATAACATTTAATTTCATGCTAGCACAACCCCTTTTAATGTTTTATCCAAAGCATTTAACATGCTATTTATTTTTGGCCTGATAGCAACTTGCATGGGTCCATGTGGAAGAGACAGACAATGTAAGTGTCCCATAGAAAGGTGTAATATGGTTACATTCACTCTAGAGGTCTTTTTCTTTTAGGAAATGGAATGGACTAAGATACTGCAGAAGATTTTTGTCCCCACTTATCCACGTTTAGTATATACATAACTCTTAACAATCTCCTAGTATATAAATGGCCTCAGAACATTTTGTGAAATTGTGAATAATGGTGGAGATTAAAGCGATCTCCTGACATCTCTCTTGCATTACCCATGCAAAACAATTCTGGGACACCATTTATAGAACTATGAGTTGTGCTCTTCCACTGTTATTGCTCCTGGCAACTCCCAGTTGTCAATTTATTTGTACATTTCTAGGAGGCTTAACAGAGGAACAACACAACACAGAGTAATAATAAAAGACACCCCAGAATTGCTATTTTATGGGAAATGCACTTATTTACTAAAATGGACATAGAGTGGCGACAGATTCTCTTTAAGACCTCTAGTAACAATAATCATACATCAATTTGTTTTACATAGTAGTTCTTTAGTCAGATGTTTCCTTCTACTCAATAAGGGCTCATGCACACGACCTTATGTATTCTGCAGCCCGCAAAAAATACGGATGATGTCCGTGTGCATTCCATATTTTGCGGAACGGAACAGCAGCCCCCTAATAGAACAGTCCTATCCTTGTCCATTATGCGGATAATAATAGGACATGTTCTACTTTTTTGCGGAATGGAATTACGGACATATGGAAACAGAATGCACACGGAGTAACTTCCGTTATTTTTGCGGACCCATTGAAATGAATGGTTCTGCATACGGTCTGCAAAAAAAACAACGAATGGACACAGAAAGAAAATACGTTTGTGTGCATGAGCCCAGGGAACAGGGAAGACAGATCTCAGAAGATGGACTTTATTTCTTGCTGTCTTGTGGCCTTTTCACAACGGATTTCAGTTTTCAGCAGGGCTAACCAGTGATCTGTCTGTGAAAGCTGCAATGCACCCCCTGGTATCTGCTGTCTTTGGGGCAATTAAATTGGCCATGTTTAATTTTTACATATGATCTTATTGTTTTTCCCCAGGAGATAAGTGGTGCCAGTGGTGTTTGGCAACCATTTACCCTATTTCATCCATGGGGATTAACGTGCATATTTGGCTGAGCCAAACATGCATGTTAATGAACGCTTTGGACAGCCCAAGACAACTGTTGGCTGGCATCTTTCCCATGTTTATTCCCGATGTGAACAAAAGACCTGTGCCCACCTAGAAAGAAGAACATCCTCAAAAACCAAAATTAAAATGCAGTTACACAGAGTGAAATAAGAGATTTGTTCTCTTTTCTGCCGTGACAATAACGCCATTACTAGACTGGACAAGCAATATGTTATTTTTGCTTTAAATTGCCTCACAAGTCCAGTGGCAATTTATTTAAATGTTACCAATGCTATACAATTAGAGATGAGCGAGCATGCTCGGCTGAGCGTACTCGGGAGCAATTTTCGAGTAGTAGCGTATGCATCTTCTAATCTGTACGCTAATGCATACACATCTTGTAATTTGTACTCATTAGTGTACAGATTAGAAGATGCGTATGCATTAGCGTACAGATTATAAAATGCGCATGCTACTACTCGAAAATTGCTCCCGAGCATGCTCGCTCATCTCTATATACAATCTATCCCTATAATTTTCCATAGATATCTGTAAGGGCTCATGCAAAGGAACATATTTTCCTTCTATGTCCGTTCTGGGTTTTTTTCGGACCGCATGCAGAACCTTTCATTTCAATGGGGCTGCAAAAAACAAAAACAAAATGGAAGTTACTCCATATGCATTCCATTTCCGTATGTATACTATGTGATAGTACTGTTCTATTAGGGGCCAGCTGTTCCGTTCCGCAAAATAGGGAATGCACATGGATGTAATCCGTATTTTTTGTGGATCCGTTTTTTGCAGACCGTAAAATACACACAGTCGTGTACATGAGCCCTAATTAGTAATATCCGTAATAGACTAGAAAAAGGGCCAAAACCACATGTATACGTTATACTAATACCAAGATGGTGAAACCTCTGCCCACTTCACATAGGCTGGCGATCTGGCTCAGTTCTCCTCCGGCATGCTGCAGAAAATACCGTATGGCAACTGAAGGACTGATCCCATACTTTTCTGTGGGATTGCTCAGATACATTTGGTGTGACACTGGATGTCTAATAGCACCAGACAGAAAACCGCTGCATGCTACATTTTTCTGTCCGCACCTTCCGTCTATAGACACTGGACTTGTACACCGGAGTACAGTATACATACAGTGTATTAGTTGTGTCTGGCTCTGATGTAAGGGCATACCAGCATAGGGCTAAAATAGGGTTAATTTTTCTCCATCCTTTGTAGGGCCCCCCCTACTATATCAACAAGCCCATCGATATAGACTACCTCCACATACTACCTATCATTCACTTTGATATATTTATTTTTGTTATTATTTTGTGAGCTGTTAATACCAGCCTCTTTTAATGCATATTTAATAAAGGCTACTTTTTATGGTATTTTTTCTGTGACTTTTTTGTCAGACTCATAGTACCATTATTTATTAGTGGATCTGGTCCTTTACTTACCAGAACAGTGAATGGCTCCGATGTAAAACAACTGATATATGTGCACTTAGCCTAATACATTATTTGTGTCTTACATTAAATGCTATGTTAATTATGATATCTGGGAAAAGCTGTACTAAGATATATTCACACCTGGTGGATTTGCTGCTGAAATTACTGCAACTTTCCCATACATCTATTTGCAGAATCAACCCCATTCTGATTAAGGGCTCATGCACACAAGCGTATTTTCTTTTCATGTCTGTTCCATTTTTTTGAGGACCGTATGTGGAACCATTCATTTCAATGGGTCCGCAAAAAAAAACGGAAGGTACTCCGTGTGCATTCTGATTCTCTATGTCTGTATTTCCATTCTGCAAGAAAATAGAACATGTCCCATTATTGTCCGCATTACAGACAGGGATAGGACTGTTCTATTAGGGGCCAGCTGTTCTGTTCCACAAAATATGGAATGCACACGGATGTCGTCAGTATTTTTTTGCGGACCAGTCGTGTGCATACAACTGATTTCTGCAACAAATCTGCTGCGTGTTAATATACCCTTAGCAGATATATGGGGTCATATTTATTATTGTAATTTGATTTTAATGTGTACCAAGTATCGGAAATAAAATAATTAGAATATCCGAATAAATATTGATAATTAATGGTAATAGTCTTTGAACCTATTGGTCTCAGGTTTTATACAAAGCTCCTCGTTATGGGCTTTGCTATCTAGTTCAGTGCTGCAAAGTATCTATTTAATTGCATCATTTGTGACTGATAATTGTTGGTTTGGATTTATAAAAAAAATAACCGTGTAACAGAAAGTGAGTTTTTCGAATCCAGCGTGCAATCATTGCCTGCTGTCCGCAAAGGCCAGTTGCCCTGTGATGTATGGCGGTGTGGTCCACTATTTCTTTGTTTAGTGCTGCAGTAAACAATCCATCACTCCAGAGCTGAGAGATACAGTGGAAGTAAGCTCCAGCAGCATGAATGTGGAAAGCAAATCACTGGGATTATAGCAAGCTATGTATTCACTGTTGTCTCTTTTTCTTTTTGCAAATAGGCTTCAGTTTGCAACATGTGACATTTATGCTGTCTAGTTAACTGTGAGAAAATTGTTTGCCCTTCTATTATACCCACTGCAGCTTAAAGGTTAGTAAGCACAGCAATAAAAATGGAGAGGTAAAATTAGCTACATGAAAATGGAAAAGAAAAGATAATGGAATGGGTAAGAAAGGCCTGTATAATGGGACTGCCTAATACTAATGATTTGTAAATGTTTTTTTTTTCCTCCTCTGAATTAGTAAGGCTGCAGAAAGCCACATACAAACCTCATCTAATAAGATGCCCTTTGACTAGAAGCTTTTTTTTTACATACTCATTATGTATGGAAGATACACAAAATCGAATATCCATAGACTATGTCATCTTTTGTTAAACTCTGCCATAGTGTAAAAAGTCATTTTGCAGTTCTGCAGGGTTCGCAGATTCAGAGATGCTCTTATTAATGAGTCTGTAATGGTGAAAGCAGTTTGAACTCCTCCATTGTCTTTGGCTAAAATCTGAAGAGGCTTAGACTATAAAGGGCTTCAGTTAACCTAGAGGGTAACTCAAGCCATAGTACCTTATAACAAAAGGGATATAATAGTAATATGAATTATAATTATTTATAATATTACTATAGAAAATGTCCTAAATCTAACTATACTGAAATACTGTACCTATATATCATAAAACCACTGTAATAATATACTATGATTATATTTAGAATATATCTCATAGTCTATTAAAAATAATAAAATATGGGAGAATAAGAATTATTATGCATTGTGTAATGTTAAGAATATTGACAACAATATATTTTTATTGCTATTAGTCTGACTGCCAGAAAAGTATAAGCAAAATTAATTAAAAAAAACTGAGGGTAATGCTTGGCTGATAAATGAATATTATTATCATCATTTATTAACATAAATTAGAATATTCTTATTGCAGGGCTTGTTTGCACTAGTTGATTTTTTTCTTTTCTTTATATGTTATTTTTCTTTAGTATATTTTTGCGAAAATAACTATCATGTCAGAGGAGATGATCTCTATAGGACAAACTACTGAATTCTAACAGTTTGCAGTTCTTAAGACGCTGCAAAAATATTCTCTGATAGTTTCTATGAAAGATAAGAATTATTAACTGTTCTGATAATGATATTGACAATTATAGTAAACCTGATTTTATATATATATATATATATTTATGTTGCTGTTACTGCTAATATACTATGGACATCAATGTTATTAAATGCATTACTCTAAATCATAAGTGTAACTTTTTATTAAAAAAAGGATATGTCTGTTCTTCCTACATGGTCTTTCTCCTGTTACATCAACTTGTTTGTTATAACTAATTTAACTCCTCCATTAAGGTCTTTTCTTTTAATGTTTGTCCTAGAAATACATGAGACATTTCTGCTGTTAGACAGCTTAAGGCACTGTAACATTTGGCTTGACATATCCTATTCATTTCTACCGGATGGAAAGTGCATCAATTTGTATCAGCTTGCTCAGGACAGGAAAATAGAAAATGTAGGATGTTAATAGGGCCCAGAATATAGTCAATGTAAAATTAATCTAAACTGATATTTTATGCCAGTCAGTTTGGATCGTTTTTTTTTTTTTTTTTAATTTTAGAAAAAGAAATGGGCAGAATCATAATCTTTAGTCTTTTCTGTCACATTGATTCTGCAGAATTTTTAGGAATGAATACAGGAATACAGGACAGTTCATGGATTTCCTGCAACGTGTTTATCCATAGGTCAACATATAATAACAGCTTAGTTACGCCCCTATTTAAAAACCATCAGATTGGAGAAATCTGATGTAAAAAATGGACTGATATGTCATTTGGGTGTGTTCATATTGACAGATTTTGCAGTATGTATATATTTGTGAAAATTACTAATGATGACAGTTCAATCCAGATCACTTGAAAAATCCTATTCACTTCCATGGGACTTACTGCTGTCAATGTGTTCTAGGCTGTAGTCATCTAAAGACCTACTGCAAAAAGACCTAGTGTGAAGACACCTTAAATATGTCTTCCCATCTTCTGGAAAAAGAGTCTGTTCACATTTTGTTTTTGTTTCCATCAGAGCTATACGTTGGGAGTATTCCCCAAATGAATACCTCTGATGAAAGTCTCAAAAGTATGTCTGTACATTGGCATATGTAAGTCATTGATATGTAGTGTACAATATATATTTTTGCTGTTGTATAGGAAAATGGTAGTAGTAGTAGTAGACGACGACTATACTTTCATATATAAAAAAGAATCTATAGAAATGCTATGGGCGCATGGGGGCCTATGAAAACATGTGTCTTACACTGTAATGCAAAAATGAAATGTGAACAAACCCTAAGAAGCAATTTCTGTATCAAGTAACCATTCATACAGGGGTCCTACACATCAATTTGCACTGGTGTTTTTTTTTTTTTTTTTTTTTTTTTTTACCTTTAACAAAAATGCCATAGAAAACAATTCCACATTGCATGCAGTTTTTACAGGATTTTTAGCAGTGTTGAACCATTTTTTTTTCTGGCATCCCCCTACAGAAAATTAAATGTCAAAACAACATTAAAAAAAGCAGCAACATCTTCACTATGCTGTTTTTATTTATTCATTTTTTAAATAAATGCCAGAATCATCTGGCTGCTGCTTTTATTTAAAATAAATAAATAAATAAAAAACAGCAAATGCAAAGCACAACACTAAAAACCCATGTGTGAACCCACCCTTAGCGCTCATGCACACGAATGTATATTCTTTTCCGTTTTCCGTCTCCCGTATGCGTAACCTTTCACGTCAATGGGGCCGCAAGAAAAACGACTCCGTGTGCATACCGTATTGGCAAAGCCGTTCTGCTAAAAAATAGAACATTTCCTATAATTGTCCGCATTACGGATGAAGATAGGACTGTTCTATTAGGGGTCAACTCTTCCGTTCCACAAAATGTGGAATGCACATGCACGTGGCCGGTATCTGTGTTTTGCGGATCCGCAATTTGCAGACTGCAAAACACCCAACAGTCGTGTGCATTAGCCCTTATAAGGGCTCCATTTAACGTTGGCGACATACTACAGCATAGTACACTACATTATACATTAAAGACAGTAAAAATTGGTTTTATACATTGCACGGTGTATACTTTTAACCCTTTCCAGCCTGGGACGCAGAGAACAGGTTTACGGATCCTGTGCATCTATTGCAAAGTGCCATTTAAATACATTTATCCTTCAGCCTGCTCAGCATCAGCTGCAAGACAAGAAGCAAATTCAGAAGGATTGCTGGAGAAGATCAGGCAGGATGAGAGAGTCTTTGAGGAGTTTGAAGAAGGACAAGTCGTGGAACAGTTGTCAGGCTGGAAACAAGACAAGCTTAATTTGAGCAGGCACCAGAAAGACACTGGGTGAGGGAAGAAATCAGAACTATAAGGAAGAAAGTGATAAACAGGAAAGGGGAATCTTGTGAAGCTCAGGTCCTATTGAATCAAAATATCAAACGTGAGGCTGCTTGTTGTGAGAGGCTTTGAAGATGGCATTGTCACTGGCTCATCTGAAGATACATCTCACCATAGCAGCGCAGCACTGTCACAATACAGCCTGTCCTGTGATCACTCCTCCAAACCTTCAGAGACTTGCAAATTATTTTCCTCCTGTCACACATCCCTGTCAATGAAAAGTTCCTACTAATAGAAGAACCACTTGGTTGTATTGTGATGTTAGACAAGAGGAAAAGCCTCAGAGTGGAGCTTGTAGGCTAGGTCAACACTGCAAGGTGAGCTCACTACTAAGTACTTCCTATCATCACATACATTGTGCATTCACATGCTTTACAGTATTTCATATATTCAGCAGAGCTGGTATCGGACAATTTCCATAAAACCGCAGATACATTTACCATATTACCCCAATGCAGGGACCTCTATAGGTACACAAGAAGCAAGCTATGACAAATTCAGCCCTCCTATAAGATATGGTACTAAGCATAATCTTCAGCGCCTAGTGCTGATTGTGAGGATATATATATATATATTACATCTACAGACACACAGCAGAATTTACTTTATATTTTCCGCCTATAATATTATGCAGTAGAGATAACTCTGTTAGGCTGCTTTAGGTCAGTGTTTGATCAGTGATTTCCATCAGTGATTCTGAGCCAAAACCAGGTGCGGGTCAAAAACACAGAACAGATACAAACATTATATCCTATCTCTGTGTAGCCTAAAACCACTGTCTATGTGAAAGCAGCCTAAGGATAAAGGGTTATCAGCAGCCCCATGTAAAAGATAAAATAAGAATAACTTAATGAACTGTGTCCAATCATGAGCTATGCTATCTATACATCTATTGCTATATATGTAGTCCAGCTTCACATATATTAGTTGTGTCCAGCCAACTATTTTCATCCTGAACAGTATTCATACATGTGCACTGCACTTCAGTCCACATATCCGGCGCCTGTACACCAATAGTACCAAACAGAAAAAACTGAGCATGCAGCGCTGCTATTTGGCATCCAGCATCACAACTGATGCACTGGATGTATGAGGGCAATCCAATAGAAAACTGTGGGTTCAGTTCTGGCTTCAGGTTCTCTCTGGCAGTTTCTACTTCACGACGGAGGGGAACTGAACTGGATCGCCAGACATATGTCTAATAACTTCCTGAGTGGTCTTGATCATCAGCTAAGCATTAGTATCGCATTGGAAGCTTTAGTTACATGGTAGAAATTAGTATTTAGGCCATTCAGTTTATGAATGAGTAGTACCTCCATGCTGTCTATAGGGGTCGCTAGAGCTCTATTATTCAATAGACTAAGCTGACAGCACAGAAGGAGAAAAACAGTGCTCACTTTCTAAATACCATGGGAAAGAACATCAAAGCTAAAATAACAGCACTTGTATCACTCGTGTATTACAAAGCATCCACACAACACACTCACACAAGTAAATGTTTGCTCAAAATAGCTGCACACCGTCTGCTAGTGTAGTCACAAGAAAAGATGGAAGCATATTAGCATTGCTTATTAACCTATTAGCATGGCAGAGAAACATGAGAGAGAGAGATCTGTAAATAGATGGATAGATCAGACATATAGATGGACAGATACATACATGTGTGTGTGTATGGGAGAAGAGATGATAGATACAGATATACATAATCATATATAACTGACATATAGATAGATACAGATAGGGAACTTAGATTGTGAGCCCCATTGGGGATGCTAATATCTGTAAAGCGCTGTGGAATATAGTAGCGCTATATAAGTGCATAAAATAAATAATTCATACATGTGTGCATATGAATGAAGAGATGATACATACATATGTACATGATCATATATAATGGACACATGGACTGATACATACATGTGTGTGCATATGGGCAACGAGATGATTGGTACATATATACATAATCATGTATAACGGTTATATAGATGGACAGATACATATATGTTTGCATATGGGTGAAGAGTTGATACATATATACGTAATCATATAACACATATAGATGGACAGATACATACATGTGATGATAGATACATATATAAAACAGACAGATAGATGGATAATAGGTAGATGCATAACAGGCATATAGGTGTTTTGATACATAAATATATATATACATGATGGATAGTATCAATGACCAGTGAAGTGGAAAGGGAAGCACAGATGTCATGCATGTATGTGTGGGTTTCCAGCTATATACTGCCAATAATCAATAAGTGCAGAATAAATGAACCATTCTTCTCAGCAGTAGCTGAGCCCTTCCTGAAGCCACATGTGCAGAGCAGCTGAGTATGCTTTCAGCCCTCCATTGTAGCTCGGTGCCCCTTTAATCCCAGGTAACTGACAACAATTGATCAATAGCGATTGTAATTTAGGTAAGAAGAAATAATCCCTGCTCCCACATTACTGTGTTCTATTACCCTGAACTTTCCCAAACTATGTACAGAGAGCAAGAGGGGATTGAAGTTTTAATTACAATTCCCTATCGAAAAGCAATGTCTGATTACCTGATCTTATCAATTAATAGTAACATTCATTTAAGGCTTGTGGGACACAATTACACAGAACCTGGGTGCACTGAGGGGAAAAAGCAATTTGGTTAAAGCGATGCGAATGCATAAGTGATTTCTATTTACCTAAAGGTATTAGGTGGAGTGCAAGTATCCACATCAGTCTGCAGAGATAGTACAAGGCAGGGCTGAGTGACTGTGGAGGATGCTATAGACACATAGTGTATGCACACATATTCAGCCAGATTACAGCTACACCTTCACAATCTTAATGTACAATATAAACAGCAAAATGACAAATTAATATTATTTATCTAATCTATTCTGTTATTTGTGTATGTATCGATTTACAGTATCTGTTTATGTATCTATCCATCTATGTGTCTGTTATGCATCTATTATCTATCAGTCATTTGTGTATGTATCTGTTTATGTATCTACCCATCTATCTATTATGTATATATTTATCTATGTATCCATATATGTCTGTTATCTATCCATCTATCTATCCATCTATCTATTATGTATATATTTATCTATGTATCCATATATGTCTGTTATCTATCTATCTATCTATCCATCTATCTATTATGTATATATTTATCTATGTATCCATATATGTCTGTTATCTATCTATCTATCTATCCATCTATCTATTATGTATATATTTATCTATGTATCCATATATGTCTGCTATCTATCTATCTATCTATCTATCTATCTATCTATCTATCTATCTATCCTTTTATTTGTGAATGTATCTATCGATCTACAGTATCTGTTTATGTATCTATCCATCTATGTTTGTTATGCATCTATTGTCTATCCATCTGTTTGTTCCTGTTATCTATCTATCCATCTAACTGTATTATCTATCTATCTCTATCTATCTATCTCTCTATTATATATCTCTCTATTATCTATCTATCTATCTATCTATCTATCTATCTATCTATCTATCTATGTACCCACTGCTACTTTACCTGTTTCTAAAAAACAACTGTCTCATATCTATCTCTTCACCCACACACAATGTACAGGTGTATCTCCCTCTGTCTTGTGTGCGCAGGGGACATCACACCCAGTACTTGGCTTTCTTCTCATACAGAAATGTACAGCCAGTGGCTGTCGCCTCAAATCAAGTAGCAAACATTTCAATCGACTAATGACAGTAATTAGAGTAATAGGCCTGCGCCTCTATGGGGGTAAGGCAATGTGTACACACACGGTTATTGAATATATACTGTTAATCAGTGATGCGTGTGTGCCTGGATGTTTGCGGCAGTAACAGGCACCTCAGCCCGCCCCGACAATCAAATCCGAATTAGTTTCTTAATGGATGTTGTGCACAAGTCCTGCAAAGCCCGGCCCAGGCTAGGGGCACTGAGCTGCTGGCCTAGCCTGCATCATCCTGGAGGAGGGGGTGGGGGGCTGGAAGACATAATGCAGACATATACACTAAGCAGCTGGATGGACCTTCCCCTTACAGGGAGTCCCACTCCACTGGCCTCTTAAAGGCCACCTCACCCTGGCAATATAGTGATGGCAGCTTCTAATTATTACAGGACACAAGCAAATCTGATTCCAAACACCCTAATCCTATTAATAAGTGACAATGTATACCGTCCTGCGAGCAATCCTAGAGGAACCCCACAGAATGAGGTGATTCATAAATAACTGAAGCTTATATTACACATCGCCAGGTCATCACACAACAGCAACACATGCGCCATGTCCCCATCCATTATTCATCTACAGGACAGGCGGGGAACACTCCCAAACTTCTGTAAATGTATTTAAACCTAACCGGAAAGCCTGGAATAGTTAAATACAACTTTTATTAGTAGTAGCAGTGCTATCTGGATTATGAAGGCTATTATTACTTTTATTGATTACAGTTATTGAATTAAAGCGCAAATTCTATGGGTAACAAAAATCGCTCAGATAGATAATAGATAGATAGAAATCAGCGTGTACAGTATTCATTGTATGCCACCGGCAGTCTGGGTTTAGTGGAAATGTTTTTTGTATAAAAAAATAAATACAGAAAGGGAATCATTGAATGAATTAAAAAATAAAAGATATATAAAGGAATATGAAAATGTATATATATAGAGAGATTTATTAATAACATAAGTATATATATATGTTATTAATATATCTCTCTCGCTATACACATATATATATATAGTTAGCGCTGTATGGAAGATGTGTTGGACTAACGCTGATTTCTATCTATTATCTATCTGAGCGTTAGTCCAATACATCTTGTATCCAATACCATACAGTGTTCTTATTATATATATTATTAGTAACAATTTCGTAAAATAAGATGGGTTCTATTGCTTGTTAAAAATGCTGTTGCTTTTCCACTACTATTGATTATTATAATAATTATTGTTATTATTATTAATAATAGCAATAATAACAATAAAACTTTTATAATAGAGACTTTGGTATAGTTAGAACTAGAGAAAACATTTAAGACCAAATATAAAAAACAAAAACAAAAAATCTAATTCTGGTGTATTTCATTATTATTGTTTTTAGAAGTAGGAAAAGTAGCAGTGGGTGGGCAGACAGGTAGGTAGATAGATAGATAGATAGATAATAGATATATAGATAATCTATCAAGATAAATATAAAGAAAAATAACAGTAAAGCTTCCTCCACCATACATAGATTATTTACGTCATTCTCCCTTTGTAATTTAGTTAAGGAAATTTTCTTTTGCACCAGCACACACATTATTTCGATAGGAGAGGAGGATGGAATCACATCGCTAGCCATAACACCGGCTTCGGTTTGTGATCTGCCAGGAGGATTGGTGGCACAGGACAGACTCAGCACCAGGCACAAGCTCTTGTTTACTGACAACCCGCCTAGGGCACTAGCACTGCTAAACATCTGTGACTACTGCTAGCACACAGGAAGGCCTCCTGCGCTGTACACACAATGCACAAGACCTGTGCCTATCATTGTCATAGAAAACCTTCATAGTACACAAATATATATATATATATATATATATATATATATATATATTATATTATATATATATATATTATATAGAATACATACATATATAACACAGTTCTCTGAACTCAAGAATCCTCTCTCTGACACTGTGTGGTTATATGACCTACAGCACGCTGTCTGCCCCATACAACACAATGAGCTCCAGGCATCCATCAATCAGTGCCTGGGAGAGGGGCAGCCAGGGGCCCGTCCTGCAGGGACACAGGGGCAGCCAGTGCTGGCCGGGATGGGGCTGACCACTGGTCTGACATCAGCATGTCTGCGGCCACCAACACTTCTTCCTGTCACTTTCCTCCCAGACTATTGAGATCATTTAGCTGAACCTGAAACGCGTGTAGTATTGACTGCAGCCTGAAAGATGATCAACTATAATAAACCAGATTCCAGTCTACTCCTCACATACAGTCTGCTTGAACAATAGTAATACAAATATTATTGAAAATGCGATTTATATATATATATATATATATATATATATATATATACATATATATATATATATATATATATATATATATATACACATTAATATATAGGTGAATATATATAAATATTAATATGTAGAATGCAAATATAAGTGTGAAAATATAAATGTGAAATATATATCTATATATATATATATATATATATATTATATATATATATATATATTAATATTCACTATATGTGTGAAGACGGCGACATTTTTTTTACTTCTTTACCACTGGAATATTTACTACAATGGACTAATCTATATGCATGGAAATAATCTATTCATTGAATATAGATTTTTGCTCATCTACATTTCATTTGCATTCACGTTATTAATTACCCAGTTTTATACATAAAAGATGCGCTTAAATGAGAACTGCGCCCGACCCCAGTGAAGATATGTCTCCCTGAATAAAGCACATAGCTTCACCCATACATATACCATCAGTGTGATCAGTGCATATCGGAGGTCATTCCTGGAATGGCAGGTGTGTGGAGACATGAAGAAAAGAAATCGGATTCCATAGCTCTTCTGTATCTTTATGGAAATAATAAAATCTTCCTTTAACATAAATATAGAAGGAGATCAGCTTTTTATTTCTCCCCACGAGCACATTCAAAATAGACCAGAACGAAGAGTCTGTAAAATGTACATCTGTATATGGATTCCATTCACCTACTTCTTAAAACCGACAGAAAAGTAAAAGAAAAAAAAGTTTCCAGAATTTTTTTTTTTTTGAAGAAATAAATATACAGTGAGGCAGAGGCCACTTATATGAAAAATATCTCCCTGGGCAGCATTAAAAAACATAGACAAAATTAACGTTTTAAACTATTTCTGCATTTATAAGACACATTTGAACATATTTACACAGTTGTACAGTGTGGTGAGTTGGTAGAGTGGTGCCCACAACACCCTATAGAGCCAAGGATGCCCTACATTCCTGTTAAACATGGAACACTTCAATGAAGTTTGTCATTAGATTAACCCTTCTGTAGCTGGATAACAACTCCAGTGCAAACCTTAGGTCATGGCTAGTGATCGGATGAGGCTGCCATGTTCCTGCATGTTCCTTCACTCTCTTCCTAACTTTGTTTTTACTAGACTGGGGAATGAAGCTTCATTTCTGGTCAGCCAAGCCTTTGTTAGACTAGGGCTAGCGGTTACCTCCAAGAATTCAAGCTTATAGACATCGCACTGAAATAGAGATTGAAATGGGTAGATCCTTTGTCCCCCCCCAGCCCCTTCCCACAATAGATGAAAGCAAGATCCTTCTAAAGTCTCACATCTGCTGAAAATAAAATGCAAAGAAAAAAAATCAAATCAGTCTGAGAAGAGGGGAAATATTCAATTCTAAATTAAAAAAAACCGCAAAATAAAATTAAATATTGTGACTGGTGTGGACTAGATCATGGCCTGGACACAGTTCTGCTGTTAGAATATTAAATTATAAAAGGATTCATCAACCTCATGGCTGAATATATTCAATTCACTGGTGCAATTATTCTGGATACACTTAGCCTTTTCCTCCTCAAGACCTCAGGCCTCTTTTGGTAAAATGAAGCAATCAGAGGATACATTGATTTCTTTTTCCTATTCTTCTATGTTCTGGGCTTGGACAATGGCTGAACACGAAGCTTACTTACATTAAAGGTATAGGATATTCCTATCCTTAATATTAACATATTAGGGACAGTGATGTCCCCTTTGGCCCTGGCTGAGGTATCAGGCTTCCTGTATTATGTTATGGGAGCTATCTAATTGGGAAGGAGGGGTTGTAAATAAGAAGAACACAAATTGGGAACATAACTTTTATAACAAGGTCCACAAACACATAAGAACTTAAAACAAAGGGGAGCAACTGTGTAACATGGTGCCATTTACGCCTACAAATTGTCTCTGTCTTATATCGACCACCAGTCTATGGGTTCTGGAGGAATAATCTTCATTGAATGGTTTCATGTAAACTTCAATTTCCTTACAGTGCAATTATCTTAGACTTTATACATAAAGTCCACATGGTAACTTAGGGCTCACATTAGATACACACCGACCATCATCATCATCATAACTCTTGGTGTCACCATTGTTCATGGTGTAGACTTGGGTGGCTTCCTTTACTCTACATAAGCCCCTGACATGTATGTGGTGTATACTCACTCTACTCCAATTGCCTGGGTAGTCTCCTGTAAAGGTCATAACACATCACTACACCTGCTACAAGTATGATAGGTCCAGTGAGCTGCTTTGTTCTCTCCTAGTATAAAAAGGACAATGAAAAGTTCTAAATGTTGGGTGATTGAGGCTTCACTGGACCGGAGTCTGCACCCCCATGGTGTGGCGGTGTGTCTCTGCTAGCCCCATATACATCCTCTGCCCCTGGAATAGTCCTCCTGGTGGAGTATCCTTTTCTCTTTCTGTCTCCTGTTACAAAACCAAACTCTGACCACCTCCTTTCTAGCTGTAGACGTCCGCAAGGGATGTGATCTTCCTGGGCAGATGGCTTGGGACACTTGAGGAAATGACTTTCAGAGCCCCCTTGAGCTGACCTCAATGGAGGTCCTCTTTTCCTTTTCCTGCCCTGAGCTGCTATCTTGTTATACTGGTAGGACTTCCGAGGACGAGTCCGCCTCTTCCAGCCACTTGTTCAACAAAGGCTGAGCTTGCACATGTTCTTAAGCTCAGCTGCAGGGCCTCGAACCTGCAGATGTGGTCTGGGAGAAGCATTGCCATCAGAGTGCCAGGGCAGTCAAACGTCAGCTTGGTAAATCTAGTTTGATTCTCCTCTGCTTGAACTGCTTGCAAACTGCGCCAGGTCATTGAGTTGGGTATCCTCATTGAGTGGTCGTGGTGACCCTGGTGCGGGAGTGTGCTGTTGCTGCTAGATGTTGTTGATGGCCATGGTCGCCGTGGTGGTCCTCATGGGCTTCCTCAACCGTGATGGGCATCGCTTGCCGAGCCGGTTGATCATGCATTGACTGTGAAAGACGGCTGGGAGTAGATGAGACCCTGACCGTTGGTGGAAGCCATGCTGGCAGATGAGCTGAGTGGGGTCCTCCATGCCCTGCACTGTGGTGGTCCCGTGTGCTGGTGCACCAGATGAGGACCTCTGCTCTGGTGCGTAAGTCCTGCGCTGTGCATCCTCCTGCTGGGCTGCACTGTGGTTTAATGTCCTGCTGGCCAGGGGACTAGTGGACCAGGGTGCCCCATCCCCGTGAGACGAGCCGTAATCCACTGTGTGCGTGGCTAGAGGTGCCCATTGCTCTGGCAATGTGTAATCGCTCTGCACCAGAGTCTGTGCATCCTGTATCGCGCCCTGCTGCATGCACCGGGCTCCCATGCACGATGGACGAGCTGAGCTAGCAGGTTGTAGTGGTTAGACCGTGGTGCCATGACTCTCCGAGTCCGACTGATAGCCTGGTTAAAGGAGCGAGCATTTGACAGCTACTTCCCTCGCCGCAGGCGCCCTCTCTCTCTTCCTCTCCTGCTTGTCTCTGCCCTCTCTCCCCTGCAGCAGCTGTCACGCGTCTCTGCCCGCTCCTCGCGCTTTCTATGGCTGCCTCCTGTGGATTTACGTGGATACTTAGCAACCGGAGTCAGCCCTGAGAGCTGATTGGATGACGTCTCTAGAAGCCCTGCCCTCTCCTTTCCACCTGCAAGCTGCTGCATCACATGAAGAGGAGCAGTGAGGGATGCGAGACGGCGGCGTAGAGGCTACGGGCCCTCACACTGCAAAAAACTCCTATCATCCACAAACTGTTCCTCTGAGTCTTTCTGGGAGTGTAGCGCCCCCTCCTGTATACAGTGCACACACCCTGCCTGATGGTGAGTGCTGGTCCTGCGCCCCTCTCACCACCCGGTCTATCCAGAACCATTAGAAGTTTCACTTTCAGATTGGCGCTGTCACTTGGCCGGCATTATGCATAGCAGCCGGACTGCTGATGTCACTGTAATTACCGAAATGTCATTAGAGAGCAAGCCGTGGAGTCAGCCAATGAGGGGAAACCGCTGCACCGCTGCTGGGAGCGCTGGCCCCCACAGACGGCGGACGTGCGAGCACCGAGGACGGGCTCCTGTGGGTCACCATAACTACCATATATCTATCGTCGACCTATCTATCCTCTACTATCTAAATCTACTATCTATCTATCTATCTATTATCAATCATATATGACTCAATTATCGTTGTCAATCTTTCGTCATCTATTATACATTTATTTAACACATATCAATCTATAGAAAAAATTTTAGGTTCATTTCGTACTCAGATCTGATCTGTCATTAATTATCTATCTTCTATCTATCCATCACTATCTATCTATCTGTCCATCTATCTATTCTATCTATCTTATATCTACTATCTAATCTATCTATCCATACTATCTATCTATCTATCTATCCTGTCACTCTATCTATCATTCTACTGTCTATCTGTCTATCTATCTATCTATTATCTATCTATCTATCTATCTATCTATCTATCTATCTCATCTATCTCTCCATCATCTACTATCTATCATCATCTATCTACTATCTATCTATCATCTATCTACTATCTATTTATCTATTATCTATCTATCATCTCCTACCTATCTATCCATCTACTATCTATCTTATCTCCATCTATCTCCTATCTATCTATTATCTTGTCTGTCTATCTGTCAATCATTATCCATATATCTATTTTTATCTCATATATATATACTATGATATGTATATGTCTTCTATCTATCTATCTATCTTATTTATCTAATAATCTATCTACCTCATATCTATCTATCTATCTATCCTATCTATCTATTATCTATCTATCTATCTATCTCCCTCCCTGTCGTGTCGTCCCTCCACCTGTCTGCCTCCTTCTCCCTTCCCACTCTAATACAGACATTCTTCCAAGGCTGTCAGAAGTGCTGTCTCCATCAGACTTGACAGGTAATAAATGGTGGTCTTTCTCCTAATCGATCGCTGTGTCCTGTGCCCTGTACTAGACATATAAGAGGTATTGGCAAGTGTTAACGTCCTGTGCCCCTCTCTATCACCTATGCCCTGAGTACAGTTTTTCCTAATTATTTTCTCCAAGTTTCCTCTATTAATACGGAAAAATCCTATTGTGTAGTAGGTGTGGAGAAGTTGGTGACTGAAGATAATGGTCACGTCTTGTTTAATGACCCCTGATAATTCAAGATATTGGCTTATTTTGACTGGTTTGGGGCATACTATTCAGTAATTAGTGAGGAAGGGTCCAGGGATGTCCTATTCCTGACTAGAACAGCTGGGATGGACATGTGGATCTACTGCTGGAGCACTCTCGCTAATCAGGGGATGATCCTGTCTCCCGATCTGCTTTCTGCCGATGTAGCAGTGATCCATTTTCCCTGTGTACCTGTGTATCTGGTAGTCCACCTGAAAACCTAACATGACCATGTCTTCTCACACTATATCTCCTGCTTGTGTACAGCAGTATGGACCATAACCTATGAATATACAGCTGAATATGGAGTCAGTAATTCTAGCTACCAGTAATATCATGTATTACTCATTATAGATCCATCTAAAATACTACCAGTGTACATACTAAATAAAAAGTAAATTATCACATAGCTACTGCTACCAGTGGTACATACTAAATAATAGTGCATGTATTCTATAGGTATAAAACTCTACCAAGTGTACACACTACATAAAATAAATGTATCTTTCCTATAAAACTACTATATGTACACACTACATACAATACATGAATTTATACCTGTATCTTATGCTATACGCCTACTACTAGTGTACATAATAAAAAGTACATGTATCTATACTGTACTAAACTACTATCGTGTATACACTGACATAACAATCATGTATCTATACCGTGAAAACTATACCAGTGGTACATAAGTAAAGTACGTATCTATAGGAAATAGAACTACTACAATAGGTACTTAAGTAAAAAGAGTACATGTATCTATAGGTACTCGGTGGCTACTACCTAGTGGTACATAATTGACCATAAAATAATGTTGTCTATTCCTGTATAAGAAACTGATACCGTGTACATCTACAGTGACAATACATATATAGTAACCATGTAAACTACTAGCAGTGTACATAACTGACATAAAACAACAGTCACACCACCACACATATATATATTATATCTATAGATCTACAAAATACAATGTGACACTGATACATAAATACATGTATTCTCTACCTATAAAACTACTACAGTGTACACACTAACAATAAAAACCACACACACACACTATATTATACTGATAATCTACAAATAATGTACATAATACATAAAATACATGTATCTATACCTATAATCTACAAATAATGTACATGATACATAAAAAAACCATGTATCTATCACCTATAAACTACTACCGAGGTGTAACACACTACAATAAAATTACATGTATCTATATCCTATAAAACACAGAACCAGTGTACAACTACATAATAATAACCTAATAAACTACTACTCTGCAGTGTACACACTCAGCAAATAAATAGCTATCTAGTATTCACCTATAAACTACAACCAGTTGTCATCATACTACATCTAAAGAATACATGTATATCATACTACTATAAAACTTACTACTTGAAGTGTACACAGTACATTAAAATACATGTATCTATACCTATCAACCTACTACAGTGTACACACTACATAAAATAACATTATCTATAACCTATAAACTACTACACAGTGGTACACACTACATATAAATATAATATACCTATAGAACTACTACAGTGTACACACTAACAATAAAATACATATCTATCGCTATAAACTACTACCAGTGTAACACACTACATAAAATATATATACCGTATAACTACTACCGTGTAACACCACTACATAAATACCATGTATCTATACTATAACTACTACCAGTTGTACACACTGCATAAAATACATATCTATACTATAACTACTACCAGTGTACACACTCGCATAAATACGAGCAATATCCCTGTATAGGTAACTATAAAAACTACTAGCCATGGTACCACTGGCATAAATACATGATATCTAATAGTAGCCATAGCAATCTACTACCAGTGTATCAAGCACTGCATAAAATACATAGGTCGTATGAATAGAGTGCCGTAATACGAGGAATCTAGCCGGTGTAGTGTGTGAGTACTGCCACAACTACAATAAATTACATGTATCTCTACCTATAAACTATACAGTGTACACACTACATAAAATAATATACTATAAACTACTAACAGTGTACACACTACATAAAATATATTACCTATAAACCTACTACCATTGTACACACTACATAAATACAGTATCTCTACCTATAAACTACTACCAGTGTACACACTACATAAAATATATTTACTATCCTATAACTACTAACCAGTGTACATAACTAATAAAGTACATGTATCTATACCTAATAAACTATACCCAGTGTACACACTACATAAATATATATACCTATAAACTACTACCAGTGTACACACTACATAAAAATATCACATGTATCTAGTCCTATAAACTACTACCGAAGTGTAAAACACACTACAGTAAAATACATGTATCTATACCTATAAACGACTACCTAGTGTGACACACTACATAGAATACATGTATCTATACCTATAAACTACTACCAGTGTACACACACTAACAAAAATACATGTATCTTATACCCTATAAACTACTACCAGTGTGAACACACTACATAAAATCACAGTGTATCTATACCATAAACTACTACGCAGTGTACACACTACATTTAAAATACATGTAATTATACCTATAAAACTACTACCAAGTGTAACACCTAAATTAAATATCATTTATTTATAAACCTGTAAGTACTACCGGTGGAACAGTACTGGCCAGTATATAGCTAGTATAGTGACAGGTCTGCACAGGCTCTAGCCTAGGTCCCACCTGGATGTACCGAGCTGCTTGATAGGAGGGTCTACATACATGTATATAGCATCTCTCATTACTATAGGCAGCAATATATGATATAGGCACAGGTGGAGTCCGGCAGTGAAGTGGTTTAAAAAGGAGGGCAGCGTATAAGACTAATGGGTAAAGTACAATCACAGTGTCAGATAACACAACAGCAAGACTGTCAGGGGAACCTGTATCAATATCCTGTCTGGTGGCACTGAATGCAACTGGATTACACTGCGCGGCACTGCTGAGTTCCATCCAATAACATTGCAGGTGAGGGGCTGCTCTTATTCCAGGATTCACACACCATTCTCTGGAAGTCGCCGACGACTATGTGTAGTACTTATACAGTATATAATCGCAAGTAGTGTATTACCTTTAGTAAACCCATAACATGGAACAGTGCAACCTTTCAGCTCATTAATGGAGACTTTTCCTCACAGGCTTGATAAAGCTCTAGCAAGTGATGGAAACATTTGCATTTTTAAGCCTCAGTCACACGTCGCCGTGTACAGTGCTCATAATCCGTGAGAAGGTGGTAAGTGATGCTCCGTGAAGCTTCCTTGAACGGATCTGTGCTGGGTCCGTGTTTCCATTTTTTGCTGTCCGCGTGCCATCCGTGTGTTCACTGAGACTTGCACAGCTGAAAAATATTTTCAAAGCATCAAAATGATTCATGTTGCATCCGTGGTTTTCAGAACTGACCCATAAACTACATGGATTTGATGGATCCGTAAATCACGGACCCAGACACAGATCCTTCAAGACACGCTTCAACGGAGCATCATTACCACCTTCTCACGGATTGAGCATGTAACGGACGTGTGACTGAGGCTTAAAAATGCATGTTTCCACTCACTTGCTAGAGCTTTTTCAGCCTGAGAAAAGTCTCCAGTATGACTGAAAGGTTGCACTGTTCATGTATGGGTTACGTAAATGGTTAATACACTACTTGCGATTAATACTGTATAATACATACATAGTCAGGTGGCGACTTCAGAGAATGGTTGATCCCTGGAATAGAGAGCCCCTCACTGCAATGTATTGGATGCATCTCAGCAGGAGTGATCCAGTTCATCAGTCACCAGACAGGATATTGATACATCCCTGCAGTCTTCTGCTTGATGTTATCTGACTGTGATGACTTTACCCATAGTCATTATACGCTGCCTCCTTTTTAACCACTTCACTGCCGACTCCACTGTGCCTTATCATATATGCGCCTATAGAATGAGGATGTAATACTGTATGTAGACCCTCCTATCAGAGCAGCTCGGTCATCCAGGTGACTAGCTAGAAGCCTGTGCAACCTGTCATATACTACTATATACTGCGTCTGTTCACCGGAGTACCTTACAGGAAAATAAATATATTAATGTAGTGTGTACACTGGTATGTTTATAGTATAGATACATGTATTTGTAGTGTGTACACTGTAGAAGTTTATAGTATAGAACATGTATTTTATTAGTGTGTACACTGGTAGTATTTATAGGTATAGATACATGATTTTTGTAGGTGTACACTGTAGTAGTTATAGTATAAACAGTATTTTATGTAGTGTGACTGGTAGTAGTTATAGGTATAGATACATGTATTTTATGTGTACACTGGTAGTAGTTTTAGTTAGATACATGTATTTATGTAGGTTTACACTGTAGTTTATAGGTAAATATATTTTATGTAGTGTTACACTGGTAGTAGTTTATAGTATAGAACATGACTTTATGTAGTATGTACACTGTAGTAGTTTATAGTAAGATAAATATTTTATGTAGTGTGTCACTGTAGTAGTTTATAGGAGAGATCAGTATTTTATTAGTGTGTACACTGGTGTAGTTTATAGGTATATATATTTTATGTAGTGTGTACACTGGTAGTAGTTTATAGGATATATATTTTATTAGTGTACACGGTAGTAGTTATAGTGAGATACATGTATTTATGTAGTGTGTACACTGTAGTAGTTATAGGTTAGATATGTTTTTATTGCAGTGTGTCACTGTAGTAGTTTATAGGTATAGATATTATTTTATCAGTGTGTAACTGGTAGTAGTTTATAGTAATAGATATGTATTTTATGCAGGTGTAACACTGGTAGTAGTTTATAGGTATAATATGTATTTTATGCAGTGTGTACACTTTAGTATTTAGGTATAGAATGTATTTTATGAGTGTGTACCTGTAGTAGTTATAGGTAATATATTTATGTAGTGTGTACACTGTAGTGTTTATAGGTATATATATTTTATGTAGTGTGTACACTGGTAGTAGTATAGTATATATATTTTATGTAGTGTGTACACTGTAGTATTTATAGTAAGATACATGTATTTTATGTAGTGTGTACACTGTAGTGTTTATAGGTATAGATATATGTATTTAGTGTGTGTACACTGGTAGTAGTTTATAGGTATATATATTTATGTAGTGTGGTCACTGTATATTTATAGGTATAGATACATGTTTTTATGTAGTGTGTACACTGGTGTAGTTTATAGGTATAGATACATGTTTTTATGTATCATGTACATTATTTGTAGATTATAGTATAGATACATTATTTATGTATTATGTACATTATTGTAGATTATCGTATATATATGTGTGTTGTGTGGTTTTTTATGTAGTGTGACATGTTAGTTTAAGTAGAGATAAGTATTTTATGTTCAGTACATTATTTGCTAGATTATAGTATTATATATATGTGGTGTGGGTGTGTTTTATGCAGTATGTACACTGGTAGAGTTTACGCTATATATAGTATTTTATGTAGTATGTACACTGTAGTAGTTATAGGAATGACCATTTATTTTATGTATAGTACACTGTAGAGCTTATACCTATAGATACATGTACTTTATTAAGCATATGCTAGTGTTTATTCTATAGATCTGACTTTTACTATGTACACTGGTAGTAGTTTTCTAGGTATAGATACATGTATTGTAGTATGTTACACGAGTAGAAGTTTATACATATAGATACATGACTTTTTATTATGTACACTAGTAGTAGGCTATACATAAGATACAGGTATAAATTCATGATTGTATGTAGTGTGTACATTATAGTAGTTTATAGGAAAGAACTTATTTATGTAGTGTGTACACTGTAAGTAGTTTAACCTAATAATACATGCACTTTATTAGTATGTACACTGGTAGCAGTTATCTATGTAGATATATGTACTTTTATTTAGTATGTACACTGGTATATTAGATGGTCTATAATTGAGTTAAGTACATGATACTGGTGTAAATACTGATCCATATTCAGTGTATAATTCATAGGTTATGTCCATGCTGCTGTAACAAGCAGGAGATATAGTGGAGAAGACATGGTATGTTAGGTTTCAGGTGACTACAGATACACAGTACAAACAGGGAAACTGATCACTGCTACATCGGCGAAAGCAATCTGAGAACAGGATCATCCCTGATTGCAGAGAGTGCTCCAGCAGTAGATCCACAATGTCCATCCCAGCTGTCAGTCAGGAAAGACAGTCCCTGACCTTCCTCACTAATTACTGAATATATGCACCAGTCAATAAAGCCCATATCTTGAATTATCAGGGGTCATTAAACAAGACGTGACCATTATCTTCAGTCACAAACTTTCTCCACACCTACTAACAATACGGATTTCCTATAATTAGAGGACTTGGAGAAAATAATTGGAAAAACTGTACTCAGGCATAGGTGATAGAGAGGGCACAGGACGTGTAACACTGCCAATACCTCATATATGTACTATACAGGGCACAGACACAGCGATCGATAGAGAAAGACACATAATTACCTGTCAGTCTGATGGGACAGCACTTCTGACAGCCTGATAGATGTCTGTATAGAGTGGGAAGGGAGAGAAGGAGCAGACAGGTGGGGGACGGACAGACAGGGAGGATAGATAGATAGATAGATAGATAGATAGATAGATAGATAGTAGATAGATAGATATGAGGTAGATAGATATTAGATAGATAGATAGATAGATAGATAGAGATATACATATATATATATATATATGAGATAAATAATAGATTAGATGGATAATTGATTGACAGATGACAGACAGATAATAGAAAGATAGGAGATAGATAGGAATAGATAGATAGTAGATGGATAGATAGGTAGGTAGATGGATAGATAGATAGATAGATAGATAGATAGATGATAGATAGTAGATGATAGATAGATAGTAGATAGATGGATGGATAGATAGTAGATGATGGATGGATAGATGATAGATAGATAGATAGATAGATAGATAGAATATAGATAGATAGATAGAATAGATAGACAGATAGACAGTAGATGGATAGATAGATAGTAGATGGACAGATAGATAGTAGATGGACAGATAGATAGATGGATAGATAGATAGATAGATAGATATTAGATAGAATAGTAATAGATAGATAGATAGATGGACAGATAGATAGATAGTAGATGGATAGATAGATAGATAGATAGATAATAGACAGATCAGATCTGAGTATCGAAATGGAACCTATAAATGTCATTGTATAGATTGATATGTGTTAAATAGAATGTACATAGATGACGAAAGATGACAACGATAATTGATGTCATATATGATTGATAGATAGATAGATAGATAGATAGATAGATAGATAGATAGATAGTAGATGGATAGATAGGTCGACGATAGATTATGGTAGGTATGGTGACCCACCATGGTAGCCCGTCCTCGGTGCTCACACGGCTCCGGTCCTGTGGAGGGCCAGCGCTCCCAGCAGCGGTGGCAGCGGTTTCCTCTCTCATTGGCTGACTCCACGGCTTGACTCTCCTAATGACATTTCGGTTTAATTACAGTGACATCAGCAGTCGCGCTGCTATTGCATAATGCCGGCCAAGTGACAGCGGCTAATCTGAAAGTGAAATCTTTCTAATGGTTCTGGATAGACCGGGTGGTGGAGAGGGGGCGCAGGACAGCCACTCACCAGTCAGGCAGGGGTGGTGCACTGTATACAGGAGGGGCGCTAGCACTCCCAGAAAGACTCAGAGAACAGTTTGTGGATGATAGGAGTTTTATTTGCAGTGTGAGGGGCCCCGTAGCCTCTACGCCCGCCGTACTCGGCATCCCTCACTGCTCCTCTTCCATGTGGATGCAGCAGCTTGCAGGTTGGAAAGGAGAGTGGCAGGGCTTCTAGAGACGTCATCCAATCAGCTCTCAGGGCTGACTCCGGTTGCTAATGGTATCCACGTAAATCACACAGGAGGCAGCCAATAGAAAGCGCGAGGAGGCGGGCCAGAGACGCGTGCACAGGCTGCTGCAGGGAGAGAGGGGCAGAGACAAGCAGGAGAGGGAAGAGAGAGAGGGGCGCCTGGGGCGAGGGGAAGTAGCTGTCAAATGCTCGGCTCCTTTTAACCAGGGCTATCAGTCGACTCGGAGAGTCATGGCGACCACAGCGTCTAACCACTACAACCTGCTGAGCTCCAGCTCGTCCATCGTGCATGCGGAGCCCGGTGGCATGCAGCAGGCTGCGGGATACAGGGATGCACAGACTCTGGTGCAGAGCGATTACACATTGCAGAGCAATGGGCACCCTCTGAGCCACGCACACCAGTGGATTACGGCTCTGTCTCACGGGGATGGGGCACCCTGGTCCACTAGTCCCCTGGGCCAGCAGACATTAAACCACAGTGCAGCCCAGCAGGAGGAATTGCACAGCGCAGGGACTTTTACAGCACCAGAGCAGAGGTCCTCATCTGGTGCACCCAGCACACGGAACCACCACAGTGCAGGGGCATGGGAGGACCACCACCTCAGCTCATCTGCCCAGCATGGCTTCCACCAACGGTCAGGGTCTCATCTACTCCCAGCCGTCTTTCACAGTCAATGCATGATCAACCCAGGCTCCGGGCAAGGCATGCACCATCACGGGTTGAGGGAAGCCCATGAGGACCACCACGGCGACCATGGCCATCAACAACAGTCTCAGCAGCAACAGCAGCACTCCCCAGCACCAGGGTCACCACGACCACTCAGATGAGGATACCCCAACTTCAGATGACCTGGAGCAGTTTGCCAAGCAGTTCAAGCAGAGGAGAATCAAACTAGGATTTACCCAAGCTGACGTTGGACTGGCCCCTGGGCACTCTGTATGGCAATGTCTTCTCCAGACCACCATCTGCAGGTTCGAGGCCCTGCAGCTGAGCTTTAAGAACATGTGCAAGCTCAAGCTTTGTTGAACAAGTGGCTGGAAGAGGCGGACTCGTCCTCTGGAAGTCCTACCAGTATAGACAAGATAGCAGCTCAGGGCAGGAAAAGGAAAAAGAGGACCTCCATTGAGGTCAGCGTCAAGGGGCTCTGGAAAGTCATTTCCTCAAGTGTCCCAAGCCATCTGCCCCAGGAGATCACATCCCTTGCGGACAGTCTACAGCTAGAAAAGGAGGTGGTCAGAGTTTGGTTTTGTTAACAGGAGACAGAAAGAGAAAAGGATGACTCCACCAGGAGGGACTATTCCAGGGCAGAGGATGTATATGGGGCTAGCAGAGACACACCGCCACACCCATGGGGTGCAGACTCCGGTCCAGTGAAGCCTCAATCACCCAACATTTAGAACTTTTCATTGTCCTTTTTATACTAGGAGAGAACAAAGCAGCTCACTGGACTATCATACTTGGTAGCAGGTGTAGTGATGTGTTATGACCTTTACAGGAGACTACCCAGGCAATGGAGTAGAGTGAGTATACACCACCACATACATGTCAGGGGCTTATGTAGAGTAAAGGAAGCCACCCAAGTCTACACCATGAACAATGGTGACACCAAGAGTTATGATGATGATGATGAGTCGGTGTGTATCTAATGTGGAGCCCTAAGTTACCATGTGGACTTTATGTATAAAGTCTAAGATAATTGCACTGTAAGGAAATTGAAGTTTACATGAACCATTCAATGAAGATTATTCCTCCAGAACCCATAGACTGGTGGTCGATATAGACAGAGAGCAATTGTAGGGTAAATGGCACCATGTTACACAGTGCTCCCCTTTGTTTTAAGTTCTTATGTGTTTGTGGACCTTGTTATAAAAGTTATGTTCCCAATTTTGTGTTCTTCTTATTTACAACCCCTTCCTTCCCATATTAGATAGCTCCATAACATAATACAGGAAGCCTGATACCTCAGCCAGGCCAAAGGGGACATCACTGTCCTATATGTTAATATTAAGGATAGGAATATCCTATACCTTTAATGTACAGTAAGCTTCGGTGTTCAGCCATTGTCCAAGCCCAGAACATAGAAGGAATAGGCAAAAGAAATCAATGTATCCTCTGATTGCTTCATTTTACCAAAGAGGCCTGAGGTCTTGAGGAGGAAAAGGCTAAGTGTATCCAGAATAATTGCACCAGTGAATTGAATATATCGCCATGAGGTTGATGAATCCTTTTATAAATTTAATATTTACAGCAGAACTGTGTCCAGGCCATGATCTAGTCCACACCAGTCACAATATTTAATTTTATTTGCGGGTTTTTTTAATTTAGAATGATATTTCCCCCTCTTCTCAGACTGATTTGAATTTTTTTCTTTGCATTTTATTTTCAGCAGATGTGAGACTTTAGAAAGGATCTTGCTTCATCTATTGTGGGAAAGGGCTGGGGGGGGGACAAAGGATCTACCCATTTCAATCTCTATTCAGTGCGATGTCTATAAGCTGATTCTTGGAGGTAACCGCTAGCCCTAGTCTAACAAAGGCTTGGCTGACCAGAAATGAAGCTTCATTCCCCAGTCTAGTATAAAACAAAGTTAGGAAGAGAGTGAAGGACATGCAGGAACATGGCAGCCTCATCCGATCACTAGGCCATGACTAAGGTTTTGCACTGGAGTTGTTATCCAGCTACAGAAGGGTTAATCTAATGACAAACTTCATTGAAGTGTTCATGTTTAACAGGAATGTAGGGCATCCTGGCTCTATAGGGTGTTGTGGGCACACTCTACCAACTCACCACACTGTACAACTGTGTAAATATGTTCAAATGTGTCTTATAAATGCAGAATAGTTTTTAAACGTTAATTTTGTCTATGTTTTTTAATGCTGCCAGGGAGATATTTTTCATATAAGTGGCCTCTGCCTCACTGTATATTTATTTCTTTCAAAAAAAAAAAAAATTCTGGAAACTTTTTTTTCTTTTACTTTTCTGTCGGTTTTAAGAGTAGGTGAATGGATCCATATACAGATGTACATTTTACAGACTCTTCGTTCTGGTCTATTTTGAATGTGCTCGTGGGAGAAATAAAAGCTGATCTCCTTCTATATTTATGTTAAAGGAAGATTTTTATTATTTCCATAAAGATACAGAAGAGCTATGGAATCCGATTTCTTTTCTTCATGTCTCCACACACCTGCCATTCCAGGAATGACCTCCGATATGCACTGATCACACTGATGGTATATGTTGGGTGAAGCTATGTGCTTTATTCAGGGAGACATATCTTCACTGGGGTCGGGCGCAGTCTCATTTAATGCGCATCTTTTATGTATAAAACTGGGTAATTAATAACGTGAATGCAAATGAAATGTAGATGAGCAAAAATCTATATTCAATGAATAGATTATTTCCATGCATATAGATTAGTCCATTGTAGTAAAATATTCCAGTGGTAAAGAAGTAAAAAAAATGTCGCCGTCTTCACACATATAGTGAATATTAATATATATATATATATATATATATATATATATATATATATATAGATATATATTTCACATTTATATTTTCACACTTATATTTGCATCTACATATTAATATTTATATATATTCACCTATATATTAATGTGTATATATATATATATATATATATATATATATATTATATATATATATATATATATATATATATATATATATATATAAATCGCATTTTCAATAATATTTGTATTACTATTGTTCAAGCAGACTGTATGTGAGGAGTAGACTGGAATCTGGTTTATTATAGTTGATCATCTTTTCAGGCTGCAGTCAATACTACACGCGTTTCAGGTTCAGCTAAATGATCTCAATAGTCTGGGAGGAAAGTGACAGGAAGAAGTGTTGGTGGCCGCAGACATGCTGATGTCAGACCAGTGGTCAGCCCCATCCCGGCCAGCACTGGCTGCCCCTGTGTCCCTGCAGGACGGGGCCCCTGGCTGCCCCTCTCCCAGGCACTGATTGATGGATGCCTGGAGCTCATTGTGTTGTATGGGGCAGACAGCGTGCTGTAGGTCATATAACCACACAGTGTCAGAGAGAGGATTCTTGAGTTCAGAGAACTGTGTTATATATGTATGTATTTCTATATATATATATATATATATATATATATATATATATATATATATATATATATATATATATATATATTTGTGTACTATGAAGGTTTTCTATGACAATGAATAGGCACAGGTCTTGTGCATTGTGTGTACAGCGCAGGAGGCCTTCCTGTGTGCTAGCAGTAGTCACAGATGTTTAGCAGTGCTAGTGCCCTAGGCGGGTTGTCAGTAAACAAGAGCTTGTGCCTGGTGCTGAGTCTGTCCTGTGCCACCAATCCTCCTGGCAGATCACAAACCGAAGCCGGTGTTATGGCTAGCGATGTGATTCCATCCTCCTCTCCTATCGAAATAATGTGTGTGCTGGTGCAAAAGAAAATTTCCTTAACTAAATTACAAAGGGAGAATGACGTAAATAATCTATGTATGGTGGAGGAAGCTTTACTGTTTATTTTTCTTTTATATTTATCTTGATAGATTATCTATATATCTATTATCTATCTATCTATCTATCTACCTACCTGTCTGCCCACCCACTGCTACTTTTCCTACTTCTAAAAAACAATAATAATGAAATACACCAGAATTAGATTTTTTGTTTTTGTTTTTTATATTTGGTCTTAAATGTTTTTTCTCTAGTTCTAACTATACCAAAGTCTCTATTATAAAAGTTTTATTGTTATTATTGCTATTATTAATAATAATAACAATAATTATTATAATAATCAATAGTAGTGGAAAAGCAACAGCATTTTTAACAAGCAATAGAACCCATCTTATTTTACGAAATTGTTACTAATAATATATATAATAAGAACACTGTATGGTATTGGATACAAGATGTATTTGGACTAACGCTCAGATAGATAATAGATAGAAATCAGCGTTAGTCCAACACATCTTCCATACAGCGCTAACTATATATATAT
Source organism: Rhinella marina (assembly GCA_900303285.1). Taxonomy (NCBI): domain Eukaryota; kingdom Metazoa; phylum Chordata; class Amphibia; order Anura; family Bufonidae; genus Rhinella; species Rhinella marina. Next base: position 7,389 of record ONZH01022018.1, on the reverse strand, counting down.
ATGTGTATAAGCGAGAGAGATATATTAATAACATATATATATACTTATGTTATTAATAAATCTCTCTAATATATATACATTTTCATATTCCTTTATATATCTTTTATTTTTTAATTCATTCAAATGATTCCCTTTCTGTATTTATTTTTTTATACAAAAAACATTTCCCACTAAACCCAGACTGCCGTGGCATACAATGAATACTGTACACGCTGATTTCTATCTATCTATTATCTATCTGAGCGATTTTTGTTACCCATAGAATTTGCGCTTTAATTCAATAACTGTAATCAATAAAAGTAATAATAGCCTTCATAATCCAGATAGCACTGCTACTACTAATAAAAGTTGTATTTAACTATTCCAGGCTTTCCGGTTAGGTTTAAATACATTTACAGAAGTTTGGGAGTGTTCCCCGCCTGTCCTGTAGATGAATAATGGATGGGGACATGGCGCATGTGTTGCTGTTGTGTGATGACCTGGCGATGTGTAATATAAGCTTCAGTTATTTATGAATCACCTCATTCTGTGGGGTTCCTCTAGGATTGCTCGCAGGACGGTATACATTGTCACTTATTAATAGGATTAGGGTGTTTGGAATCAGATTTGCTTGTGTCCTGTAATAATTAGAAGCTGCCATCACTATATTGCCAGGGTGAGGTGGCCTTTAAGAGGCCAGTGGAGTGGGACTCCCTGTAAGGGGAAGGTCCATCCAGCTGCTTAGTGTATATGTCTGCATTATGTCTTCCAGCCCCCCACCCCCTCCTCCAGGATGATGCAGGCTAGGCCAGCAGCTCAGTGCCCCTAGCCTGGGCCGGGCTTTGCAGGACTTGTGCACAACATCCATTAAGAAACTAATTCGGATTTGATTGTCGGGGCGGGCTGAGGTGCCTGTTACTGCCGCAAACATCCAGGCACACACGCATCACTGATTAACAGTATATATTCAATAACCGTGTGTGTACACATTGCCTTACCCCCATAGAGGCGCAGGCCTATTACTCTAATTACTGTCATTAGTCGATTGAAATGTTTGCTACTTGATTTGAGGCGACAGCCACTGGCTGTACATTTCTGTATGAGAAGAAAGCCAAGTACTGGGTGTGATGTCCCCTGCGCACACAAGACAGAGGGAGATACACCTGTACATTGTGTGTGGTGTGAAGAGATAGATATGAGACAGTTGTTTTTAGAAACAGGTAAAAGTAGCAGTGGGTACATAGATAGATAGATAGATAGATAGATAGATAGATAGATAGATAGATAATAGAGAGATATATAATAGAGAGATAGATAGATAGAGATAGATAGATAATACAGTTAGATGGATAGATAGATAACAGGAACAAACAGATGGATAGACAATAGATGCATAACAAACATAGATGGATAGATACATAAACAGATACTGTAGATCGATAGATACATTCAAAACAAATATAGATAGGATAGATAGATAGATAGATAGATAGATAGATAGATAGATAGAGATAGCAGACATATATGGATACATAGATAAATATATACATAATAGATAGATGGATAGATAGATAGATAGATAACAGACATATATGGATACATAGATAAATATATACATAATAGATAGATGGATAGATAGATAGATAGATAACAGACATATATGGATACATAGATAAATATATACATAATAGATAGATGGATAGATAGATAGATAGATAACAGATAGATAGATGAGATAGATAGATAACAGACATATATGGATACATAGATAAATATATACATAATAGATAGATGGGTAGATACATAAACAGATACATACACAAATGACTGATAGATAATAGATGCATAACAGACACATAGATGGATAGATACATAAACAGATACTGTAAATCGATACATACACAAATAACAGAATAGATTAGATAAATAATATTAATTTGTCATTTTGCTGTTTATATTGTACATTAAGATTGTGAAGGTGTAGCTGTAATCTGGCTGAATATGTGTGCATACACTATGTGTCTATAGCATCCTCCACAGTCACTCAGCCCTGCCTTGTACTATCTCTGCAGACTGATGTGGATACTTGCACTCCACCTAATACCTTTAGGTAAATAGAAATCACTTATGCATTCGCATCGCTTTAACCAAATTGCTTTTTTCCCCTCAGTGCACCCAGGTTCTGTGTAATTGTGTCCCACAAGCCTTAAATGAATGTTACTATTAATTGATAAGATCAGGTAATCAGACATTGCTTTTCGATAGGGAATTGTAATTAAAACTTCAATCCCCTCTTGCTCTCTGTACATAGTTTGGGAAAGTTCAGGGTAATAGAACACAGTAATGTGGGAGCAGGGATTATTTCTTCTTACCTAAATTACAATCGCTATTGATCAATTGTTGTCAGTTACCTGGATTAAAGGGGCACCGAGCTACAATGGAGGGCTGAAAGCATACTCAGCTGCTCTGCACATGTGGCTTCAGGAAGGGCTCAGCTACTGCTGAGAAGAATGGTTCATTTATTCTGCACTTATTGATTATTGGCAGTATATAGCTGGAAACCCACACATACATGCATGACATCTGTGCTTCCCTTTCCACTTCACTGGTCATTGATACTATCCATCATGTATATATATATTTATGTATCAAAACACCTATATGCCTGTTATGCATCTACCTATTATCCATCTATCTGTCTGTTTTATATATGTATCTATCATCACATGTATGTATCTGTCCATCTATATGTGTTATATGATTACGTATATATGTATCAACTCTTCACCCATATGCAAACATATATGTATCTGTCCATCTATATAACCGTTATACATGATTATGTATATATGTACCAATCATCTCGTTGCCCATATGCACACACATGTATGTATCAGTCCATGTGTCCATTATATATGATCATGTACATATGTATGTATCATCTCTTCATTCATATGCACACATGTTATGAATTATTTATTTTATGCACTTATATAGCGCTACTATATTCCACAGCGCTTTACAGATATTAGCATCCCCAATGGGGCTCACAATCTAAGTTCCCTATCTGTATCTATCTATATGTCAGTTATATATGATTATGTATATCTGTATCTATCATCTCTTCTCCCATACACACACACATGTATGTATCTGTCCATCTATATGTCTGATCTATCCATCTATTTACAGATCTCTCTCTCTCATGTTTCTCTGCCATGCTAATAGGTTAATAAGCAATGCTAATATGCTTCCATCTTTTTTCTTGTGACTACACTAGCAGACGGTGTGCAGCTATTTTGAGCAAACATTTACTTGTGTGAGTGTGTTGTGTGGATGCTTTGTAATACACGAGTGATACAAGTGCTGTTATTTTAGCTTTGATGTTCTTTCCCATGGTATTTAGAAAGTGAGCACTGTTTTTCTCCTTCTGTGCTGTCAGCTTAGTCTATTGAATAATAGAGCTCTAGCGACCCCTATAGACAGCATGGAGGTACTACTCATTCATAAACTGAATGGCCTAAATACTAATTTCTACCATGTAACTAAAGCTTCCAATGCGATACTAATGCTTAGCTGATGATCAAGACCACTCAGGAAGTTATTAGACATATGTCTGGCGATCCAGTTCAGTTCCCCTCCGTCGTGAAGTAGAAACTGCCAGAGAGAACCTGAAGCCAGAACTGAACCCACAGTTTTCTATTGGATTGCCCTCATACATCCAGTGCATCAGTTGTGATGCTGGATGCCAAATAGCAGCGCTGCATGCTCAGTTTTTCTGTTTGGTACTATTGGTGTACAGGCGCCGGATATGTGGACTGAAGTGCAGTGCACATGTATGAATACTGTGTTCAGGATGAAAATAGTTGGCTGGACACAACTAATATATGTGAAGCTGGACTACATATATAGCAATAGATGTTATATAGATAGCATAGCTCATGATTGGACACAGTTCATTAAGTTATTCTTTTTATCTTTTTACATGGGGCTGCTGATAACCCTTTATCCTTAGGCTGCTTTCACATAGACAGTGGTTTTTAGGCTACACAGAGATAGGATATAATGTTTGTATCTGTTCTGTGTTTTTGACCCGCACCTGGTTTTGGCTCAGAATCACTGATGGAAATCACTGATCAAAACACTGACCTAAAGCAGCCTAACAGAGTTATCTCTACTGCATAATATTATAGGCGGAAAATATAAAGTAAATTCTGCTGTGTGTCTGTAGATGTAATATATATATATATATCCTCACAATCAGCACTAGGCGCTGAAGATTATGCTTTAGTACCATATCTTATAGGAGGGCTGAATTTGTCATAGCTTGCTTCTTGTGTACCTATAGAGGTCCCTGCATTGGTAATATGGAAATGTATCTGCGGTTTTATGGAAATTGTCCGATACCAGCTCTTGCTGAATATATGAAATACTGTAAAGCATGTGAATGCACAATGTATGTGATGATAGGAAGTACTTAGTAGTGAGCTCACCTTGCAGTGTTGACCTAGCCTACAAGCTCCACTCTGAGGCTTTTCCTCTTGTCTAACATCACAATACAACCAAGTGGTTCTTCTATTAGTAGAACTTTTCATTGACAGGGATGTGTGACAGGAGGAAATAATTTGCAAGTCTCTGAAGGTTTGGAGGAGTGATCACAGGACAGGCTGTATTGTGACAGTGCTGCGCTGCTATGGTGAGATGTATCTTCAGATGAGCCAGTGACAATGCCATCTTCAAAGCCTCTCACAACAAGCAGCCTCACGTTTGATATTTTGATTCAATAGGACCTGAGCTTCACAAGATTCCCCTTTCCTGTTTATCACTTTCTTCCTTATAGTTCTGATTTCTTCCCTCACCCAGTGTCTTTCTGGTGCCTGCTCAAATTAAGCTTGTCTTGTTTCCAGCCTGAAACTGTTCCACGACTTGTCCTTCTTCAAACTCCTCAAAGACTCTCTCATCCTGCCTGATTTCTCCAGCAATCCTTCTGAATTTGCTTCTTGTCTTGCAGCTGATGCTGAGCAGGCTGAAGATAAATGTATTTAAATGGCACTTTGCAATAGATGCACAGGATCCGTAAACCTGTTCTCTGCGTCCCCAGGCTGGAAAGGGTTAAAAGTATACACCGTGCAATGTATAAAACCAATTTTTACTGTCTTTAATGTATAATGTAGTGTACTATGCTGTTAGTATGTCGCCAACGTTAAATGGAGCCCTTATAAGGGCTAATGCCACGACTGTTGGGTGTTGCAGTCTGCAAATTGCGGATCCGCAAAACACAGATACCGGCCACGTGCATGTGCATTCCACATTTTGTGGAACGGAAAGTTGACCCCTAAATAGAACAGTCTATCTTCTCCGTAATGCGGACAATTATGGAAATGTTCTATTTTTTTAGCAGAACGGCTTTGCCAATACGGTATGCACACGGAGTCGTTTTTCTTGCGGCCCCATTGACGTGAAAGGTTACGCATCGGAGACGGAAAACGGAAAAGAATATACATTCGTGTGCATGAGCGCTAAGGGTGGGTTCACACATGGTTTTTAGTGTTGTGCTTTGCATTTGCTGTTTTTTATTTATTTATCTATTTTAAATAAAAGCAGCAGCCAGATGATTCTGGCATTTATTAAAAAAATGAAATAAATAAAAACAGCATAGTGAAGATGTTGCTGCTTTTTTTAATGTTGTTTTGACATTTAATTTTCTGTAGGGGGATGCCAGAAAAAAAAATGGTTCAACACTGCTAAAAATCCTGTAAAAACTGCATGCAATGTGGAATTGTTTTCTATGGCATTTTGTTAAAGGTAAAAAAAAAAAAAAAAAAAAAAAAAACACCAGTGCAAATTGATGTGTAGACCCCCTGTATGAATGGTTTACTTGATACAGAAATTCTTCTTAGGGTTTGTTCACATTTCATTTTTGCATTACAGTGTAAGACACATGTTTTCATAGGCCCCCATGCGCCCATAGCATTTCTATAGATTCTTTTTTATATATGAAAGTATAGTCGTCGTTCTACTACTACTACTACCATTTTCCTATTACAACAGCAAAAATATATATTGTACACTACATATCTAATGACTTACATATGCCAATGTACAACATACTTTGGACTTTCATCAGAGGTTTCATTTGGGAATACTCCCAACGATAAGCTCTGATGAAACAAAACAAAATGTGAACAGACTCTTTTTCCAGAAGATGGGAAGACATATTTAAGGTGTCTTCACCTAGGTCTTTTTGCAGTAGGTCTTTAGATGACTACAGCATAGAACACATTGACAGAGTAAGTCCCATGAATGAATAGGATTTTCAAGTGATCTGGATTGAACTGTCATCATTAGTAATTTTCACAAATATATACATACTGCAAAATCTGTCAATATGAACACACCCAAATGACATATCAGTCCATTTTTTACATCAGATTTCTCCAATCTGATGGTTTTTAAATAGGGGCTAACTAAGCTGTTATTATATGTTGACTATGGATAAACACGTTGCAGGAAATCCATGAACTGTCCTGTATTCCTGATTCATTCCTAAATTCTGCAGAATAATGTGACAGAAAAGACTAAAGATTATGTCTGCCCATTTCTTTTTCTAAAATTAAAAAAAAAAAAAAAACAATCCAAACGACTGCATAATATCAGTTTAGATTAATTTTACATTGACTTATTCTGGGCCTATTAACTCTCATCTTTCTTTTTCCTGTCCTGACAAGCTGATACAAATTGATGACTTTCATCCGGTAGAAAGAATAGGATATGTCAGCCCAAATGTTACAGTCCTTAAGCTGTCTAACAGCAGAAATGTCTCATGTATTTCTAGGACAAACATTAAAAGAAAAGACCTTAGAGGATTAAATTAGTTAACAAACAAGTTGACTGTAACAGGAGAAAGACCATGTAGGAAAACAGACATATTTTTTTAATAAAAAGTCTCACTTATGTTAGAGAATGCAGTTAATAACTGATGTCCATATTTTTCAGCAACAGCACATAAATAATAATATATATATAAATCAGGTTTACTATAATTGTCAATATCTTATCAGACAGTTAATATTCTTATCTTTCATAAAACTATCAGAATATTTTGCAGCGTCTACAACTGCAAACTGTTAGAATTCAGTAGTTTTGTCCTATGATCATCCCCTGACACGATAGTTATTTTCGCAAAATATAAAGAAAATAAATTAAAGAAAAAAAAAAATCACTAGTGCAAACAAGCCCTGCATAAGAATATTCTAATTTATGTTAATAAATGTGATAATAATATTCTTATCAGCCAAGCATTACCCCTCAGTTTTTTTTAATATTTTGCTTATACTTTCTGGCATCAGACTAATAGCAAAAAAAATATTGTTTGTAATATTCTTAAATACACAATGCATAATAATTCTT
>ONZH01022017.1:0-19357 GCA_900303285.1 Rhinella marina | reverse complement strand
AAAAAAACGCAATTTTTTAGAGGTCCAACTGGCACTCTTTTACCACAATTTTTACGGAGGGCCCCCTACAGGCCCTCTCTCTAAACAATTTTTCCGGAGGTCCACCTACAGGCCCTCTCTCTAAACAATTTTTCCGGAGGTCCACCTACAGGCCCTCTCTCTAAACAATTTTTCGGAGGGCCCCCTACAGGCCCTCTCTCCAAACAATTTTCCCGGAGGTCCACCTACAGGCCCTCTCTCTAAAAAATTTTTCCGGAGGGCGCCCTACAGGCCCTCTCTCCAAACAATTTTTCTGCAGTGTCAACTACAGACAGTGTAAAACAATGTTTCAGGAGCGTCAAACAGACAGTCCAAAACAATTTTTCAGGAGGCGCAAGTACCGACATTAAAAAAAAAAATTTTTCTGAGGGTCGACTTTATGTACTCCGAGAAGAAAAAAATTTTTGGAGGCTCAACAAAATCCATTTCACTGCATTCTCAATCGGACAAAGTCATTGGTGGTGTAACCGACATGCTGTGTCAGGCTAAATTTTTGGGTGCTTCACCAGCTACCGCATACTAACTCAGTCACTCTGTTGTCACCGCCGCCATACAGGGCCACGAAAAATGTTTATGTGGTTCGCCTGCTCCCGCAGTGTCACTCGGTCACTCTGTTGTCACCACCATGCTGCGTCAGGCTAAATTTTTGGGTGGCTCACCTGCTACCTCATCTATCTTGGTCACTTGTTGGTGTCACAGCCATGCTTTGTCAGGCTTATGCCTGCATCGTGTGGCTGGGGATAGGAGAGCAGTGCCAGCATGGGCATGGGTGATGGACCTTCGTTACACCTAGTTGGGTGCTTCCCTAACATGTGATGGGCATGTGCCTTGCCTTTCTTGGTCTGGGTGAGCACAATTGCCTTGAGGGTCACCACCAGGCTGTTGCCCGAGAATTTAGGGTAATGGTGGGATTAGGCAGCCTCAGATGCATCCATGCATGCTGCCCCTGCTGTTTCCTGTCCATTTCCATGGTGTTTCCATCATTTTCTGAGGTTTCCAGGTTTTCACCCAGCCTTCCCTAGGCAGAGCCTTGGTCCCTTGCAAAAATGCTCGAGTCTCCCATTTACTTCAATGGGGTTCGTTACTGGAAACGAGCACCCGACCATCGGGAAAAGTTCGTCTCGAATATAGCAGAATAAAGGCAAGAGGGTGAAGACTCTTATCAAGCACAATTCACCTCATTAAGACATTTTAAAAAGAGACACTTCCTTCTTTCATCTGGATAACTGTCAGAATGTCTGGGGCTTCTAAGATTAATTGCATTACTACAGCTGACTTGCTGTCAGTCTTTTCAGTACAATAGTATGTCTTTATATCCAATTAAAAGCAGCCAGAAAAGGACAAAATACAAAGTTGTAATATAGAATCTACTTTTATTTATAAAACAAATTTTAAAACAGCGCACTGGCATAGTGTAGGTGGAAAAAAACATGCCATTGTTTACCTTTCAGGGGTAATTTGAGTTTCCATGTAAATATACCATATCTATACCCTATAAGACGCATCCAGGTTTTCGAAGAGGGAAATAAAAAAAAATATTATTCATCAGACCTCAGATCAGAACCCCAATCAGACCTCAGCTCAGACCGCCAATGTTAATTAGACCTCAGCTTAGACCCCCAATCAGACCTCAGAACAGATCTCCAATGTTAATCAGACATCATCTCAGACCCCCAAACACACAAAATGGAAAAAAAAAGCAACTCACCACTCCTGCTCCAGACTGTGCCACCTCTCTGGAGATTCAGCTCTCCTCCTGTCTCACTGTGCTCTGACCCAACATTACACAGCGGGAGGTCACAAAGTGCACCTACATCCTCAACTTGCAACGCTGGCAGAAGAAGACCAAGGACCAGTTAGTACTGCCAACACAAGGAGCAATGTATTCACTGCTCCCTGGTCCCACTGTACTAATGAGAACTTCCAGAATGGAAGCACTCATTAGTATTCCCCCTATAAGACATACTGCCATTTTCAGTTTTTTTTCTGTTCACTTAGTTGTATGAGGGCTTGTTTTTTTGCGGGACAAGTTGTACTTTCCAATGCCACTATTTAATATTGCATATTATGTAGTGGGAGGCAAGAAAAATATTCCAAATGGAGTGAAATTGCAAAAAAAAGCAATTCCGACACAGTTTTAGTTTTTTTTTTAAATTTATGACGTTCGATGTGCAAAAAACTGACCAGTTACTTTAATTCTACAGGTCGGTACGAATCCAGCGATATCTTATATGTATAGTTTTTCTTGCGTTTTGATGTTGGTAAAAAATATATTTTTTTTGTCACCATATTTTGACCCCTATAACTTTTTGGTATTTATGTGTATGGAGCTGTATAGGGGCTCATTTTTTGCAGAGAGATCTGAACCTCTCACTGATACCCTTCTGGGTTGTGTATGACTTTTTGATCACTTTTTATTTAACTTTTTTAGAAAATGACGTGACCAAAAATGTCAAATCGGCCATTTAGATGCTTTTATTCTGTTTCGCTGTTTGCCGTATGGGAAATAAATTTTTATATTTTTATACTATGGGTGTTTTAGCACATGGCGATTCCCATGACGTGTATTTTTTTATTTCTTTTATTTTTATTTTGGGGAAAGGGGGGTGATTTGAATTTTTATGTTTTAGAATTTTTTATTTTTGAAAAATTATGTTACACTTTTTTTATAGTTCCCATAGGGAACTATAACAGGCAATCATTAGATTAGAATACTATGCAGCAGCCTCCTGTCATTCACAAAGACAGGGGCTGCTGCAGACATGCTCCAGCTTCTCCGATCGCCACACAGGGGAGCCGGAGCAACACCGGAAGCTTGCGCTTCCAGTGTTTTGCAGGCTCAGATGCCGTGGTCAGGATTGACCACGGTATCTAAGGGGTTAAATGTCTGCGATCGCCATTACTGCTGTTTGCGACATCAGCCATGGGTGTCTGCTATAAGAAGCAGCAGGTCACCTGCGGCTATGGCGCCGACTCTGCTCAGGAGCGGGCGCTATCTTTAAAGACCCGCCCGGCGCCGTGCTATTACGTCGCTGGGCGCAAATTGGTTAAACAGCTGATCAGCTATTGTTTTTAGGAGTTGGACCCCTATCGATCAGATATTGATGACCTATCCTAAGGACAGGCCATTAATATCAAAATCCTGGACAACCGTTTTAAAGGTCAGCTTATTAAAGTCATTGGAAAGTATAACACATTGCACTAATTATATCTGCTCCAACACCTTTTACAACTAAAATACAGGTGCAAATTGTGTTTATGCTGAGCAAGGCACATGAAGCCAGAGAAGTCATGGAGAGCCAGTATGATTTGTTTCCTACTACCTAGTTAGTTGCAATGGCTTACTGTAAATTATGTATGGTGAAGTCACCACTTAGGCTGACATCAGTGCATCAGTAAAGCATTTGTGACCTCAATGCCAAAACTAAATCTCTAACCCCAAGAAATAAATAAATAAAATTAATTTAAATTGCACTGGTCTCAAAAGGAATCTTATGAAATTTATTAACACATATCTGTGGAAATGTAATGTCCTTTTCTTTATAGTTTGGATGTGTGTAGGTCTTTCAAAGATTTATTTTATCAATTGCCAATCTAAAGATCTCATAAAGGCAGAACCAGTGAGCCATGAAGGATTGGGATTATCAGAAAGGATTTGTGTCCTTAAATGATGACTGATGAAAATAGCTGCTCCCAATAAAGTATTTAGCGCTATAGGAATGTATACTTAATTTTAATGAGTGGAAAGTGCTTAAAGGGGTTTTCCAAAATCTTTTTACTCATGACCTATACTCTGGATCAGTAAGTGAGGTAAATCCAACTAATACTTTTGGACTCATGATCACCTATTGTTGGAGCCCCACAATTAGATAGACAGAATATTGGTCATCAGTAAAAATATCTCATAAAAATTATTTACTGTTTGGGCATTTCAATTTTTTGTATCATTGAGAATGGTTTAAAGAAATAATAGTATAGACCTCATCCTTTTCATAGCCAATCAGTAGTGTCACAGAATATATGATACCACTACCTCTGATGCGGTTGATCCACATGACAAACAGTTGATTTTGCCTGCAAAGCTAGGCATTTTCCGTGTGGCTGCTGCAGGGGCAATGTAGTACTACAAATGGCCATTCTGTAAATGTTAATACAAAGTACAGCTCAAGTCTTTTAGAATGGTAGAAGGCTCTTCATTTTGGCTCATGGAGACCACCAGTCGGCTTCAAGAGATAACCCCTGTGATATTTTATCTTGTTTAGCTTTAGGTGCAGTTCAGTAATATGAATCACTAAAATAATATGTTACAGATAAAAGATCTCAGCATTAGAAAGAAATCTGTGAGAATAATAAGCCAGTGATGAGGGTAAGCAGAATGATGGTTGACACTGGGGGAGGCACAAATTAGAGATTAAAAATAAGAAAATAAATGTTACAGATTTTTTTGCAACCAGTTTTCAGCCTATGTCTGAGTTAAAGAACATATGTCAGCAGATTTGTACCTATGACACTTGACCTGTTCATTTGCACTTGGCAGCTGAAGCATAGTCCAAATGAGCCTGCATTCTGAGAAGAAATGTTTTAATTAGAGATGAGTGAATCATATAAAAAATTATTCGCCGAACATTCGCCAAACTTTTCCTAAAATTCGTATATTCGACGAATAGATTTGTTGTATTTGCGTACAAAATATACGTTATTATGTGCTATTAGCGAACATTCGCTCACTAATAACGAACATTCATTTACAAAATGTACGCAACTTCTTAGAAGACGTACGCATGAGCGTACAAATAGCTTACGAATCTCAGTGTACTATTGTCTAAGCGATTACGTAATACGCAGGCACGTACGAGGAGAGGCCGCGGCGTGCACTCCTCAGAGGCAGAGCGAATATTCGAGACATATATATGGTAAAGTGCAAATACATTATTATAGGTATAATATAAAAATGTTAAATATCACCTACCTAGTATGCTCACGGACACGTTTAAGTCTCTTTTCTTCTGACGCTTGTCGTAGAACTGGAGCAGAGTCCCAAACTCAGTCGCAATTTGTAATCCATATAGGTAAAATTGTAATCCAAATGGGTAAAAAAAAGCAGCAAAGGTTCCTTGAAAAAACCCTCTTTCAAGGGGCTCCCCAAATAACCTGAAAAGGGGGAAAAAAGGGATGAGGCGCACAAATGCGCAACTTAATTTCCTGAGTTGCCTCGTCATCCTCCCGCGCTGGAGAAAGGGGTGGAACTACCAGGGAGGAGTCTGCATTGCTGAATTGAATTTGTACGCAACAGCGTATAGAATAACTACCAGGGAAAAGTCTGCATTGCTGAACTGAATTCGTATGCGACAGCGTGTAGAGTAACTAAATTATATGTAGAATAGCGTATTATTTATAGGACACACTATGTAGCGAATGCATACAAAAGCGAAGCGAATCACCTAATATTCGGATTCGCTTCGCAGATGAAAAATCCCAAGATTCGATACGAATCTAAGAAGCGGCGAATAGATTCGCTCATCTCTAGTTTTAATATATGCAAATGGGGTGTTACCATTACACCTAGAGGCTCAGCTCTCTCTGCAACTGCTGCACCCTCTGTACTTTGACATTTGGAGAAGTTAGGGTGGGCCAAGCATGATCATGTTAACACTGCATGGACCTGTCGATCAAAGTGGAGAGGATGCTTCAGTTGCAGAGAGAGGTGGGCCTTTAGGAATAAAGGCAACACCCCATTGAACCCAGAGGATTATTTGCTGAGACCTATAAAAAAAAATTTCAGCTATGCGGACACATATGAACATGGCACCAACACAAATACCTTAAGCTGCCAAGTGCACATGCAACAGGTCAGCCAGTGTCATAGGTACAAATCTGACGACAAGATGCGCTATAAGGGATGGAGTCTGGAGAGGAGCCAGCAGACCCCACTACAGATACATGGTAGGACTGAGAACTAAAGATATTTGGAGAAGATTAGGGTGTAGAAAAATGTGGAGAATGCACTGAAAAGGGTGGATGGTGCGCAAAAGTGTGGAAGATGAAACAATTATGGATAGTTGTTCATCCAATAGCTATTATGTTGAAACTCAGAACACAAGGGCATGTATGCTGAAGCCTCGACTTTGGTATCCAGCAGCAGACAACATGCTGTGGTTTACATCCATCTCTACTGCATGACTGAGATAAAGTCAACGATGTTAAATAAAAAATCTGTAGCTTGCTGACTGGGTTAGTTTTTGACACTGTTCAGTGCCTAGATATGGATGACAAATGCTGGTGAAAAGAAGCAATTCCTAATACAGTGGTCCCTCAAGATACAATGGCTTTAGGATGTAATACTTTCAAAACACAATGGTCTTTTCTGGGCCATCGTAAGTTGAAACTAGACTCAACATACAATGTCTCTGACTCAGATTCAACCAATCAACGTGGCCATTTCTCTTGTAAAACTCCAGTAACAATTTCTTATTAGCTCCTCTTTATAGTACAGTGCAGTACTACATTCCCTGTATTGCCTCCTGTCTGTGCCAGAATGAGTTGTCAAGTGAGGGCAGCTCAATTTTATTTTTCTGACACAGCGTGTGCTATACAGGACCCTGAAGATGCTCATATCCTCATCTTATAAAGTGTTTTACAACTTCCATCATCTATTCTTTACTGTAATATGTATTTGCTTTATCTATCTAATGACATCTGATTATTTTTCTTAAATATTTTTTTTTTTTCTTATTTTGGCGTGGCATTTTGACATTTTGGAACCAATTACTTGTTTTCAATAAAGTCATTGACTCAAGTTACAATTATTTCAACATACAATGGTTGTCCCGGAACCAATTAATATTGTAACCTGAGAAACCACTGTATATTCTTGTAGGTTCATAAAAGGTAAACATGTGCTGCCTTTGACTTTTAAGTCTTTATGGTGCTTGAATAATTTTACTGAAGATTAACAATATTAGAGTTGAGCGAATCCTAAAAGATTCGGGGGTTCGGAATTCAGCCCGAATCCCACCGCGGGATTCGTGGGTTCGGGCCGATCACAAATCCCATTAAAGTCTATGGGAGACCCAAATATTTTTGCAGGGGCCAAAGGTTCTGCACAGTCAAGTTTGCCCCAACATGTGAAAACCTCAGAAAAAGATGGAAACACCTTGGAAATGGATAGGAAACACCAGGGGCAGCATGTAGGGATGCCTCTGAGGCTCCCTAATTGCACCATTTTTTCTAAATCTGGCCAATAGTCTGGTGATGACCCCAAGGCAATTTTCAGGGACACGGTAATGGTGACCCACTTAAAAATGCTGCCTGACAACCTGGCGGTGAACCCCTGATTGTCTGTCTTTCAATAAGATTGCAGTGTAAAGCATGGTGGTGAGCCTCAGTAATAAGATTGCAGTGTAAAGCATGGCGGTGAGCCTCAGTATGACTTTTTAGATGGAGATTGCATGTGGTCACGTACTCCCTGGAACCCCACAGTCACCCCCTTCTCTGATGTGCTACCCCAGAACATTCTCTGCCCCAATTCGCAAGACCTTTTGCAGTCTCCGTGTGCTGACAGTGGGGATTTACCAGTGTTGTCTGAGGAGGTGGTGGACAATGGCGAGACACAGGTGTCGGGGGGGGGAGGTGAGCCACTTAAAAATGCTGCCTGACAACCTGGCGGTGAACCCCTGATTGTCTGTCTTTCAATAAGATTGCAGTGTAAAGCATGGTGGTGAGCCTCAGTAATAAGATTGCAGTGTAAAGCATGGTGGTGAGCCTCAGTATGACTTTTTAGATGGAGATTGCATGTGGTCACGTACTCCCTGGAACCCCATAGTCACCCCTTCTCTGATGTGCTACCCCAGAACATTCTCTGCCCCAATTCGCAAGACCTTTTGCAGTCTCCGTGTGCTGACAGTGGGGATTTACCAGTGTTGTCTGAGGAGGTGGTGGACAATGGCGAGACACATCAGGGGGGGGGAGGGGGAGGTGAGCCACTTAAAAATGCTGCCTGACAACCTGGCGGTGAACCCCTGATTGTCTGTCTTTCAATAAGATTGCAGTGTAAAGCATGGTGATGAGCCTCAGTAATAAGATTGCAGTGTAAAGCATGGTGGTGAGCCTCAGTATGACTTTTTAGATGGAGATTGCATGTGGTCACGTACTCCCTGGAACCCCACAGTCACCCCTTCTCTGATGTGCTACCCCAGAACATTCTCTGCCCCAATTCGCAAGACCATTTGCAATCTCAGTGTGCTGACAGTGGGGATTTACCAGTGTTGTCTGAGGAGGTGGTGGACGGTGGACAATGGCGAGACACAGGTGTCGAGGGGGAAGGTGAGCCACTTAAAAATGCTGCCTGACAAACCTGGCGGTGAACCCCTGATTGTCTTTCTTTCAATAAGATTGCAGTGTAAAGCATGGTGGTGAGCCTCAGTAATAAGATTGCAGTGTAAAGCATGGCGGTGAGCCTCAGTATGACTTTTTAGATGGAGATTGCATGTGGTCACGTACTCCCTGGAACCCCACAGTCACCCCTTCTCTGATGTGCAACCCCAGAACATTCTCTGCCCCAATTCGCAAGACCCTTTGCAGTCTCAGTGTGCTGACAGTGGGTATTTACCAGTGTTGTCTGAGGAGGTGGTGGACAATGGTGAGACACAGGTGTCGGCGGGTGAGGTAGTTGTATGGGAAGCAAGTTACAGTGGGGACTCCTTGGGGGGACTTTCTCATGATGGGACAGATTCAACTTGGGTGGATCAGGCACAGGAAAAGATCAATTTTAAGTGTGAGGCAACATCAGCACCACAACCGCTTGGGAGAGGCAGTGGGCATTGTGTTTAGAAAGGCTGATGGGCTTCCATCAGCACTGTGTGTATAGAACCCCATGGCCTTTCATAAAAAATTTGGTTACAAAGCCGCATGACTCCTTAAAAAGTGTTATTAGAAAGACGGATGACTTTCCTGAAAAATTGTTATTAGAAAGACGGATGACTTTCCTGAAAAATTGTTATTAGAAAGACGGATGACTTTCCTGAAAAATTGTTAGTAGAAAGCGCGATGACTTTCCTGAAAAATTGTTGCATATGCAACTCAGATGAAGAGGAGGAGGAAAGCAAGCAATTTAGGAGGTAGCCTGAGGTGGGGATGAGAACTGGGGGGATATCCATGACCTGTTCATCTTGATGAACGTGAGGATGTCGGCGTTGTCGGTGGACAGGCGCGTCCGTTTGTCCGTAATGATACCCCCGGCGGCACTAAAAACCCTTTCAGACAGTACACTTGCAGCAGGGCAGGCAAGCACCTCAAGAGCGTACTGCGCATGTTCTGGCCACCTGTCCAGCTTGGCCAGCCAGTAATTATATGGCGGGGAGTTATCGGTCAGGATGTTGGTCTGGTACGCGACATACTCCCTCACCATCTTGCGGTACTGTTCCGCCCTGCTCTGCCTGCCCTGTGGCTGTGTCGTACTCTCTTGCTGGGGTTTAAGAAACTTGGCAAAAGCATGGAATAGTGTACCCCTGCCCTTGGCGCCTACACTGACTTTCCCCCTCCTCTACTCTCCCACTTCGGCCAGTCCGCCCCCTGTTGCTCGACTGGTCTGGAAAGGCCTGTAGCAGTTTCTGAACCAGGGCCTTGTGGTAGAAAGTGACTCGGGTGCTCCTTTCCTCCACGGGTATTAGTTGGGCAAAGTTGTCCTTGTAGCGTGGGTCAAGGAGGGTGTACACCCAATAGTCATTGGTGGACAGTATCCTCTTGACCCGGGGATCACCACAAAGACAGCCAAGCATAAATTGTGCCATGTTCCCTACTGTGCCAACACGCAAGCCTTCAGCCTCCTCACTTAGTGGACTCTCCATCTCCTCCTCCCCTCCTTCCTCTGACCCCAATTCATCCTCCTCAGCCCATACCTGCTCAACAGGTAGCATGGAATCACCCCCTGATGCATGGTGCCCAAGAGTTTCTTCCTCCTCCTCAGCCACCTCCTCCTCCTCAGTTCCACGCTGCGAAACTGACAACAGGGTGCTCTCAATGTCACTGTCTTCCCCCACCTCCTGTGACACTGCTGAATCCTCAGATCTTAGGTTCCGCAAGGAGTTCTGGATGAGGCACAACAGAGGGATGGTGACACTGATGATGTGTGCATCACCACTAACCATCTCTGTTGCCTCCTCAAAGGGACCTAAGACCTGGCAGATGCCAGCCATCCACGTCCACTCCTCAGCATAGACATGAGGAAGCTGACTGGCCTGACTACCACCTCGGGGGATCAGCTGGCAGTCTACAACTGCCCTGCGTTGTTGGTACACCCTGGCTAGCATGTGTAACGTCGAATTCCAACGCGTGGGAACGTCACACAGCAGCCGGTGAACAGGGAGTTGTAGCTGCCCTTGCACAGTCCTGAGGGTCGCAGCATCGGTGGTGGACTTGCGAAAATGGGCGCATATGCGCCGCACCTTGGTGAGCAACTCGCTCAACTGGGGGTAGGTCTTGAGGAAATGCTGGACCACCAAGTTGAGCATGTGGGCCATGCAGGACACGTGAGTCAGCCCACCAAGATGCAGAGCCGCCACCAGGTTACGCCCATTATCGCAGACCACCATTCCTGGCTGAAGGTTCAGCGGCGCCAACCACGCATTGGTCTGCCCCCTGATGCCCTGTAAGAGCTCTTCAGCCGTGTGCCTCATATCCCCCAGGCTCAGCAGTTTCAGGACTGCCTGCTGCCGCTTCCCTACCACAGTGCTGAAACTGCTGGCCATCGAGGAAGCGAGACTTGACGATTGGCGCATCACTGCCACTTTGGAGGAGGAGGAGGTGGTGGAGGAGGAGGTGGAGGCATAATGTGCCGGAGACACACAGACGGAACCATGTCCCGCAATTCGTGGTGTGGGTAGCACGTGTGCAGCCCCACGATCGGTCTCTGCCCCAGCGTCCACCAGATTGACCCAATGTGCCGTGAGGGAGATGTAAAGTCCCTGGCCACCGGTACTCGTCCACGTATCTGTGGTCATGTGGACTTTACCACAAACCGCGTTTTTGAGAGCGTGGGCGATGTTCTCAGACACATGCCGGTGCAGGGCGGGGACGGCACATCGGGCAAAATAGTGTCGGCTGGGGACAGAGTAACGGGGGGCTGCTGCCTCCATAAGGTAGGATTCTGTCTCCATAAGCCTGTACGGCAACATTTCCAAACTAATCAGCTTGGCAATTTGCACATTTAGAGCTTGCGAATGGGGGTGGGTGGCTGCATACTTGCGCTTGCGTTCAAATGTCTGCGGTAGAGACAGTTGAACGCCGCACTGGGACACATGAGTGGAGGAGAGAAAGGGAGATGGAGCTGGAGGGGTCCTTTCGGGGCTGGAGGCTGCAACGTCCTGGCTTGGATGAGACACAGTTGCTGGACTAACTGTGTCACCAGCTGACAGAAGTGCAAACCATTTGGTGGGGTGTTTTCTCTCCAAATGTTTGCGCAGGCTACTAGTGGTCAGGTTGTTGCGTTTTGAACCCCTGCTCATTGACGTGTGGCACAGCTTGCACACCACCAAACGAGGATCGGCCTCATCATCCTTAAAGTACTCCCAAACTAAGGAGTGGCGCATAGTACGGGCTGGAGCGTGACCTCTAGGAGCACTTGGGGAAGTAGTGACTCGGCCCTGGCTTCTCCCTCGTCGCAGCCCTCTGGCTCTCTCAACAGCTTGTGGTGCTGATGTCGTCTCACAGTCTGAACCACTGCCTCCAGTTGCCTCATCCACCCAAGTAGGATCTGTCCCCTCATCATCCCCCAGGTCTTCCTCAGACTCCACAGTGACGTCCCTGACAACTACCTCCGACAACAGTGTCTCGTCGTCATCTTCCACCAGCTCCTCAGATGCCACTGCTAACTCCCCACTCTCATAACCCGGAGACTGCAAAAGGTCCTGAGAATCAGGGCATAGCAGCTCGTCCACTGGCACATCAGGGAAGTGGTGGCTGTGGTTCCATGGATAAATTTTGTCCGTCGGACATACCCCTAGAGGGTTCTGGATAGGGAGAAGGAGGGCGAGTTGGAGGACAGACACCCTGGCTCAGAGAGATTGACTGGCTGGATGAGGGGGCAGACGAAACGTGGCTGGACGTGCTCTCTGCAATCCACTGAACCACCTCCTGTTGTTGTTTGGGGTCTGTCAGAGTTGTAGGACGCTGCCCTACCAACTTCTGGAGTTGACCAGACACCCTGACCTTACGTGTTTCCACTGTACCCACAGCAGCTGGCACTGTGTCACCACGCACACCACGGTCATCACCGCTGACCACTGCACCACCACGATTCCCACCTCTCCCTCCACGACCACCTCTTCCACCTCTCCCAGCTCTTCCCCCTCTCCCCCTGACCCTGGGGTTCTCCATGTGCACAGTAGCAGTATTATATTATTATAATTGTAAAGGATCAATACGTTATCTATAGACTCTGAGGTATATAGCAGGCTGATGAAATGTATTCACTAGTCACTGCACCGTGTATTACGGATCAGTGAAATTAAACGGACAATGTAGATAGATATGCAGGTACGATTATTTTCAGACCTATCCAAAAAAATGTACGCAGTTTGCGCAAAATAAAATGGGAATCCACAGATCAATACGGAATCTATAGACTCTGAGGTATATAGCAGGCTGATGAAATGTATTTACTAGTCACTGCACCGTGTATTACGGATCAGTGAAATTAAACGGACAATGTAGATAGATATGCAGGTACGATTATTTTCAGACCTATCCAAAAAAAGATGTACGCAGTTTGCGCAAATAAAACGGGAATCCACAGATCAATACGGTATCTATAGACTCTGAGGTATATAGCAGGCTGATGAAATGTATTCACTAGTCACTGCACCGTGTATTACGGATCAGTGAAATTAAACGGACAATGTAGATAGATATGCAGGTACGATTATTTTCAGACCTATCCAAAAAAAGATGTACGCAGTTTGCGCAAATAAAACGGGAATCCACAGATCAATACGGTATCTATAGACTCTGAGGTATATAGCACGCTGATGAAATGTATTCGCTAGTCACTTCACAGTCATGCACAGGAATATATCTGTTTAGATATGTATAGTTTGATCTATGTGGCTGGACAAGGTGTACCAGGCACAGCTCTGCACAGAATGCAGGCTTACAGCATATACTGTATAGTTTTCTTCAGAGAATCAATTGTTTTTTAAAAGACTATTGTGGCTTCCTATTCCTACACAGAATACAGGCTTACAGTATATACTGTATACTGTTTTTCAGAGTATAAATAGTTTTAAAAAGACTGTTGAGGCTTCCTATCCTAACTCCTAACTCCTAACTGCTTGCTGCACACACTACACGAGCTAACACTGTCTCTGTCTGTCTCTTCTCCTTCCCAAAAGCACAATGAGGCTGATGCTGCAGGTCCCTACCTTATGTAAATTTAGGTCACATGTCACTGCCAGCCAATCACTGCTGGGGAGGTATAGGGGATGTTACATCACAGCAGGCGTTCCCACAGGCTTCCCTTTGATGCTGATTGGCTGAAAAAAACGGGCATTTCAAACTGGCAGTGACGCACGAATCATCACGAGTCCGCGCTGGCTCGGGATGCCGAGCCGAGCCGAAGTGGGCAATATTCGTGCGAATCCTGAATATTGCCGCTTCGGCTCGCTCATCACTAATATTTACCTTTTAATATATGAGATAACAAGCTGCAAAGTATAAACTGCAAAAATGCAAGACACCAAAATCTACATTATGCCACTATATAAAACACAAGGCTGAATGAAAGACTGCTTTCACACATTTCTTTCAATCATCATTCAGCCATTTTCAATCAATTACAACATGTGATGCCTGTTTTCTATAATTAAATCATATTTCTAGTTAATAATTAGAGATGAGCGAGTAGTGAAATATTCGAAAGTTCGAAATTCGATTCGAATAGACCGTGATATTCGACTATTCGACCGAATATCCAATCCCATTAAAGTCTATGGGAAAAAAATGCTCGCCACTTGGAAATCTCAATTCGACCACTTGGAGGTCACCAAGTCCACCCTGAAACCTCAGAAAAGGATGCCAACACTGCTGGAATGCAACTGGGACAGCAGGGGAAGCATGTCTGGGTGCATATAACGGGCCCAAGTCGCACTATTACGCCACTATCACAGTCTCTCAACAATACACTCCAAAGACAATATAACCTCTCTGTAAAGTGAGACCATACAAGGAAACCTTCTTTCCTCTACATTGCCATGGACCCCAAGCCAAACTAGACAAAAAAGAAGATAAAATTCTGCACCCCTTAAAATCACGTTGCCTATGACAACCACAGATGGCATAGGCAAGGGGGAAAGCAATCAAGCCATCACTATTTTTCCCTCTGTGCCATCCCTGCCTTGCCCAGGCACATGTCCCAAAACATCATCCACACCCGAGTAACACGGTTACTGCAAAAGGCCATTTGACCACCAACACTTTGGTTTGAGGCCGGGATGCTACATCTCCCTGACAGCACACTGGTGGAATGTTGTGGAGGCGGGGACGGGCAAACCTGCTACCCCCACCCAAGTTTTGGGCCTTGGTTCTGTCTGGATTTCCGCAACCCTTACAGACAGCTCGGCAAACCCCTCTTTCTCCTTCTAGATTTGTTAAATCTGTCCACCACCCAGTCATGTCCACAAAGTCCAGTCTTGTCGATAGCCTGCAGAAACTGCAGGGACCTCACTCTGACCCTCCTTCCTCCCACCCTGCCCAATGTTATCAACCCAGTGTTCCCACCCATGCAAGAATCGCAAGAGCTATCTGAGGATTTTGTTTGTTCTGATGCCCAAACACTGGAGCAAGCTCCATCTCTAGCTGATGGTGGTGTGGAACGGGCACTAAAGTGTAAAATGATTAGGGACGATGATGAGACACAGTTGCCAGCAAGGGAGGCTGTTGGAGCAAAGTGAGGCAGTGTAAGAGGAGGTGGTTGAGTATGACGAAGTCAGTGACCCGACCTGGCCCAGTGTCATGTCTAGCAGGTAAAGCAGTGGGGATGTTGAGGGATGCGTAAGACCGCAAAAGGCAGGAAGAGGCCGTGGGCTGGCTAGAGGCTCATGGAGAAGGCAGGCTAGAGCCCGCAGGGCCGCATCTCTTCCCTATAACAGGCCCCCACACAAAGCTCTCCCATCGAGGGCTCTTAGGTCCTTGTTGTGAAAATATTTTAATGAGTGCGCAAGTTAGCTTGAGGTGAGCCCTCGAAAAAATTATATGGAGGCCCAAGAGGTGAGCCCTCGAAAAAATTAAGTGGAGGCCAAAGAGGTGAGACCTCTTAAAAATTGTATTAAGGCCCAAGAGGTGAGCCATAATAAAAATTGTTTGTAGGCCCAAGAGGTGAGACCTCTTAAAAATTGTTTGTAGGCCCAAGAGGTGAGCCATGATAAAAATTGCTTGTAGGCCCAAGAGGTGAGCCATGATAAAAATTGCTTGTAGGCCCAAGAGGTGAGCCATGATAAAAATTGCTTGTAGGCCCATGAGGTGAGCCATAAATTTTTTTATTTTTTTTTACGGAGCAATTCTACGGCGGTTAAGGAGGAGGAGGAGGAGGTGGAGGAGGAAATGGCACTTTATACAGATGGCACTTCACTTTTGGCTGCTTTCCACTGTTGGAGAAGCAAAGTCCGGGTCAATCCACTTGCTGTTCATTTTGATTAGCGTCAGCCTGTCGGCATCTGCCGATACTTGTCCCTCCTGCTGATAGCGGGCCCCGCAGTGATGGAAGTTGCACGAGGGGGTGCCATGAACGTGTCCCACACCTTGGAGAGTGTTCCCCTGGTGGCTGTGGGCCTGATGGATGTTGTGGGACTCTGGGAGACCCTCTCCTCTCTGCCGCCAGCGATGGTGGGTGGGAAAATCTCCATCATGTTCTGCACGAGTTCCCTCTGGTATTCCAGCAATCGATTCGTCCTCTCCTCTACCGGAATAAAAGAGGAGACGTTATCTTTATACCGGGGGTCCAGGAGTGCGAAGACCCAGTACAGTTTGTTCTCCACTATCCGGACAACACGTGTGTCCCGGGAAAAGCAGCCCAGCATGAAGTCAGCCATGTGTGCCAGACTCTGAATAGGCATGACGTCACTGCCCCCACCAGAAGGATCACTTGCCATTTCCTCCTCTTCCGCCTCCTCTCCGCCCCATCCGCGCTGAACCAATGGGACGCACACAACCTGACTGCTACCCTCGCCGCCAGCATCCTCCTCCTCTTCCACAGCCACCTCCACGTCGTCCTCCTCCTCCTCATCCTCCTCCTCCTCCTGCAACTGCCACGAGAAGCAGACAAAAGTGTGGTCTGACTGTGTAGCTCCGTTGCGTCTCCTCCTACCCCCGTCTCCTCTGCGTGCAATGCGTTCTCCCTTATTGCGATGAGCGATTCTTTAAGGATGCATAGGAGCGGGGATGGTTACGCTCACGTATAGCATCCTCGCTGCTGACCTTCTTGGTGGACTCCTCAAAGATACGCAGTACATCGCATATGTCTGCCATCCATGGCCACTCGTGGTTGGCAAACTGAGGGAGCTGAGTTGGAGGCACGCGTGGATTCATAATCTGGTACTCCATCAATGCTCTCTGCTGCTCACACACCCTGGCCAACATGGAATAGGTGGAATTCCAGCGAGTCGGCAGGTCGCACAACAGCCGATGTTCAGGCAAATGGAGGCGTTGCTGGAGTTTTTTTAAGCTAGCAGCAGCTACAGTTGACTTCCGAAAGTGAGCGCACAAGCGCCGCACTTTCACCAGTAGCTCTGCCAGGTTGCGGTAAGTCTTTAGAAATTTTTGGACTACCAGATTAAAAACGTGGGCCAGGCATGGTACGTGATTGAGTTCCGCAAGCTCCAGAGCCGCCACCAGGTTACGGCCGTTATCGCACACGACCATGCCTGGTCCTAGCTGCAGCGGCGACAGCCACATCTCCGTCTGCTGCAATATGGCGTTCCCTCACCTCTGGGGCGCTGTGCTTCCTGTCGCCCAAGCTGATGAGCTTAAGCACCGCCTGCTGACGTCTCCCCGTGCCAGTGCTGCAACGCTTCCAGCTAGCGGCTGAGGGCGATGTTAAGGCAGAGTAGGAGGAGGAGGAAGAGGAGGGGGGTTTATCAGAACCCCTGCTGGCAATCTTGGGCGGGGGTGGTAGGTAGGCCGTCTCTGTTTGCGACCCCGTCCCCGCTTCCACTACATTCACCCAGTGTGCCGTCAAAGAGATGTAGCGTCCCTGGCCGCAAGCGCTTGTCCACGAGTCGGTGGTCAAGTGGACCTTTGCGCTGACTGCGTACCTCAGGGCCCGCCTGATGTTACGCGACACGTGCTGGTGCAGGGCGGGGACGGCACTTCGGGAAAAGTAGTGGCGGCTGGGGACGGAATAGCGAGGTGCGGCAGCCGCCATCAGGTCGCGGAAGGCCTGCGTCTCCACAAGCCTAAACGGCAACATCTCCAGGGCCAGCAGTTTGGAGATGTGGCAGTTTAAGGCTTGGGCTTGGGGGTGACTCGAGGCGTACTTCCGCCTGCGGGTCGAACGCCTTGCGAGATGGACAGTTGATGGGACGAGGAGTGTGAAGGTGCAGGCGAAGATGCGGGGGACGGGGAGGCAGCAGGAGAAGGCCCCAAAGTAGTCGAGGCAGAGGCAGATGTGGAGGTGTCCTGGCTGGAGGTCTGGACCGCAGTGGCAGCACACAACAAAGGGGAAGAGGCAGTGGCAGGAAGACCTGGCGCAGGTTGTATTGCGTTTGCTCTTCCCCACTCAGCCAGTGCTTGACTTCCAAGTGACGCCGCATGCCTGAGGTGGTCATATTGCTCTTCTCAGAGCCCCTACTCAGTTTTGAGTGGCAGAGTGTGCAAACCGCGCTCAGTTTGTCATCCGCACAAACATTAAAAAATCTCCACACCACAGAAGTACGAGGCCTCGATGGGGGAGCTTCGCGCGACTGCCTGCTGCCGGGAACAGCTTCGGCCCTGCGGCTTGCCTCACCTTCTGTTCTGGACTGTCATTGCCTCTGACATCCTCTGCCTCTTGCTGCCTTTTTTCGGTGCTGCGCAGACCACACCTCTCCACTGCCTTTCCCCGCTGGACATACCCCTGGCAAGTGGGGTCGTCATTTCGTCATCCACCACCTCCTCTTCCATTCCTCACTCTGCTCCTCCTCCTGCCCACTGGACATTCCAACAGCCTCCCTTGATGGCAACTGCGTCTCATCATCATCATCGCTCATGATAACAGATGCTGTTCAGGGTCCACATCAGCAGGAGATGGCGAATACTCAAGTGGTTGGCTTCATACAAACAAAATTCCTCTGGTAGCTCTGGGATTTCTTCGGCACATCTGAAAAAAGGACCCGAAAAGAGCTCCTGGAAGGGTCAAGGGTGGGATGACTCTGTTGCCAGGTTGGAGGAAGGAGGGTCAGAGTGAGACTCGTGGATGACTGGGTGGTGGACAAGTGAAGACATCGGCTACATTGCACACCTGTTCGCTGCTCAGGCCTCAACAGCGGTGTAAACCGCCCCCGTTAACTGTCCCATAAAGGCAGATTCTGGATGAGCGGAATCTGGCTGCCCCTCACCAGCACGCATTGTTCCCCACTGCTTCAACAAGGCCCCAACCAGCATTTCCGCGCCCCCGTCCTCGTCCACGTCCGATTCCGCTACCCTCCGCATTTTTTTTTGGTTACATATTGGCGTACACAGCCGTATATACCAGGTCAGACGGTGGTATAACACACGTATATAAAAGATTTTCAGGCACGCAGAACGCAAGACAGTGCCAAATAAAAGGCCGTGTTTTTATTTATATAAAAATAGTTACAGGTCTGATACACAGCCGTACTAACAGGTCAGACGGTGGTATTAACAGCACGTATATAAAGAGTTTTGAGGCAGCAGAACTACATACAGGTGCCAAAAAATGACTTTTTTTATATTTCTAGGTTACACAGCCTTGTACTAACAGGTCAGACGGTGTGTATTAACACCACGTATATACAAGATTTTTGCAGGCACGCAGAACCACAGTACAGGTGCCAAATAAAAGCCTTTTTTTTAATATTTCTAGGTACACAGCCGTGTACTAAAGGTCAGACGGTGTGTATTAACACCATGTATAAAAAATTGCAAGCACGCAGAACGCACAGTACAGTGCCAAATAAATGCTTTTTTTAAATATTTCAGTACACAGCCGTGTACTAAAGGTCAGACGGTGGTATTAACCACGTATATAAAGATTTTGCAGCACGCAGAACGCACAGTACAGGTGCCAAATAAAATGCCTTTTTTATATTTCTTAGGTACACAGCCGTGTACT
>ONZH01022016.1:0-62930 GCA_900303285.1 Rhinella marina | reverse complement strand
ATATATATTTTTTTTTTTTCATAAGTGCATATCCATAAAGCAGAACTATGGGTATATAAAGTATGGTTGCACAACATATAATAAACAATAAGAGTAGAAATAAATTTAAAATATGTGGCGCTATGCCGACTAAAGATAAAAAAGGAAGTCCTTAGTTACACATATTGCAAATGCGTGATCATGCCCACTCACCATACGTCACGGTAAACTTCCTGTGGAGTGGGTCCCTACACTCGTCTTGCCTCTGTTCAGACTACATCCAAGTCTCCATTGTTCAGGGCGTGAAACCAGCTAACTAGGTATCCTACAGGAAGTCCTAGGTGAATGGCGTGTCAGGTCCAAAAGGGCATGCGGGCTCAGTATATAAAATAAAATTATAGTATAAAAGTTGGACCAACGAATTATATATATATTATTTATTTTTTTTTCATAAGTGCATATCCATAAAGCAGAACTATGGGTATATAAAGGTATGGTTGCACAACATATAATAAACAATAAGAGTAGAAATAAATTTAAATATATGTGGCACACATATATTTAAATTTATTTCTACTCTTATTGTTTATTATATGTTGTGCAACCATACCTTTATATACCCATAGTTCTGCTTTATGGATATGCACTTATGAAAAAAAAATATATATATATATATATATCGTTGGTCCAAACTTTTTACTATAATTTTTATTGTTATATACTGAGCCTCGCATGCTCCTTTTGGACCTGACGACGCCCATTCACCTAGGACTTCCCTGTAGGATACCTATTTAGCTGGTTTCACACGCCCTGAACAATGGAGACTTGGATGTAGTCTGAACAGAGGCATAGACGAGTGTAGGGACCCACTCCACAGGAAGTTACCGTGACGTATGGTGAGTGGGCATGATCACGCATTTGCAAATATGTGTAACTAAGGACTTCCTTTTTTATCTTTAGTCGGCATAGCGCCACATATATTTAAATTTATTTCTACTCTTATTGTTTATTATATGTTGTGCAACCATACCTTTATATACCCATAGTTCTGCTTTATGGATATGCACTTATGAAAAAAAAAAAAAAAAAAATATATATATATATATATATATATATATCGTTGGTCCAAACTTTTTACTATAATTTTTATTGTTATATACTGAGCCTCGCATGCTCCTTTTGGACCTGACGACGCCCATTCACCTAGGACTTCCCTGTAGGATACCTATTTAGCTGGTTTCACACGCCCTAACAATGGAGACTTGGATGTAGTCTGAACAGAGGCATAGACGAGTGTAGGGACCCACTCCACAGGAAGTTACCGTGACGTATGGTGAGTGGGCATGATCACGCATTTGCAAATATGTGTAACTAAGGACTTCCTTTTTTATCTTTAGTCGGCATAGCGCCACATATATTTAAAGGGTTTCTGTCACCAGAAATAACCCTATTAAACCAAGTGTCATTTGCAATGAGCAAATGACACTTGATGCCAGTAATGTTACTATTATACTTCTCAGTAACGGCGTTTTTGCTAAAAATAGCGATTTTATAATATGCTAATGACCTCCCCTAGGTGCAGTAGGCGTGAACCTGCACCTAGGAGAGGCCATAATAACGCCTCTTACCACGCCCCCGGTCGCGCTGATTGACAGGGCCGGGCAGCCAGCTCTTTCGGCTCCCGGCCCTGTACGAGCCCGAAATCCCGCGCCTGCGCAGTAATGAAGCCGGGACCCGGGCGGGCGCCGGCTCTCAATGCGCGCTGATCGCAATGCGCAGGCGCGGGATCAGCGCGCATTGAGAGCCGGCGCCCGCCCGGGTCCCGGCTTCATTACTGCGCAGGCGCGGGATTTCGGGCTCGTACAGGGCCGGGAGCCGAAAGAGCTGGCTGCCCGGCCCTGTCAATCAGCGCGACCGGGGGCGTGGTAAGAGGCGTTATTATGGCCTCTCCTAGGTGCAGGTTCACGCCTACTGCACCTAGGGGAGGTCATTAGCATATTATAAAATCGCTATTTTTAGCAAAACGCCGTTACTGAGAAGTATAATAGTAACATTACTGGCATCAAGTGTCATTTGCTCATTGCAAATGACACTTGGTTTAATAGGGTTATTTCTGGTGACAGAAACCCTTTAAATTTATTTCTACTCTTATTGTTTATTATATGTTGTGCAACCATACCTTTATATACCCATAGTTCTGCTTTATGGATATGCACTTATGAAAAAAAAAAAAATATATATATATATATCGTTGGTCCAAACTTTTTACTATAATTTTTATTGTTATATACTGAGCCTCGCATGCTCCTTTTGGACCTGACG
The DNA here is from genome assembly GCA_900303285.1 of Rhinella marina. Taxonomy (NCBI): domain Eukaryota; kingdom Metazoa; phylum Chordata; class Amphibia; order Anura; family Bufonidae; genus Rhinella; species Rhinella marina. The sequence goes on along the minus strand of ONZH01022016.1, from coordinate 60,629 downwards.
ACGCCCATTCACCTAGGACTTCCCTGTAGGATACCTATTTAGCTGGTTTCACACGCCCTGAACAATGGAGACTTGGATGTAGTCTGAACAGAGGCATAGACGAGTGTAGGGACCCACTCCACAGGAAGTTACCGTGACGTATGGTGAGTGGGCATGATCACGCATTTGCAAATATGTGTAACTAAGGACTTCCTTTTTTATCTTTAGTCGGCATAGCGCCACATATATTTAAATTTATTTCTACTCTTATTGTTTATTATATGTTGTGCAACCATACCTTTATATACCCATTGTGGTAGAAAGTGACTCGGGTGCTACTTTCCTCCACGGGTATAAGTTGGGCTAAGTTGTCCTTGTAGCGTGGGTCAAGGAGGGTGTACACCCAATAGTCATTGGTGGACAGTATCCTCTTGACCCGGGGATCACGACAAAGACAGCCAAGTATAAAATCTGCCATGTGCCCTACTGTGCCAACACGCAAGCCTTCAGCCTCCTCACTTAGCGGACTCTCCATCTCCTTCTCCCCCCCTTCCTCCGACCCCAATTCATCCTCCTCAGCCCATACCTGCTCAACAGGTAGCATGGAATCACCCCCTGATGCATGGTGCCCAAGAGTTTCTTCCTCCTCCTCAGCCTCCTCCTCCTCAGTTTCGCGCTGCGAAACTGACAACAGGGTGCTCTCAATGTCACTGTCTTCCCCCACCTCCTGTGACACTGCTGAATCCTCAGATCTTAGGTTCCTCAAGGAGTTCTGGATGAGGCACAACAGAGGGATGGTGACACTGATGATGTGTGCATCACCACTGACCATCTCTGTTGCCTCCTCAAAGGGACCTAAGACCTGGCAGATGCCAGCCATCCACGTCCACTCCTCAGAATAGACATGAGAAATCTGACTGGCCTGACTACCACCTCGGGGGATCAGCTGGCAGTCTACAACTGCCCTGCGTTGTTGGTACACCCTGGCTAGCATGTGTAACGTTGAATTCCAACGCGTGGGAACGTCACACAGCAGCCGGTGAACAGGGAGTTGTAGCCGCCCTTGCACAATCCTGAGGGTCGCGGCATCGGTGGTGGACTTGCGAAAATGGGCGCATATGCGCCGCACCTTGGTGAGCAACTCACTCAACTGGGGGTAGGACTTGAGGAACAGCTGGACCACTAAGTTGAGCACGTGGGCCATGCATGGCACGTGAGTCAGCCCACCAAGATGCAGAGCCGCCACCAGGTTACGCCCATTATCGCAGACCACCATTCCTGGCTGAAGGTTCAGCGGCGCCAGCCACACATTGGTCTGCCCCCTGATGCCCTGTAAGAGCTCTTCAGCCATGTGCCTCTTATCCCCCAGGCTCAGCAGTTTCAGGACTGCCTGCTGCCGCTTCCCTACCACAGTGCTGAAACTGCTGGCCATCGAGGAAATGAGACTTGACGATTGGGGCATCACTGCCACTTTGGAGGAGGAGGAGGTGGAGGAGGAGGTGGAGGCATATTGTGCCGGAGACACACAGATGGAACTATGTCCCGCAATTCGTGGTGTGGGTAGCACATGTGCAGCCCCACGATCGGTCTCTGCCCCAGCCTACACCAGATTGACCCAATGTGCCGTGAGGGAGATGTAATGTCCCTGGCCACTGGTACTCGTCCACGTATCTGGGGTCATGTGGACTTTACCACAAACCGCGTTTTTGAGAGCGTGGGCGATGTTCTCAGACACATGCCAGTGGAGGGCAGGGACGGCACATTGGGCAAAATAGTTTCGGCTGGGGTCAGAGTAACAGGGGGCTGCCGCCTCCATAAGGTTGCGGAAGGATTCTGTCTCCACAAGCCTGTACGGCAACATTTCCAAACTAATCAGCTTGACGATGTGCACATTTAGAGCTTGCGCATGGGGGTGGGTGGCTGCGTACTTGCGCTTGCGTTCAAATGTCTGCGGTAGAGACAGTTGAACGCCGCACTGGGACACATGAGTGGAGGAGAGTGAGGGAGATGGAGCTGGAGGGGTCCTTTCGGGGCTGGAGGCTGCAACATCCTGGCTTGGACGAGACACAGTTGCTGGACTAACTGTGTCAACGTCACCAGCTGACAGAAGTGCAAACCATTTGGTGGGGTGTTTTCTCTCCAAATGTTTGCGCAGGCTACTAGTGGTCAGGTTGTTGCGTTTTGAACCCCTGCTCATTGACGCGTGGCACAGCTTGCACACCGCCAAACGAGGATCGGCCTCATCATCCTTAAAATACTCCCAAACTAAGGAGTGGCGCATAGTACGGGCTGGAGCGTGACCTCTAGGAGCACTTGGGGAAGTAGTGACTCGGCCCTGGCTTCTCCCTCGTCGCAGCCCTCTGGCTCTCTCAACAGCTTGTGGTGCTGATGTCGTCTCACAGTCTGAACCACTGCCTCCAGTTGCCTCATCCACCCAAGTAGGATCTGTCCCCTCATCATCCCCCAGGTCTTTCTCAGACTCCACAGTGACGTCCCTGAAAACTACCTCCGACAACAGTGTCTCGTCGTCATCTTCCACCAGCTCCTCAGACGCCACTGCTAACTCCCCACTCTCATAACCCGGAGACTGCAAAAGGTCCTGAGAATCAGGGCATAGAAGCTCGTCCACTGGCACATCAGGGAAGTGGTGGCTGAAGAGTTCCATGGATAAATTTTGTCCGTGGGACATACCCCTAGAGGGTTCTGGCTGGGGAGAAGGAGGGCGAGTTGGAGGACAGACACCCTGGCTCAGAGAAGTCGACTGGCTGGATGAGGGGGCAGATGAAACGTGGCTGGACGTGCTCTCTGCAATCCACTGAACCACCTCCTGTTGTTGTTTGGGGTCTGTCAGAGTTGTAGGACGCTGCCCTACCAACTTCTGGAGTGGACCAGGCACCCTGACCTTACGTGTTTCCACTGTACAGACAGCAGCCGGCACTGTGTCACCACGCTCACCACGGTCATCACCGCTGACCACTGCACCACCACGATTCCCACCTCTCCCTCCACGACCACCTCTTCCACCTCTCCCAGCTCTTCCCCTTCTCCCCCTGACCCAGGGGTTCTCCATGTGCACAGTAGCAGTATTATATTATTATAATTGTAAAGGATCAATACGGTATCTATAGACTCTGAGGTATATAGCAGGCTGATGAAATGTATTCACTAGTCACTGCACTGTGTATTACGGATCAGTGAAATTAAACGGACAATGTAGATAGATATGCAGGTACGATTATTTTCAGACCTATCCAAAAAAAGATGTACGCAGTTTGCGCAAATAAAACGGGAATCCACAGATCAATACGGAATCTATAGACTCTGAGGTATATAGCAGGCTGATGAAATGTATTCACTAGTCACTGCACCGTGTATTACGGATCAGTGAAATTAAACGGACAATGTAGATAGATATGCAGGTACGATTATTTTCAGACCTATCCAAAAAAAGATGTACGCAGTTTGCGCAAATAAAACGGGAATCCACAGATCAATACGATATCTATAGACTCTGAGGTATATAGCAGGCTGATGAAATGTATTCACTAGTCACTGCACTGTGTATTACGGATCAGTGAAATTAAACGGACAATGTAGATAAGATATGCAGGTACGATTCTTTTTCAGACCTATCCAAAAAAGATGTACGCAGTTTGCGCAAATAAAACGGGAATCCACAGATCAATTCGGAATCTATAGACTCTGAGGTATATAGCAGGCTGATGAAATGTATTCACTAGTCACTGCACTGTGTATTACGGATCAGTGAAATTAAACGGACAATGTAGATAGATATGCAGGTACGATTATTTTCAGACCTATCCAAAAAAAGATGTACGCAGTTTGCGCAAATAAAACGGGAATCAACAGATCAATTCGGAATCTATAGACTGTGAGGTATATAGCAGGCTGATGAAATGTATTCACTAGTCACTGCACCGTGTATTACGGATCAGTGAAATTAAACGGACAATGTAGATATATATGCAGGTACGATTATTTTCAGACCTCTCCAAAAAAAGATGTACTCTGTTTGCGCAAATAAAACGGGAATCCACAGATCAATACGGTATCTATAGACTCTGAGATATATAGCAGGCTGATGAAATGTATTCACTAGTCACTGCACAGTCATGCACAGGAATATATCTGTTTAGATATGTATAGTTTGATCTATGTGGCTGGACAAGGTGTACCAGGCACAGCTCTGCACAGAATGCAGGCTTACAGCATATACTGTATAGTTTTCTTCAGAGAATCAATTGGTTTTTAAAAGACTATTGTGGCTTCCTATTCCTACACAGAATACAGGATTACAGTATATACTGTATACTGTTTTTCAGAGTATAAATAGTCTTTAAAAAGACTGTTGAGGCTTCCTATCCTAACTCCTAACTGCTTGCTGCACACACTACACGAGCTAACACTGTCTCTGTCTGTCTCTTCTCCTTCCCAAAAGCACAATGAGGTTGATGCTGCAGGTCCCTACCTTATGTAAATTTAGGTCACATGTCACTGCCAGCCAATCACTGCTGGGGAGGTATAGGGGATGTTACATCACAGCAGGCGTTCCCACAGGCTTCCCTTTGATGCTGATTGGCCTTAAAAAAACGGGCATTTCAAACTGGCAGTGACGCACGAATCATCACGAGTCCGAGCTGGCTTGGGATGCCGAGCCGAAGCGGGCAATATTCGTGCGAATCCCGAATATTGCCGGTTTGGCTCGCTCATCACTAATAGCCGCTCTTCTGTCAGAATATTTTGCTCTTAACGAGTCCCTGGAAATCTCCCCACAAGTGTTGTGGGATGCCCATAAGCCATATATTAGGGGCCATCTTATTAGTCTGGGATCTTATATTAAGAAGGGGGCGAAAGCTAAACTTGAGGCATTACTGTCCCAAATTCAGACACTTGAAAAAACTCATAAGCGTTCACTCGCTATCTCACATCAAACTGCCCTTAATAGCTTGCGGACGGAGCTTAAAAATCTGCTCAATGCTACTTCCGCAAAATATTTCCTGTCCTCTCAGCATAAATTTTTTGCGCATGGTAACAAGGCATCTAAATTTATGATGAGAAGAATTAAAAAGAGGAAACAATATAATTTTGTCCCATACCTTACACCTGATAATGATTGTCGTATATATGACTCTACTAAAATTGCTGGCCAATTCCATTTATTTTATAAATCCCTTTATAATTTGCAATCGTCCCCCCTGGATTTCTCCCCTTCCGATAAAAGTGTTCTGATGGATAACTTTTTGAACAAATTACAGCTCCCTGTCCTCTCCCCCTCTCAGAGAGATTCATTGGCAAAACCTTTCACTCAAGAGGAATTGCATGCAGCGTCAGGTCATAATGCGCACCGGCCAGGGAAGACAGTGGAGCGCCGGACCGGAGGGCAGCCGCAGTGCGGGACAGGTAAGAAAGGTTTTTTTATTTTAATCTTATGTGGCTGGGTGGGCTGATGTGAGGTCTGATGGGGGCACAGTAGGCTGATGTGAGGTCTGATGGGGGCACAATGCACTGATCGGAGGTCTGATGGGGGCACAATACGCTGATCTGAGGTCTGATGGGGGCACAATACGCTGATCTGAGGTCTGATGGGGGCACGTTCTTCTGATTTGTGGTCTGATGGGGGCACAATACGCTGATCTGAGGTCTGATGGGGGCACAATACTCTGATCTGAGGTCTGATGGAGGCACAATACGCTGATCTGAGGTCTGATGGGGGCATAGTAGGGTGATGTGAGGACTGATGGGGGCACATTCTGCTGATCTGAGGTCTGATGGGTGTACAATATGCTGATCTGAGGTCTGATGGGGCACAGTAGGCTGATCTGAGGTCTGAGGGGGGCACATTCTGCTGATCTGAGGTCTGATGGGGGCACAGTAGGCTTATGTTAGGACTAATGGGGGCACATTCTGCTGATCTGAGGTCTGATGGGGTACAATACGCAGATCTGAGTTCTGATGGGACACAATAAGCTGATCTGGGTCTTATGGGTCACAGTAGGCTGATGTGAGGTCTTATGGGGGCACAATACGCTGATCTGGGGTCTGATGGGGCACAATACGCTGATCTGAGGTCTGATGGGGGCACAGTAGGCTGATGTGAGGTATGATGGGGGCACATTCTTCTGATCTGAGGTCTGATGGGGCACAATACGCTGATCTGAGGCCTGATAGGGGCACAATACGCTGATCTGAGGTCTGATGGAGGCACAATACGCTGATCTGAGGTCTGATGGGGGCAGGGGACTGTTAGTTTAGTGATGTAAAAACTGGGGACAGGTTTCCTTTAACATAGGAGTCCCCTTGTTTTTTACTCCTATTACTCGTATATTTTACTGCATTATGTGGTAGAGTATTTAGATTAGAGTATGTAGAAAGTCTATTGTACTGTACTTAACAGCATAGATGATCTAGCAGTTTATATAGTCATCTTTCTAATACAGTATTATAACCACAACTAGTAGTATGTGCCTGTGAAGTTGGAAACGTGCGTATGGGAAGCCACTAAGTGGGGGGCCCACTCAAGTATGTTTCGTCCCCCCTGTGCTGAACCTCTAGCTACGCCTCTGCTCCCACCCTCTGTTAACTTGCTATGTGAAGGTATAAAAAGGGCCTTGCTCCCTATCATCCCAAAGATTCCTCCACAGGGAAAACTTTCAGATTTTGAAAAGTGGGTCACAGGAGCTATTTATCCAAGAAAACTTATTTCTCAGTTGTATAAATTGTTGAAAACCCCTTCATTGAAGATCAAACCAGCAATAGTAGGTATATGGGAGGGAGACTTAGGGAGGGAATTGTCATCGATGGAGATCCTTAGAATGTTTGAAGCGCCACATAAACTATCGCGGTGCATCCGGATCCAGGAAAATGGCTACAAGGTCATGTCCAGATGGTATAGAACACCAGATAAGATAGCTAGACTTTTTCCAGGAGCTCCTGTTGAGTGCTGGAGATGCTGTTCACATCCAGGTACCTTTTTACATGTCTGGTGGTGTTGCAGTAAGATTCAGGAGATGTGGGCTACTATTTTCAAAAAGAGCAATGAAATCTGTGGAACCTCGTATGCCTGTTCCCCTGATATAGCTTTACTCAGCCTTGCCCTTCCCGGGGGAAGTAACCGATCTGGTGCTTTGTTCTCTATCTTGCTCACGGCATTTAGATTGCTCATTCCACAATTTTGGAGATCAAAAGATCTTCCCTCACTAGAGCACTGGACGAACAAAGTAGACCAGATCTATAGATTTGAGGAGCTTTCTCATTGGGAACTACACTCCAGGAAGGTTTTCCTCTCAATTTGGGAACCATGGATGAAGTACAGGAACTTTGCTGTTAGGGACTAGGGGATATCTTCGTTAAGATCTCTGTTATTGCTCTCTATTTGCCTGGGGATCTCGCTACAATACTGTTCTCGCTTTAATACTGTTCTACTTTGCTGTGCAGATGATGAAACCTCATTAACTCAGTCAACCTAAGATACCCGCTATGTCATTTCTTTTTTTTAGTTTACAACATGTTATTGTTATATGTTGAGTACATAATATTGTGCCTTTTTTATGGCCGGCTCTGCGTGCTTTGGCTTGTTGTGGACGCTTAATGTCTTGTTGCTTGTCTTGCCCTCTGTTATAACAAATATAAATAAAAACAAAAATTTTAAATAAAAAAAGAAAAAAAAAAAAAAAAAAAGCTTGGAGTTCCATCTTGAGATTGAGCTGGCGGTCTGCAGGGAGCTGAGCTACCACCTATGGGAACCCCTGCCTCTCGCCTCCCCCGATGCTTATCGCTGAGTGTCCTGGGGGCCGGAATCGTTTACTTTTAAAAACTCAAGTGTTCAAAACAAACAGGGTTTCCTGTATACTTGAGCTATGAATAATGGAATAGGACTACAGAAGGTACCTATAATTTACGAGTGACATGCTGCTGCCAAGCAGAAGGTCCAAAAAAATTCTAATCAATTTTGAGGCCACGGAGTTGCAGAATCACAGACCCTGGAAGAGGGCGGCAGCAGCAGCAGTCGGACAAATTTACTAGGCCAACGAGTGGCACTGTAACAGCATATGCAAGAGGCAGCAGCAGTCGAATACATTTCAAGGCCACAGAGTGGCACAGTAACAGCATCTGCAAGAGGCAGCAGTCGAATACATTTCAAGGCCACAGAGGGGCACAGTAACAGCATCTGCAAGAGGCAGCAGTCGAATACATTTCAGGCCACAGAGTGACAACAGCATCTGCAAGAGGCAGCAGTCAAATACATTTCAAGGCCACAGAGTGGCACAGTAACAGCATCTGCAAGAGGCAGCAGTCAAATACATTTCAAGGCCACAGAGTGGCACAGTAACAGCATCTGCAAGAGACAGCAGTCGAATACATTTCAAGGCCACAGAGTAGGAGATGCAGCAGGAGTCGTACTAATTTTAATGAGACAGACTGGCAGTGACATACCCTGGGAGAGGCAGCAGCAGTCATAAAAATGTAAATGCAACATACCATAGAGTGGCACAATTACATAATTTGGAGGTAGCGGCAGCTAGGACACAGCGCGTAAAGGGGACGGCAACAGCATGATTAGGACACAGAGTGGCACAATTACATAATTTGGAGGTAGCGGCAGTTAGGACACAGCGTGTGGAGGCGGCAGCAGCATGAGTAGGTCACAGAGTGGCACAATTACATAATTTGGAGGTAGCGGCAGCTAGGACACAGCGCGTGGAGGCGACTGCAGCAGCATGAGTAGGCCACAGAGTGGCATAATTACATAATTTGGAGGTAGTGACAGCTAGGACACAGAGCGTGGAGGCGGCGGCAGCAGCATGAGTAGGCCACAGAGTGGCACAATCACATAATTTGGAGGTAGCGGCAGCTAGGACACAGCGAGTAGAGGCGGCGGCAGCAGCATGAGTAGGCCACAGAGTGGCACAATTACATAATTTAGAGGTAGCGGCAGCTAGGACACAGCTTGTGGAGGCGGCAGCAGCATGATTAGTGCTGTGTTTTCCCAAAACACAAGATTATCTATCCCTGATCTCCTAATTTCTTTTCTTTAGCAACGTTTTTTTATCACTTGCCCTATCTCTCCTGACGTCTGTCTCTGGTCTAAAATCAATTGCAAATGGCGGATTCAATCGCTGCAGAGCTATTTATAGGGCTGTGACATCACAGGACCTGGCTGGCTGCTAATTGGCTACATGTCTGCATGTGATCGCATTGTGGGTGTTTACTTCTTTGTCCCAGAAATCCTTCCTCCATGTCATGCCATGTGCTTGCGGCCACTTTAGGGAAAAAAAAAAAAAGATTTGTTACCACGAATCGCCATGAAATTCGCTTTTGAGGTAAATCAAATTTTCCATGAAATTCGTAACGAATTCCACTTTGTCAGCTTCGATTCGCTCATCTCTAGTTCTAAGCAATAGCTTTTCTGGATAATCAATATTTTTTCAGTTGTCAGACTATGTCTGCTGACACGTTTACAATCCAGTGGTAATTGATTGTAGCATTATTTTGCAGTATTAGTAGTATTTAGTAATATTTAGTTGACATATATTACATTTTTGCCTTATTCATGGATGAAAGATTCTCAGAGCAAGAAGAAAAATGTCTCTCAGCTTTAATGTGCCATTGGATTATAATTATTTTCTTAAGATTCAACCATTCATGGCACCATTCATATAAAATATATTTAGGTCATGGAAGGTGTACAGTATATTCATTGCAGGCTGTGTACATATTCTTTATTTCCATCCAGCTGAAAGATTGACTAATGAAGCCATAAATGAACATCTTATTAGCCTAATTCTCTATGGGAAAGTAGTATAAGCAGCTATTTGCTCAACCGATATCATTTAAACAACTTCATCAATCTTCGTCAACGTGAGTCCCCGGGTTTAATTAACCACAGTCTCAACAAGGTGGGGAGATGGTATGAAAACAAAGTGTTGTCATGTCGGCTATTTATTTATACCAATCACTACACTAAACGGGAACGTAATGTTTAAATCTCCTGCTTGGAAGGTTTTTTCATAGTATGTACTATTAATAATATAATAGATTCATGGCACTGTGTCTAGAGCACAGAATGAACTAGGTAAAGGGAATGTATTGTCAGAAAATCACGTACTATTTAAACCATGTTTCTATTAATGGTGGTGTTTTGGTGTTATTTTCTATTATTTATTTATTTATTGCCATTATATCTATAAAATAGTTGTCACACATCCACTGAAACACATAATAGGCTATTTCCTGTATTCTACATCTTAGGGCCATCTTTTACATGGGCCAAGGATCGGGACAGCTATTGGGTAAAAACATTCATACAAACACTCATTCCTAATAATTGTCCTGTATAAAGCGTGGCACTAAGATTTGTCTTTGTCAGTAGCACATCCCAAAGTGTAAACAGGATGTACTGTCCATAAAAAAATAACTTTGGGGAGCAAAGATCACAGTAGCAATCGCTGATTCCCATACAGAGGGAATGATTGCTGCATGTTAATGCAACTTTACTACCTTTCAATGCTGACATAATCATCAGGAAAAATGGTTCATTTATGAAAATTGCGCTGTGCTAAGACCCATTCCAGTAAGCTGAAGCAAAACGGCTATGGGCAGAAATCCAAACCAGCCAAATCTGTACATGACGCATGTGATGGTAAGGGATTTTGTGAAATATTATAGCTCTGTTGTACTCCTATATATGTTAGATAGCAACACTGTGTAGATACACAAAGCGTTCTGCCGTAGGCTGTTGTCCAAGCCAAGGATGCAGTCCAAAGGAATACATTATGTTATATGCAATCTTGTGGACTGCAACTGTCATTCAATAGTTAACATCAACCAGTAGAACTACAAAAAGCCACTGTATAGCCCTAGCCTAATATGACTTTTTTTTTAATCATATGGCCAGTTGCCTCAAGTTAAAGGAAGATACTTCATCTGACTGATACAGTCCTCTAATGAACCCCATATTTATTGTGCCATATAATTCAATAGTTCAGCAGTTGTATCTTGACGTTACTAAATTTCTTGTTTCTACAGAACACATGCAGTGACACACCATCAGTCTCAGGTAATGCATAACCTCAACACAAGTGTGAACAGAACATTAGTTGGTAAGCAATTTTTGGATTTCTTCTTCTTGGTGAAAAGAGTGTATTTCACTTTAATGGTATTACCTTCAACTATATTGCTTTATATTATGATGTTTACAACAGAAAAGTCAATCTTTGTACTAGAGATGAGCGAATCATGCAAAATTTTATTCGCCGAAATTCGCTGAACTTTTCCTAAGATTTGTATATTCGACGAATAGATTCGTTGAATTTGCATACAAAATATACGTAATTATATGGCTTTTAGCGAACATTTGCGCACTAATAACGAACGTTCAGGTAAAAAGGTACGCAACCTCTTTGAACACGTACACATAAGCATACACAGTGCGTACGAAAATGATGGGCTTTGCTGGAGAGGAATGGTGGAGCAGGAAGAATGCACTGAGTCTGTCGCCTGGCTTCATATGGATACTGCATCAACAGATGACAGCAGATCATCCGGCTGAGACTGGGATGAGCGTGCCATCCATTCCACTACCTCATCCACTTTCTCCTCCACTACAATTTTGCGCCTTGGTGGGTTAGCCTGGTGGAACAACAGCCAAGTATTGCGAATACTACTAGTAGATGCTCCGCCTACAGGTCCTTTGGCACTTCTGCCCTGTGCCACCTTCTTTTTTTTTTAGAGCTCGAGGTCTGGTTGGAAATGGACCCCTTTTGCTTATCCATTCCAGACATTTTTCAATTCACTCTGTGGCCCTGCAGCTGGTCTTTGTCCCTGTATCTCCCTGTCTCTCCCTATCTCTCCCTGTCTCTCTCTGCCTGCCTGATTAATTACTAGCCCTGAACTGGCCCTGCAGTTGCCCTGCAGTATCCCTGATATGTGTAATATGGATTTCCAGAGCAATTACATCCCAATTTTCACAAAACAGGTCTCAGAATCTCAGAACTTCACACACAGTGCTTCTGCTCGTCTCAGCAGTTGCAGCAGAAGTGATGCGTCACTGGCTTACCGAGCCTGAGCCAATCAGAGCCCACTAGGTCAGGTGACCGCTTTCTTTCCGGGATTTTGCACACGATAAACGAACTAACAGTAAAATTTCGCTAATGAATTGAATTTGTATGCAACAGTAACTTATACGTAGCAATAGCGTATAATTTATAAGACAAACTACGTTGCGAATGCATACAAAGCCAAAGCGAATCACCTAATATTTGGATTCGCTTTGCAGCTAAAAATTTCCAAGATTCAATACGAATCAACGAATCGGCGAATAGATTCGCTCATCTCTACTTTGTACCTCATTTTACTAATGCTGTTTTTTGCTTTGTGCCAGTTTTCTTTGATGACAAACATTACAGCCCCCATATGACTTCTCATCTCCTATAGCTTGACCTCTGTATACCGTAGCCTACTAAGCTTTGCACTTGACAATTAAAACTTCTAGTCTTCTACAGATGTAGCAGCTCTTGCCCTCACAGCAGAATCGCGTGAGCGCAGAGCGATACAGCTTCATTCATAAAATGAAGGTGTAGTTACATGTAACTATAGTTTCAATGGCAGAGTTCAGCGCAGCTCCGATCTCCTTGAGGAAATCGGGGCTGCGCTGGTGTTTTAATACCTCCCTCCTCAATATTAAAACATTGGTGGCGCAGTGCGCTCTCCCCCCTGCCCCTCCCAGTATTAAAACATTGGTGGCGCAGTGCGCCCTTCAGCCAGCCCCCCCCAGAATAATAAACATTGGTGGCGCAGTGTGCCCAACCCCCCCCCACCAGTATTAAAAAATTGGTGGCGCAGTGCACCCTCCCCCCCAGTATAATAAACATTGGTGGCAGTGGCCACAGGCAGCCCCCCCCCCCCGTTGGGCTCCGATCAGTTACCATGGCAACCAGGACACTTTTTTTTCATAAATAAATAAATTTAAAAAAACGGCGTGGGGTCCCCCACCCTTTTTTCATTCTCCAGCCCGATACAACAAGCAGCAGCAGCAGCCTGGCACTACCAGGGTGGGAAGGGACACAGTTATTGGCCCTTCCCAGCCTAATGGTACCAGCCTGCAGCCACCCCAGAACCGGACCCTCAATTTAGAAGGTATCCGTGTACCCGGCTCTTCAAGACACCCCTGGTGGCGGTGGGTGCCAGGGTAATAGATGTTGGGGTTACCATACTGGCAAGCACTAAGCCCAGTATTAGTAATCAGGGCCGTCTGTAGATAGCCGTGATTACTAAAACTGCAATGTTATTAAAAAAAAACACACACACACACTTATAAAATATTTTATTGAAATAAATACTCCCCCAGACCCTTGTTTGACCATTTTATGTAAAAGATTAAAAGGCTGGTCCGACGTAATCCACCGAATCCGACGTAGTCCTCTGCATTCACGATCCTGAAAAATAGAAAACAAACAAACACAGACCACTTACCTCCTCCTCCGGCTTCTTCTCATCAGCAGCAGAGGAGCCTCTTCCTTCTTCAGCCTCTCCTCAGGCTTGTGATGCTGCTCCTCAACCTTCTGGGGCTGGACAGGGGCCGCAAAAAGATGCAAAACGCAAATAAATAAATAAAAAAGTACACGTTGGGTATTGCCATGTCCGTATCAACCTGCTCTACAAGCATGACCTGATCTCTCCGCTGAAAGCAGTAAAAAACAAATAAAATAAAAACGGTGTAAAAAAAGCCATTTTTTGTCACCTTACATCACAAAAAGTGTAATACAAAGCGATCATAAAGGCGTATGCCACCCCAAAATAGTACCAATCTGTCATCTCATTCTGCAAAAAAGTAGCCCCTACCTGAGACAATCGCCCAAAAAATAAAAAAACTACAGCTCTCAGACTATGGAGACACTAAAAAATCTTTTTTTTTTTTATTGTTTCAAACAGGACATTATTGTGTAAAGGTGAGCAACAAGTACTGAATACAGTATGTATAGAGGCTGCAGTAACCCCCCACATGCTCCATCTATTGTTCTTTTACAAAGGGACTGTGTAACCCAAAACCAGCAGAACAAAATAAAAGAATATTTACACAGCGTACAGCACTGTACAGAAACCTTTTTAGGCCACTGTCATACTAGCGTTTTAATAATCCGGTATTGAGCTGCGAAAAGCCTCAGCAACATTTCGAAGGTCAGCAATTCTTAAAGTTGCGCGTTTAGTGCTATGGCCTGTGGGTGGGTAGCAGGGTATTTGCGCTTACGTTCAAATGCCTGGGGTAAGGACCTTTGAACGCTGCGCTGGGACACTGTAGTGGACGTACTCGCTGATGGTGTCTGCGAAGGTCCAGGTGCAGGGCGGGAGGCATCTGGGCCTGCGTCTTGGAGAGCAGGTAACAGAGGTGAAGAGGAGGCAGTGGTGTGACCTGCAGACACTGATCGTGGACCCAGGTGTTCGGCCCACCTATTAGGGTGCTTTGCTTTCATGTGGCGGATCATGCTGGTGGTGGTCAGGTTGCTGGTGTTTACGCCTCTGCTCATCTTGATACCGCACAGGTTACAAATTAATAACCGTTTATCGTCAGCACTTTCCTCAAAAAAACGCCAGACTGCGGAACATCTAACCCTTGGCAAGGTAGATTGCCTCAAGGAGCTGCTCCGAGGAACAGTTGCGGGCCTGGTTAGCGTGGCCTGCCTTCTCCCTTTTGCACCCCACAGCCTCTTGCAGCCTGTTGAGATTTTCTCTCCGGTCTGAAGACTGAACGGAATGCTTTCAGGAGCATTCAGTTGTCTTCAGTTCAGTTTTGTCCCCACTGACAATGAAACGTTTTATTCCGGTATTGAGCCCCTATGACAGAGCTCAATACCGGAATATTAAACCGCTAGTGTGAAAGTGGCTTAAAGATGTTTCTGTACAGTGGCCAGAGGAGGTGCGTGAGCACGAAACGGCCGTCGCTGCTGACTTTTTGCCTGTGTTTTTATTGCATCTGCTCCTGACCCCTGTTTGGCCATACGGATGTTTTATCTTTAATAAAGGTATGGAAGATTGATAAGAAGACTGATGAGTGCCGTCCTTATTTTCGTTTTCTCCTCAAGGAGATCGGAGCTGCGCTGAACTCTGCCTTTGAAACTGTAGTTCCATCTGGTGGTGGTTACATGTAACTACACTTTTATTTCTTGTATTGCGCTTCTGGATTCACGATTCGTTAGCAACGAATCGCGAATCCAGTGGGCGCATTCTCTACTACATCTGTAGTTTATTGCTACTTTATATGCATCAGTGAAAAAAACTTCAATTTGGATAGTGATGAATATAAGCAAAACTAAAATACCAACACTTCTTATGCAACTCAGCATTGTGCATTTGGAGAGTGGTCATCAAAGCCCCTTCCCTAGACATGATGCACTGCCATCCGGTACCCAAAAAAACTGCTATATTCAATGTGTTGTATATGGGTAGCTAGTGTGTTATAAATCATATATATCGAAGGTTCAGCATTACACTTAAAAATGTTATCTAATATATAAAGCTGAGTGTATGTGTGTGTGTGTGTATGTCCGTTAAAGGAATCCGC
Source organism: Rhinella marina (assembly GCA_900303285.1). Classification (NCBI taxonomy): domain Eukaryota; kingdom Metazoa; phylum Chordata; class Amphibia; order Anura; family Bufonidae; genus Rhinella; species Rhinella marina. The sequence goes on along the minus strand of ONZH01022016.1, from coordinate 45,073 downwards.
ACCGCTGCAGCTACAATCACAAAATTTGGCACACATGTACATCAGGTGTCCGGGAAGGTTTTAGAACAGTTTTCAGCTCTCCAGGACGTATCGTTCCTGAGATATTCCAAAAAAATGCATTAGCCAATAGTAGCCTGGTCACATGACCCTTATCAGCCAATAGAAGCTCACAGGCAGTTTCCACACACCAGGTTTCTATGACAACCTAGCCAGTTCACTGCTGTAGGTCTGCATTAAAAAGCCAGAGCACTGTGGATGACAATGGTAAAGGAGTATTCCGGTTACCATAACTATAACTTATGTTTTAGACTAACTCATCATCAATCATTACATCATATAATGTAAATTTCACATATTTACCGTTCAGTAGTAATAAAAGATGTTTTCTTCCACTGCTACCCACCTTCCTCCTAAATTACTATGGCATCGACCTGTAATTCAGGCCACCGTCAAAAAAAGGACTTAAAAGCACCACCCCCAGATCCCACTAAGTCACGCCCGTGACTCACTCAGGCCACGCCCCTTCCATGCTGCATTTGACCGGGATTAAAAATATAGGTAAATATCACCTTCTGTCAGCTGCAGGGGTGGGGGGAGGGTGACTTTCTCCCTGCAGCTCATTGCTTAGACTGCACAGTGCTGCTGCTGAGAGTGAGCTGTTCAAAAGGACATCCATGTGTCTATCCAGGCCCTGCGCATGACAGAAGACAGGGAGTCTGAAAGCCAGACTGTCCAGCCTAAAACAAGACCTCTGGCTACCCTAGGGGCAGGCTGATGATAGGGTGGCCAGATGTCCAGCTTTAGGCTGGACAGTCCAGTTTTCTGGCTACCTGTTCTCCGTCCGACGCAGTGCTTGGACGGACGCAGGGATGTCCACCCTTTCAGTAGCTCACACTTCAGCTTCTCCTCTGTGTCTTCACGGAGCCAGGGGGCGAGGCCTCATGTGTAGAAGTGTGTCTTCATGGGAACTGGGGGCGCTGTTTCACGTTTGGGGGAATGGCCGGTGAGGTCTGGATTTCTGGGGTGAAGACAGTGGCCACTCTAGCTGCTGTGGAGGTCACAGTTAAAGGGGCAGGCTGCTGTAGAGGTCACTGTTGAAGGGGCAGGCTGCTGTAGAGATCACTGTTAAAGGGGCAGGCTGCTGTAGAGGTCACTGTTAAAGGGGCAGGCTGCTGTAGATGTCACTGTTTAAGGGGCGGGCAGCTGTAGAGGTCACTGTTAAAGGGGCGGGCTGCTGTAGAGGTCACTGTTAAAGGGGCAGGCCGCTGTAGAGGTCTGTGTTAAAGGGGCGGGTTGCTGTAGAGGTCACTGTTAAAGGGGCTGGCCGCTGTAGAGGTCACTGTTAAAGGGGCAGGCTGCTGTAGAGGTCACTGTTAAAGGGGCAGGCTGCTGTAGATGTCACTGTTTAAGGGGCGGGCAGCTGTAGAGGTCACTGTTAAAGGGGCGGGCTGCTGTAGAGGTCACTGTTAAAGGGGCAGGCCGCTGTAGAGGTCTGTGTTAAAGGGGCGGGTTGCGGTAGAGGTCACTGTTAAAGGGGCTGGCCGCTGTAGAGGTCACTGTTAAAGGAGAGGGCCGCTGTAGAGGTCACTGTTAAAGGGGCAGGCACTGTAGAGGGCACTCTCGATATCTTTTAACGACACACACACACACAAACAGTAAAAGAAATAAATTAAATATACCCAGGCGAAGCCGGGTCCTTCAGCTAGTACATAATATATCTGGGCATTGACTTCTTTTTTATTTTCAGCTTTTTTCAATTGATTTTATCATGGCAAACATACACCATACGTTCTTCTCCCTCCTGCTGTGTGAGATCATTACGTTTCCCTTCTTATATTCACCATTCAAGACTAATTTTGCCACAGTCCTCCCATTTCATCATGCTCAATTGTTTCTCTCAGTCGCTGCAGTATGCTTTGTGATATATGAGAGCAGATGCAGCACAGCTGCAGTATAGATCCCTAGAAAGAATAGCCTAAGGGAAGGTTCTATTGAACCTGACTACAGAGGATACTTTTTGTTGTCAGTATTACCTAGTTATCCATAGCATTCTGTATGCCATATACAGAACTAAGGAGGCAAGAGTTGGTCTAAATTTTTGGTGGACAGTTTTTTGGCGCTTCTGGACAGAATTTTGGCTAAAGCTGAGCCAAGAAATAGGTGGTATAAACAAGACTAGACCCTCTAAAGATGCACTGGATTTATTATCCTGCATCAGCCACTGTGATTTGGCACAGTGACATTGACCTACAATTTAGACAGGATTAGTATTCTGGAACAGTGTGCTTTTACATAAATTAGCATTTACAATTTATCATCCCATAAGAACCCCCATCTTTAATAGAATGGCACTTTCTGGAAAAATAAAAATTCACCTTTTAAATTGGGAGTAGCAGCAGTACAATGTGAATGTGGAAAAGGTAAGTTGTGTAGAGGTAATAACTGGCAGCAGTAGTAGTGGCAGCAGTAGCAGCACATTATGGAACAGACAAAGCAGTAGATTTGTGTGTGGCTGTTTTGGGGTAACAGTAGAAGTGGTGACTTTGTCCTGAATGATAATGTGGTGAGAAGCCAGGGAGAACTGTGGCCTACTACTACTGCTTGCCAGATGGCTGGTGCTACTTCTGCTGTCTGCAATACTACCCACATTCTGACTCTCAATTAACAAGGCATGTCTTTTTGTTTTTTACTCTTTCATTTACCAGACATTTCATTATTAGGCCTATAAATAAAAAGTTACAGGTTTGGTACACAGGGTATTAAAGAGTTCTAGCAAAATTACAAGTGTTTTTCTGTAATGAAATGACAGAAGCACAATAAAATGCTTTTCCCTTTCTACATACACACTGCACACTGGTATTATACTGGTATGTACTGGTACTGGTATATACAATTTACAATGGCAGTAATGCAGTAATGTTTTTGCGTAAAATGCTTTTGCTGTAAATCCTCCTCATTTATTTCGCCGCAGTGTGTGGTGGAGGAAAGCTTTGCTTTAGGGGGCTCCAAATATATGGAGTTCTCTGTACTTCCAGAACCCTTAATCTGGCCCTGCCTCCATATGAAATGGCATCTGCCGACTCTATCCTGATCAGGGAACCATTCTTCTGCTGAACATCTTATGTCCCGTACTCTCCTTTCATATACTTTAAAGTGTGAAAAACTATCATGTAAAACAGAGAGGTGGTCAATGATTCTGCTCAACTGAAATTAGTTTAAAACTTATTGGAAGACTAAGGAGCAATATGACCCTGGCAGGGCCGGATTTGCATTAAAAAGCAACTCTGCCACAAAAAAAAAACAAAAAAAAAAAAAACAGCCTTTGCCCCCCTCCTCACGATATTGTGTAAAAATAAATGCCTATAACCTCAATCACTTGCTTTATATCTGGAGTAATTTGGATAGGAGAGCGGAGATGAGACAGGTACTAGTTTCGCCCCCAGTACCATCTGCCGAACAGTGACATGGTGCTTTCATTTACAAAATAGAGGAGGCAGAAAGGCACATATGGCAGCAGGGTTCATCACCTAGTGATATGGTAGTGTGTGATCTGTCATTGTATAACTAAGCAGATTCTGCCATTTATAAAATATAATACTAAGGACCAATCATATGTATGATGATGGCACAACACTGATGACATCACAAAAGCTACTGAGGAGACTGAGGACCAATCAGATTCAGGCATGCATGATGACATCACAGAAGCTAGTGACATCACCAAGTTCTAAGCCTAGGAAAACCATTGCCTGACTTTACCTTGGTCAAATTACCTGTGAATACGCAGAGAGACAGACAGACTTTTGCTTTTGCTGAGAAAATCTTTTCTTTGCATTATGGAGATCCAGGGTTTGGCATTCTTGCCTATCCTCTTGTTCATATGGATGCTATTAGGTCTCTGCTCCACGATCACCATTACTGTCATTTTGGACCATTTAAAATATCCATATATCAGGTAGAAGGCGACTGGGCCCAGATTCCTGACTGTGTAGTATAATTGTTAGTATTACAGTGTCATTCCTAGGATGTTATTATTACATTAGAATGACTATTATTATTAGTGGATTATTAATAAGCACCATCTTATTGATTATGTGGGATATATCACAATGACTATAAGTCTATAGAACATGAATGTGTCAACTATAAATGTCATAATAATAATAATGGTAGTGATGATGGTGATAATTATTAATTTCTTAATAAGTTTTACCCAGTTCCCGGACCATATCACTGGGGGTATTGAGGCAGTAATGGATATATAATGGGGTAGGTAAAAGTGCATAAAGTCTCCTCTGCTCTTGATGAGATGTTTCCCCCTCATGTCCTAATAACTTCCAATATTTTGCTTTATTTCACAGTAACACGGGAGAAGAGTTCCCCGAATCGGTGGTCTTCACGGTCGTCTTCATTGTTATATCCATTGTAGGTAAGTGGATGTAGTTTCCTATAGGGAGACTACATGATGAAGAGCTTAGTAAGTCCAGATCTATAATCACTATCCAGAACTGAGCGGTGGCCATCGCTAGAGATTGTAATCATCACTGGCTCCTAAAGGTTATTATAAGTGTTTATAGACATGATCTATGGAAATCTCCATCTGATAACATGTATTGTCTGAAGCTGGCATCGCTTCCATCCAATATAGGTTCATGATCATTCACTCTGAGCCATCAAAGAAGCGACATCGGCCAGAGAATCCTCTATGCCATAGGATGGTTTGCGTGTATTGGGACAACCTTGACCGGCACATTTTCGGTTAGTTGTCAGATCTCACATAAAGTACAAGTACACAGAGGGCTCAGAACAATTATATGTAGAGGGGTCAATGCTTAGGGCCCTTTGATTTAGCGTATTATTCTCTAGGCTCGCACAAAGAACGAATATACAGTAAAAGTACACTACTTAACTGAATATGTACGCATTAGCGTACAAATTCTCAGATGCGTAGCATTAGCGTACAAATGATATAATGCGTAAGTAGCGTTAGCGTACAAAGATTTTAGACGAATTTTCCGAAGAGAATCTGAAACTATTCCAAGATTCGTATCGAATCTACGAAGCGGCAAATATATTTGATCATCTCTACATATATATATATATATATATATATATATATATATATATATATATATATAGGGCTGGGGCCCATTTAGTTTTTATTCCGTAGAAAACATAGGGGCAGAATTTCCATTTGAAAATGTGCATTTTGCGCCACAAAAACTGGTGCACATAAGGTATTTAGCATCACATTTGCCAACTGTTTTACATACTTTAAGCTTTTCATGCCATCTCTGACAAGAAGGTGTGGTTCCTAAAGGAAAGGAGTGTGGCCTAAATGCATCTTCCTGCGCCACAAAATGCAACAAAATTGTGACATTTTTTTTTTTTAAGTAAAAGCATACGAACTTATAGGTGGTGTAAACTTAGACTAGACTTTTTTGGCCAACAGACAAAATTGTTGGTGCATAAGACACATTTCTGTCCTGAATCTGGGTCCATACACCAGAATAGTAAATTTGTTGAATAACAATACTGTGATTTGTATTGTTAGACACTATTAGTAAGTCACTACTGTGACACTATTAGTAAGTCTCCCCCATAGTGCCCCCCATTAAAATCTAAGGTTAAGAACAAGGGGTGGAGTGCCAGGAAGACAACGAAAACCATCTAGATAGCACTGGATTTAATATCGAACATTTCATTTACCGGACTTTCCACAGTTAGATATATTTTATCTGCTGCATCAAGGGACAAATTCCAGGCTTGGTCTCTGTTCTCACCACTGGACATGGCATTTACTAGACTTTCTGCAGTCAGATATATATTTAATCTGCTGCATCAAGAGACGGATTCCGGGCTCGGTCTCTGCTCTTAATTCTGAACATGGCATTTACCTGATGTTCCACAGCTACTTCACATAAAATGTTGACTTTTTACCCCCTTGTCCAGAGGAGGGGCAGACCTTCAGTCATGGCTCCATAGAGGTTTCCTCCACAGGGATTTTTCCTTTCCTGAGTGTTGAAGGATGACTCTTTGTGAGTTAGGGATTTTCCATCAACAGGGCGACTGCCCTTAAATAAAAGTCAATAGATGAAGTAGCAAACAATGTGTTTGTGTCTCTGTATCATTCATTATAGGTAACTTATTATAACTAATATTACATCATAGGGACTGAGGAACTTCATGGTGGTGACCAGACCAATCTCTGGGAGTGCCATGAAAATGGTGATATGGCAAGGGTAGATGTTTTCAATTGACATAAACATTATGTAAGCAGTGGTTGGCATTTTATGGGCATTATAAATGGCATATTATTGGAAAAAATGTAAAGAGATATAGTTTTATTTGGTTATACTCACAAATTTTTTACTGAGTGCAACTTGAACTTGGCATACCATTCATAAGAACAGGGATGTAGAGCAATATTCTTCTGGCACCAGCGGAGGAAGTATGGAGACAGGCTGACTTGGTGATTCTGAACTTACATAGCACTGGCCTAGTATAGTAATACTCTGGTGTGATTATGAGGGTGTCCTTGGCTTGTTTTCCCTCACTTTATATCTACTGAGTGGGTGCCCTATGAGCTGCTCACTTATCCTGAGGGGAGGAATGGAATGGTAAGTTCCATTCCTATGGAGAATACTGCCAACCACATTCCATCCACTGGTAAACCAGGTGTAATACCTTACTTACATTGACATTGTCATTTACTTTAGATGAAAGGTACATAGGATACCTGGTACAAAAACCTGGTGCAAAAATAGTAATACCCCTACTTTGGGGTTTTACACATATCTATATAATACATGGCCCCTCCCCCAGTAATCATGTCTATATAATACACAGCCCCCACCCTTAATAATCATGTCCTGATAATATACAGCAATCTCCACATTAATCATGTCTATATAATACACATCCCCTTCCCCCAGTAATCATGTCCATATAATACACAGCCCCCTCCCCCAGTAATCATGTCCACATAATACACAGTTCCCACCCCCAGTAATCATGACCATATAATACATAGCCCCCTCCCCCAGTAATCATATCCATATAATACACAGGCAGTGTCTGCCCACATAAGAGAGATTGGTTTGTCAGTAAAGGGAACTTAGATAACTATTAATGGCACACTCTGCACACATGACAGCTATTGATTTCTTAGTAAAGCGGTCTAAGAACTTCTGTTGGCACACTGTGCACATAGCAACTATGATTTCTCAGTAATGTGGATTAATATAACTACTACTGGCACACTCTGAGTGCATAACAACTATGGGTTTCGCAGTAAAAAGGACTAAGATAACTACTACTGTTATTTTCTGCACCCATGACTATGGGTTATAACTATATGCACCCATGACTATGGACTATAACTATGGGTTTTTTAGTAGAGGGAAATTTTAAATTTCAATTTCTCTTTTAAAATGCATAGTAATACTTCCAAAAATAGTTATTACTTTACATTCCCCACATGTCTACTTCATGTTTGGATCATTTTGAAAATGACATTTTATTTTTTTCAGGATGTAAAAAGGCTTAGAAGCAAATCTTGAAATTTTTCAGAAAATTTCCAAAACCCACTTTTTAATGACCATTTCAGGTCTTAAGTCACTTTGTGAGGGTTACATAATAGAAACCACCCAAAAATGACGTTGTGTATTGTAATGTTGTGACATTGTGTATTGTAATGTATTGGCTGTCAGCTTCGATGCTGACAGCCTGCTTGTGAGATCCAGCGTGGGAGGTGGATCTCACAGGCTTCCATAGAACTCCTTGCCTATGGAAGGCATCGGGGCTGCCTTCTGTGACATCAGGTCCCCGTCACTGCAGCGTGGGGACCCAATGGAGATGAGGAGGGCACCCGTACCCTCCTCTAACCCCATGCATGCGGTGGTCAGCTTTGACCGCGGCATCCCAGGGGTTAACACGCCGGCATTGGTGTTTTCACCGATGCCAGTGTATGCAGCAGGAGTCTGGATATCTGTGACTGTCGGACCCCTGCCGCTGATCGGGCAGGCACATCTCCTGCACCTTTCAGCTCAAGCATAATTGAGCTGAACGGAGCCTACGGACCCCATAGGCTATAATAGGGTCCGTTAGGTTTCCGCTCATAAGTTGATTTTTGGAGCGGAGACAAAAGTTGTGCACGCAGGACTTTTGTCTCCGCTTCAAAAATCTTCCTCTGAGCGGAAACCTAACGGGATTTGCATGAGGCTGCAAGATATTATGTAGTCCTGAATTGGAAATCCATAAGTGGGGTTTGTGTGTGTCAGCAGATCCTGAGATATAGGGGCAGTTTGGGTATGTACACTGTGTGGATAGCGCAACTTTTGGGTATGTATGTAAAAACTATAAAATGTGTTGGTACTGATGATTAGGAATTAGGTTTTAGTTATGGGTACACGGATGCTATTAGAGATGTGCGAAATTATGGAAAATTTGTTTCGGCTGCTTCACTAAATTTCGCAAAGATATTTGCTTCATGACAAATTACTTAGTCAAGAAACACATTTCTTTGTATGTAGCAGTTGCAATGATGGGAAACGGTGATGGCACCGCTGCCGTAAACCTCTCAGATGCCGCGTTCATTGCTGATCGCTGTATCTGAAATTAATATTGACGGATTTCAGGGGCTAATCCGGTGGGAAAAAAAAATACCCACCTTATCCATTTGATTGCTTAGAGGCCACCGCGGCCATCTTAATTGAAGACACTGCGCAAAATCTCACGTGGTGACGTGATGATGTCTCGGTGACGAGATTTTGCACAGTATCTTGAATGAAGATGGCCGAGGTGGCCTCTTCGCATGCAAATGAATGAGGTATGCATTTTTTTGTTTGTTTTTGCTGCCATTTCAAGGAAAATTGATTTGTTACCACGAAGTGTGAGAAAATTCAGCTTTGAAAGGAATCACATTTTTCTTGAAATTCGGATGAAAGTTCACTTCGAATACTTCAATTTGCTCAACACTAGATGCTATGGCCCCCAGGTCTGCCATCATTAACAACTTTTAGGCTCTGTTAGAGGCAGGACCAATTAGGATGCCTATGAGCATCATGCTAATGGACAGAATATAAATTTTCTACAGTGTATTATGTGGGCTTATATATGCTTATATATGGTCAAGTCCTCTAGTGAGGTTAAAAATGTAAGAACAAAAATAAAATTCGTACAAATATGAAAACAAAGACAATGATTTATGTTGAAAAAAAGAAAAAGGTATGAATATCCAGTATCAATATGTAATAAACCAAACTATAAAATGGTCAAGATATTTAACCTGATCAATATATTTAATATTTTGTTCATTTCTCAAAAAATATTAAGCAAAAGGTGTAATGTGCCCCTAAATGGAACCAATCAAAACTTAAAAACTTAAATTTATGAGAAAAGTTAAAAGAAAATTATGGCTCTCAAAAGCCATAACTTTCTATTTGTAGTGCTCCAATCTTACTGACCTACAGAAAAAAAGTTAACATGTTGTTATGACAAATGCCATAAAAATTCCTCTATCCAAAACCCCCAAAATTCTTACCATATGACTGTGATCACAATAACATTACAACCTGGAGGAATCACCTTATCACCTCACACATCATTCTAGTTTTTCAAAAAACAGTAGTACTCAGTCACAAGAGTGAGAAACTTGTAAATCTATGGCTTATCAAAGTGTGTATTGGTGAGATCTATGCTTAAGATCTGCATGGTGCTAACCATCAATGGTTTAGATCAGTAGTCTGCACCTTGTCGTTCAACTGGTGTAGAACTACAAGTCTCAGCATAAACCAATGTTTTACACTAGCTTTCAAGGCATGTTAGATCTGGAGGATTCATAGAAGCTTAAGAAACACAGGTTACACTTTTGTCTAGAGATGAGCGAATCTTTCAAGATTCAGTTTTGGATATGCCACATTTTTTCAAAAACTTTGGTTTGGGTCCAAATTTATTTGTTCCAAACCAAAATTGCTTTGATTGCTGAAAATTGGTATATAACCCCCTCCAGTCCGCTAAAACACAGCTTTTTAATAAAAAGCTCGTATCACTTTTCATTAATTTTTTTAAACATTTTTTTAAAATTTTCCCTCACCCGTCCCCTGGATCTGATATGTCAGATGTGTCTACTTTTATTGTTGCCTCTGAAAACTGCAGTTATTGCTTGGCTGCAACTGATGGTGACAGAAAACTATTGATTGTTTATGTACTAAGTGACATTTTACAAGAATTGCCCGAATCGAAACAGAAAAGATTCGGTTTCAATTAGGTGCCTAAAAAAAATGGTGATTCAGATTGAATCGCAGAATCTACAAATAGATTTGCTCATCTATAATCTTGTCTATAGAAAAGACACATCTGGCCACATAACTACATAATATTACAACAGTAAATTATATCCATGAAGTTACAAATAAATACTGTTCTTTTAATAGCAACAATACACCCTCTAAGAGATAATTCACAGTGGCCCACTTTTATCATACTAAGCAAGTCACTTTCGTAGCATTGTTTGTGCCAAAATGTTGGCATATCTCAATATAGACACATTTATTCAGTTGCACCATAAGGAATTATTCCTCCAACATCCTTGACGTTTCCAATTTTGAAACTAGAATGTGGGTTTTGCCAGCTTTTGTTTAGAAACATGCATTAAGCTGAAATTCACAATTCTGAAATTCTGAAATTCAGGATTTTGGCTTCCAAAGCTGCATCAGAAAACCTTACCATGTGACTATACCCTTAGGGATGAGCAAATTGCTTTGCACAAATATATTTGTTTACTTGAACGAATTATAAGTATGTGAGGAAGGATACTTTTATAGACAATTAACTAATGAGCCTGCAGATTAATATGTCTCCACGTCTCGCTCTGCAATGATAATCTCGCACAAGCGCCAATACTACCAGTATCGGTGCATGCTCAAATTATATGACTAGTTAAGCGAATCAGTGATTGTACACCCGCCGATAAAATTCATTTAGCAGATCATGCAAACTGTTTAATGCCGATTTGTTTATTCTACTATCATACTATCGTATGAGCCGATACTCGCAGTAATGGCACATGCACAAGATTGACAAGGCTGGGCAAGATGTGTAGTCATATTAAAGGGTTATTCTCATTTTAGACAATGGGGGCATATCGCTAGGATATGCCCCCATTGTCTTATAGGTGCGGGTCCCAACGGAGCCCCTGAAGTGAATGAATGCACACTGCGCATGTGCAGCCGCCCTCCATTCATTTCTATGGGGCCGCCGAAAATAGCAGAGCGCTGGCTCGGCTACTTCCGTCGGCTCCATAGAAATGAATGGGAGCGCACCGCGCATGCATGGCCCGGCTCCCATTCATTTCTATGAGCGGCGCGGGGAGCTGTGCCTGGTGGTGGCCGGACCCCGGAAACCTGGGGTCCTCCAGGCGCAGCGCTCCCCGCTCCGTTCTGGATATAGGTGCGGGTCCCAGCGGTGGGACCCGCACCTATAAGACAATGTCTTAGATGAGAATACCCCTTTAATCTTTCAGCAGAAGGAGGGTCTGGAGTATAAATTTGCTTTAATGAACAAATCAATTCATACGAATCAATTCTCATCCCTACTACCTTTACATTATAGAGTAATATATTTGTATATTTTATTATTAGCCCCAACTTGTGTAAAGGTGAACTTGTGCTTTAATCTTTTTGTCCTTTTGATAAGGATATTTCTGCCATTCTACTTTACTATCAAAATGGTTAATTTGTAAAAATGCAGCAATAAATGATGTAAAGATGAAAATGTCTACATTAAAGATTGTCTATGCTTTGTCCTTGGGGAATGTCATTCAAAACACTCAATCCCACTATTCAAATCAATACTTGATTGTGACAATATTTTTTGATGGAAAAGCCACTGTCAAATGAAAGCAAAGCGCTTGCAATAGCCCAAAGTGAAATGACTTGAAATTTGTGCAATTTCATCTAAGAAAAATAGTGTCTTGGTAATGAATGCAATCATGTCCCTAAATTATAGGCACCAAAGACACCATTACAGGCTGAAAACAAAGATGAATTGATCACGGTAATGTTATTGCGTTCTATTCTATGCAGTGGATGATATTACAGTGCGGTTATTTCTGACTGCTTTGCTTAATAAAGTTTGTGTTTTCCCAGCATAGCTTTTTCTAAGAATATTAATAATTGATGTCATTTTTGTTGACATTTTATAGACTGAAAATTAAAGTCTCATGATTACTATGAAACTTAAAAATATGCAGTGTTGCAGGAAAGATGGGAATCAAATAATGATAATGTGGTTGAAAAGAAGAAGGGTGAATATATTTGTTGTACATTAGTAGCCAGAGTTAGAATTGCAAGTTATTGCTAGCATCTTAAATATCTATGATTTGGAAGAGAACACGCTTTCTGCATCATTAATATGAAATCAAACAATAAATGAAAACTTAATTAAAGGGGTTGTGCAGCAATTTATATTTAAGATCTATCCTCAAGATAGGTCATTAATATCTGATCAGCGGGGGTCCGACACCTGGCACCCCCACCAACCAGCTGTTTGACGAGGAGGTGGTGCTCCATGCGAGTGCAGCTTCTTGGTCTTTACACTAGGCATTGTCTCTTGTGGAATAGCGTAATTGTAAGTACTTGCTCCGTTCAAGTGAATGAAGCGAGTACTTGTATTTACACTGCAATTCCGAGACTAAATGCAGTTTAATGAAGAGGAAGTAATGCTCGCATGGAGCTTCTCCTCCTCTTCAAACAGCTGATAGGCAGGGGTCCCCAGTTTCAGACCCCTGCCATTCAGATATTTATGACCTATCTTGACGATGGAAAAATTTGATTTGGACGATTCGCCAAACTTTGTCAAGAAATGTGACTTGTTCCAAATTAATTTGACACGAATAAGGGTAAATCTGATATACCCATGCCACTTTGCTTAAAGGGGTTGTCCCACGAAAAATATTCTACAGTTTTCAAACCAGCACCTGGATCTGAATACTTTTGTAATTGCATGTCATTAAAAATTTTGTATAGCTACTGAGCTATTCAATAATATGGATCTGTATAGGACCACTTAATTTCTTATTTCTTTGACCTATTGACTGAGCAGGCCGCACATGCTCAGTTTCAACTTTTAACTGCCTCCTGAGCTGTGATAGGAGGAGCTGAGACACGCCCCCTGAGCTGCAGCCGAAAAGACACTCCCCTTGAGCTGTCAGCTTGATATAAATCTAGTAGAGCAATGAATGGGGAGATCTCTGGATCTATGTGAGTTACAGGGCTGGTTCTAACTTTGTTAAAAAGAGGTTGTCATGTACTACATGATGTCTGATTTTCATTTTTTACATTATTCGTGGGATAACCCCTTTAACCCCTTCAAGACACAGCCAGTTTTCACCTTAAGGATCAAGCTACATTTTTCAAATCTGACATGTTTCACTTTATGTGGTAATAATTCTGGAACGCTTTTACTTATCTAAGCGATTCTGAGATTGTTTTCTCGTGACATATTGTACTTCATGTTAGTGGTAAATTTGAGTCAATATGTTTCACCTTTATTTATAAAAAAAATCCAAAATTTACAGGAAATTTGGAGAAATTCAGAATTTTTGAAATTTGAATGTCTCTGCTTTTAAAGCAGATTGTGATACCCCGTAAAATAGTTGTTACTGTACATTTCCCAGCTGTCTACTTCATGTTGGCATCATTTTGTAAACATCATTTTATTTTTCAGGAAGTTAGAAAGTTTAGAATTTTAGAAGCAATTCTTAAAATTTTTTAAGAAAATTTCCAAAACCCACTTTTCAGGGACCAGTTCAGTTATCAAGTCACTTTGTCACTAAATGACCCAATTTTAGAAACTACACCCATCAAGTTAATCAAAACTGATTTTACAAACTTTGTTAACCCTTTAAGTGTTCCACAAGAATGAAATGAAAATGGAGGTGAAATTTCAAAAATTTACTTGTTTTGCAGATTTTCCATTTTAATTTATTGTTCCTGTAACACAGCAAGGGTTAACAGCCAAAGAAAACTCAATATTTATTACCCTGATTCTGAAGTTTACAGAAACACCCCACATGTGGTGGTAAACTGCTGTAGGGGAACATGGCAGGGCGCAGAGGGAAAGGAACGCCATATGGATTTTGGAGGGCAGATGTTGCTGGGATAATTTTAAGTTGCCATGTCACATTGAACACCCCCTGATGCACCCCTAGAGTAGAAACTCCCAAAAGGTGACCCCATTTTGGAAACTACAAGATGAGGTGACAGTTTTATTGGTACTATTTTGGGGTACATATGATTTTTGATTGCTCAGTATTACGCTTTTTTTGAGGCAAGGTAACAAAAAAATGGCTGTTGGGGCACAGTTTTTATTTTTTGTTTTTTACAGAGTTCTCCAGAGAGGATAAATCATGTGTTGCTTATAAAGAGCAGGTTGATACAGACGCAACAATATCAAATATGTGTATTTTTTTTTGTGTTGTTTCAGTTCTACATAATAAAGCATTTTATAAAACAAAAATTATGTTTTTGTGTCTTCATTTTCTAAAAGCTACATTTCTTTTATTTTTCTGCCGATCGTCTTGTGTAGGGGGCTCATTTTTTGCGGAATGAGTTGCCGTTTTTATAGGTAGCATTTTTGGGTACATATGATTTTTTGATTACTCAATATTACACTTTATGTGGCAAAGTGACCAAAAAAATGGTCGTTTAGGCAGAGTTTTTATTTTATTTTTTTTATGAAATTCACCTTAGGGGTTAGATCATGTGATATTTTTATAGAAAAGGTTTTTACAGATGCGGCGATACCTAATATGTCTACTTTTTTAATTTATTTTAGTTTTACACAATAAAAGCATTTTAAAAATCATATTTTAGCATCTCTATTTTCCTAAAGCTATATTTTTTTTTATTTTTTGGGCGATTATCTTATGTAGAGGCTCATTATTTGCAAGAAGAGATGACGGTTTGGTGCCATTTTGGGGTGTGTATGACTTTTTGATCACTTGTTATAAACAGTTTTTGTGATGAAAGATGACAAAAAATGGCATTTTTTGCAGTTTTTATTTTTATTTTTTTATGGTGTTTATCTTAGGGGGTAAGTCATATAATATTTTATAGAGGATGTCATTACGGATGTGGAGATACCTAATATGTCTACTTTTTTACATTTATTTTAGTTTTACAAAATAACAGCTTTTTTGAAGAAAAAGAAATCATGTTTTAGTGTCTCCATTTTTTGAAAGCCATATTTTTTTTATCTTTTGGCCGATTGTCTTAGGTAGGGTGTCATTTTTTGCGGAAAGAGATGACGGTTTGATTGGTACAATTTTGGGGTGTGTATGACTTTTTTATCGCTTGGAATTACACTTTTTGTGATGAAGGTGACAAATAAAATTGCATTTTTGGCACAGTTTTTATTATTTTTTTTACGGCGTTCACCTAAGGGCATAAATCATATGATATTTTTAAATAGCAGGTTATTACGGACATGGTGATATCTAGCATGTATACTTTTTTTATATTTTTTTCAGTTTTACACAATAAAAGCATTTTTGAAGGGAAAACAATCATGTTTTAGTGTCCCCTTTTTCTGAAAGCCATATTTTTTTAATTGGGCGATTGTCTTAGGTAGGGTGTCAGTTTTTGCAGGAAGAGATGACGGTTTGATTGGCACTATTTTGGGGTGCATACGTCTTTTTGATCACTTGTAATTACACTTTTTGTGATGTAAGGTGACCATTTTTTCTCAGTTTTTAAAAAATTCTTTTTACGGCATTCACCTGAGGTGGTAGATCATGTGATATTTTTAGAAAGCACTTTGTGATGGACACGGCGATACCCAATATGTGTGTTTTTTATTTTTTATTTAAAAAAAAACATTATGGTAAGGGGGTGTTTTTTCTTTTTTTTTACTTGAAACTTTATTTTTTTATTATTAAAAAAAACACTTTTTTATCACTTTTATTTACTTTCTACATTTGTCCCACTATGGGACTTCACATTTTCAGGGTTTGATCCCTGTTTCAATTCAGTACAATACATTTTGTATTGTACTGAGTTGAACTGTTATGAGACGCTGACAGGTTGCCTAGGAGATCCAGCCTAGGCTTCCATACATGGCAGCTCCGATGCCTGTGTGAGGCATTGGAGTTGCCATGGCAACCATCGGCCCCTGCCAGCGCAGCGCGGGGGGCCGATGGGGTCAGAGGGAGCCCCCTCCCTCTCTCAGACCCCTCACATGCCGCGGTCAGCGGTG
Organism: Rhinella marina; assembly: GCA_900303285.1. NCBI lineage: Eukaryota > Metazoa > Chordata > Amphibia > Anura > Bufonidae > Rhinella > Rhinella marina. Next base: position 28,816 of record ONZH01022016.1, on the reverse strand, counting down.
ATCGCGGCGTGTGAGGGGTTAAACCGCCGGCATCACCACGCACAGCGATGCCGGGGGATGCAGCAGGGGCCTGGCTATCGGCAACAGCCGGGCCCGTGCTGCTGATAGGGCGGGTGCAGCTCCTGCACCCGCCCGATCCTATCACGTACATGCACGTGAGGATGCGGCAAGGAGCCGCATTCCCTCACGTACATGTACGTGAAAATTGGTGAAAGGGTTAATAATTTGCATCTTGCTGGGTAGCCTAATCTCAGTGTAAAGTTTTGGAACTTAAACTGAAGGGACAGTGAAGGGAGATTGCAGGGAGAGTGCGAATGTGTGAATTACATTCTAGTGCACCCACATTCATAGTTAATCCGTTTTGTAGGTTCTGTGCCATCACTATTACAAGCAGTTGTAATTTATTTCTATCTACATCACTGTTCAGGGCACCAAGATTCATAGCTAATCCCTTCTGTTAGCTGTGGACTTACTGTGGGTCAGTATTACAGAACAATTAAAGCATCAGGTCTAAATTATCGATGTGGACTTCACCAAGTAGTGTCGCAGCAGTAGCCCCATGACAGAATGTGCCGTGACAGCAGCAGCAGCAGTGGCAGTAATCATGACAAAAGTGACCCCATGACAGAGTGGGGACAGTGGCCGCAGCAGTACAAGGAGTTATTTGACCCCAGGCAGTCCACGTCCAACATTTTCGAAGGACAGGTGCAGGTTGCCTGCTCAACGTCATTAGTCATAAGGATCGGGGATTGAAATACTGGAGCAGACTAATTTATTTGGTAAAAGACAAATTTATTCGCTAAAAAGCTAATGTTTTCGCTATAAGACTAATGTTTTCACTAAAAGAACAATTTTTTAGATAAAAAAAATCATTTTTCCAACAAAAAAAAAAAAAACAACAATCAACTTGTGGGCAATTCTGCAGTCCGAAGAATCAATTTATTTCACTGCCCACACGGTGTTAAATAATACCGCTCTGTAAGGCTAAATAACAGTAACTGGCTAACAGAAGCAGTTAACTATCAACGTGGACATGCCACAAACATTAGAAAAGACATTTTTTTCACCCTAATTTGTGAATCAAGGCCTTATAGAATTCCTTATCTATTAATCAATGTGGACACACCACAAACAGTAGAATGAGACAGGTGCATCACCCCCAATTTGTGAATCAGGGACTAATAGAATTGGTTTTCTATTAATCAACATTGATACCCCAATGTGGACACCATTCAATTAGATTGCTCTGTGCCCTACACCATGATTGATTCAAACTGCAGCATATTTAACAAATTAATTCAACAGATTAAGTCTTAATGGTGCAGCAATTTAACTATATAAACATGCCTATATATTAGACTGCATGTTGACAATTAGTCTGACGCACAGTAAGTCTATAGCAGAACAGATTAACTATTAATGATGCAGCAGGTGAACTAGATAAACAAGGCTATATATTAGACCGCCTGTTGACACAGAGTCTGACACACAGTAAGTCTATATATAACAGAACAGATTAACTGTTAATGTTACAGCAGGTGAACTAGATAAAAGTGCCTATATATTAGACTGCCTGTTGACATTGAGTCTGATGCCCAATAAGTCTATGCATACCAGAACAGATTAAGTATGAATGACACAGCAGTTGAACAAGATGCACAGGGCAATTACACTCAGCCTGCACTGTCCCTGCAGTCTCTCTATGCTCTCACTACAGTGTCTAAAAACTCTCCTTATGATCTCCATACACTGTTCTTGCACTCCCCTATCCAATATTGTACAATTAAAAGCTTTCTGAAACACTGTCCCTAGTGATTGCCACGTCTCTCCCTATACTCAGGTCACAGTGAAATGGTGGAGACCGCATGAGATGAAACTTTTAAAGAGCTGTGATATCACAGGGGATAGCTATTGGCTTGCTGTAGGACAATATGGAATGTCATCACCAATTTAGGAAAAAAAGAGTTGTTGGAAATCAAATTTTTCCTAAACTTCAGATCAAATTCCACTTCGCTTCAATTCGTTCATTTCTAGTCATCTATATTAATCGCTGCACAACCCCTTTAACCTTTTGGCAGATCAACTGAACTTAAAGATTACAAACACCTTTGAAATGGGAAAAATATTTTACATATGTAAGTGGTTACCCTAAATGAAAAAAAAAGTTGCACTGAGTTTCAGTGTGCAATCTTCATTCTTCCATTCACATTCAGACCCCCTGATATGTAACTTCTAGTCTCACATGTTTCTTATGTGAGTGTGTTCCTCTCAATAATAAATGCTGGATCTGTGTGTCCTGGATGCTACTGCCTTTCTCCTACAAAGTGCCTTATGTGTTTTACTGAGGTGGATGCAAGGTTTTCTCAAGGGATAAGGGTGGTTCCTGCTGGTGCTAGCCTCTTCTGAACTATTACACTCATAGCAACAGGGAGTACTGTATATGCAGTATGCCACAAGGGTATATGTCAGTGTGTGGCTAGATGGGAGTCAAATGTACAGACATTGCCATTTATATTTCTCTTATATTTTGCTATGCAAATTGTTTGGTAGAGTCCACCAGAATGAGAGCTACTGCCTGTTAGTAACTGTCTACTCTGACTATAGAGATGTCTGCGGTGTGGGAATCACCATCTATAATCTCCAAGTCCTCATAATACACTTCTTAAAAAAAACACACTGAAATGTTGGATTGCTGCAAAACTCAGCATGCAGTTACGGTATGTCTCAGGCAGATATGTAAATGATTACAGGTGTGCTTCCCCACTGCCTATAAAAAGCACTTAGAAGTTTCTTTTGGAGGTATACCTCTTGGTGAGAGATCATTGACTGCTACACATGCTTCTCTGACGCACTTGAAGACATTTTGTCTAGCTGACATTTTGAAAGTGGGCACATCACTGGATTGAGAGGATCAGGTTGGTCATTTTAAAAAAAGTGACCACCATCTAGGCTGTTGTGACCTAGCTGCTAGGAGGTGTTGGGAGCAGTGGTTACATGAGGACATGTACAAACAGCAAACAGGCTCTGAACAGCCCATACAGATAACCGGTAGGGAGGATCATTTGATCTGCTGACAAACAGGAGCAACTCCCACATTATTGTTTTCAACTATACAGGCACAGTTCGTGCCTGCATTGCGATCACTTATCTTAATCATTTATGGCTGCTAAGCAAAAGAAAATTTGGTGTCATGATGAACGTTACATATCCAGCCATTGAACGCCAGCTACCGCTGCCTTCGTTTGCAGTGGTATCATGAATGAGAAACCTGGACTGCTATGGACTAGAACTATATAGTCATTATCAATTAATCCAGGTTCTGTTTGGGAACCTACGATAGTCTGATTTCAGTATAGGCCTGGTGGCCTACTGCTGGTGTGATTATCTGGGAAGCCATAGCATATGACAGTTGGTAACCACTATTAATGATACAAGAGACAATAGCAGCTCAGTGATATCTGCAGGACATCCTGCAGCCACACATGTTTCCTCTCATGGCAGGGCTTCCAAATTACATTTTTCAGTAGGACAATGCTTGCCCGCACACAGCGAGGGTTTCTCATTAATGTCTCCACCAGATTGCAACACTTAGTTCAATTGCAACAACACTTTCTTGGTGCATTACTTTTTGTTTTATCAATGAGTGTATATACAGTGTATTTGTATTTCCCATATCAATCTGCTCAGTTCCTGCCGCAGATTGCACTGCATTTTCAAGGTGACAGGTTGTTTTTGGTACTGGGCAATCTAAAAGCTGATGATGTATACTAATTACAGTTCTTTGGCCTGATAGGGCCCAAGATACTACATGGTTCTGTTGGTGGCTACCACACAATGCCTCTCCGCTAATCAGACTTAGGCCTCATTCACACGTCCGTATAACGTGTCCGCATCCTTTCCGCATCCGTTTCCGCAATTGCGGACAATTATGCTGATAGGATGCGGATCCATTCATTTCAATGGGTCCCGAAAAAATGCGGACGGTACATCGCGTGGTGTCCGCATCCGTGTGTCCGTTCCGAGTGTCCGCATAAAGAAATCCTCCTGTCCTACTTCCTCTCCCGAATCCTCTCGGGAAATCCTCTCCCGAATTGCGGTCCATAGCACAATGAAAGTCTATGGATCCGCAAAAAATGCGGAAGACATGCGGAAAGGCATCCGCATGTCATTCGTATTTGCGGATTCCGTTCCAGAAGGGGAGAAAAAAAAAGAAAATGTACAGATGTTATTCATCCTTCCGTTTTTTTGCGGATCCGCAAAAAATGGGTGACATATGGATACATCCTTTCCGTTTTTTATGGAAAAACGGAATGGATGTCCTGGAAAAAATGAGTTTTTTGCGGAACAACGGATCCGCAAAAAACTGACCGTTTTCCAGGATGTGCACAAATACGGACGTGTGAATGAAGCCTAAGTGGTGCCATTATTAGAAACTGACCATTGCACCCATTAAAGCACAATATACTGTAGATCTTATAGATGCTCTGTGGAAAGCAGTTAACAGATTTCCGTTTAGGTCGGTACAAGAGTAAAGGTTATACAGTACATGTATGCTGATGATACTGCTTCAGTCTCCTCTTTATGAATTCTACTAATAAGATGACACCAGGAGTTATGTATAAAGCTGCTTGAATTACTACAACTGCAGATAAGTGAGTTGGAAATGAATGAAAATCAGAAAGCCATTTATTTTAGTGATAACAGATACTTAGATTAGGTCATAAATCCATGTATTGTAGACAACCAGGAAAGGTTACTTTCTACTTGCATAGACTCTGTTCACAGTTGCATTAGTTTATTTTCATCCGTTTGCATTACTCTTTGATGGTACAAATAGCCAAATAGAAAAGCATTATATGCATTAAAGAAAACAAAAACAAAAAAATGACAGAACTAGTGTTGAGCGAGCACCTCTGTGCTCGTATGCTCGGTGCTCTGGCCGAGCACTAGAGGAATATTAGTCAATGGGACTAAACCAGGCAACCCCCGCTCGGAAGAGGGGAGGGTGTCTGGTTAATAGAAAAAGGTCAGAATCGCGACTTCTCCTCTTTTACTCCTTTCACTCGTAAAAGTATGCTAATTAACTGAATTTGTACGCATTAGCGTACAATGCGTAGCATTGGCATTAGAGATGAGCGAGCACTAAAATGCTTGGGTGCTCGTTATTCGAGACAAACTTTTCCCGATGCTCGGGTGCTGGTTTCGAGTAACGAACCCCATTGAAGTCAATGGGAGACTCGAGCATTTTTTGCAGGGGACCAAGGCTCTGCCTAGGGAAGGCTGGGTGACAACCTGGAAACATTAGAAAATTATGGAAATACCACTGAAATGGACAGGAAACAGCAGGGGCAGGGTCAGATGGGAAGGATTATTTCAGCTTGTGCACCAGGGCCTGTTGATATTGATTCACTCTCATACTCCTTTCCTCTACAGGGATGAGATTGGAAAGGTTCTGCTTGTACCATGGGTCCAGGAGAGTGAACACCCAGTAATCGGTGTTTGAAAAAATGCTTCTAACGCGAGGGTCACGGGATAGGCAGCCCAACATGAAGTCTGCCATGTGCGCCAGAGTCCCAACACGAAAGAATTCCCTCATCTCACTGGCCTGACTCTCCATTTCCTCCTCCTCCAAGTCCTCCTCTTCAGCCCATACACGCTCAAGAGTTAAGAAGGACTGAGCACTGGTACCCTCTTCTGTCTCGCCAACATTCTCCTCCTCTTCCTCCTCCTCCGATACGCGCTGAGAAACAGACCGGAGGGTGCTCTGGCTATCAAGCGACGTATCTTCCTCCACCGTCTCTTGTGACAAGCGCAAAGCTTCCGACTTCATGCTGAGCAGTGAGTTTTTCAACAGGCAAAGCAGCGGGATGGTAAGGCTGATAATGGCGGCATCGCCGCTGACCATCTGTGTTGACTCCTCAAAGTTGCTCAACACCTGGCAGATATCAGACATCCACGTCCACTCCTCATTGTAGACTTGAGGAATCTGAGTGACCTGAATACCAGTTCTGGTGGAAGTTGACATCTGGCAGTCTACAATGGCTCTGTGCTGCTGGTAAACTCTGGATAACATGTTTAATGTCGAATTCCATCTTGTGGGCACGTCGCACAACAGTCGGTGAGCGGGCAGTTGTAGGCGGCGCTGCGCTGCCCTGAGAGTGGCAGCATCTGTGGTCGACTTGCGGAAATGCGCACAGATGCAGCGCACCTTGGTGAGCAAATTAGACAGATTGGGGTATGTCTTGAGGAACCACTGAACTATGATATTGAACACGTGGGCCAGGCATGGCACATGTGTCAGTCTGCCGAGTTGCAGAGCCGCCACCAGGTTACGCCTGTTATCACACACAACCATGCCTGGCTTGAGGTTCACCGGTGCCAGCCACAGATCGGTCTGCGCCGTGATGCCCTGTAACAGCTCTTGGGTGGTGTGCCTTTTGTCACCTAAGCTCAGCAGTTTGAGCACCGCCTGCTGGCGCTTACCCACGGCACTGCTGCTGCGCCTAGAGCTACTGACTGAAAGCGCCGTTCCCACGGATGGTAATTCGGAGGTGGAGGAGGAGGAGGGGTCGGAGGAGGAGGCTTAGTATGTCTGCGAGACCGTGACCGAGGTAGGCCCCGCAATCCTTGGTGTGGGCAGTACATGAGCGGCCCCAGGGTCAGACTCGGTCCCAGCCTCCACCAAGTTAACCCAATGTGCCGTCAGTGATATATAGTGTCCCTGCCCGGAAGCACTTGTCAACGTGTCCGTGGTTAGGTGGACCTTCTCAGAAACAGCGTTGGTCAGGGCACGGATGATGTTCTGTGACACGTGCTGGTGTAGGGCTGGGACGGCACATCGGGAAAAATAGTGGCGGCTGGGGACCGAATACCGAGGGGCAGCCACCGCCATGAGATTGCTAAAGGCCTTGGTCTCTACCAGCCTATAGGGAAGCATCTCCAGGCTCAGCAATTTGGAGATGTGGACGTTGAGGGCTTGGGCATGTGGGTGGAACTGTATTTCCTCTTGCGCTCCAGCGTCTGCTGTAAAGACAGCTGAACGCTGCGCTGGGACACCCGTGTCTCCTCATCGTCCGACACATCTTTACACACTTCTTCCACTAAGTCTACAATGTCATCATCATCACCCACAGACTGCGACAGTTGGAAAACTTGGGCATCGGAAACGAGGTCAGCAGCAACCTGAGAAGTGGTTTGTGACTCTGGGAAGGGTCCAGAAAACAGTTCCTCAGAGTATGCCGAATCGCATTCCAAATTTTCCTGGGAGGGGGCAGACTGGGGGGAAGCAGGTTGAGGTGGAGGAGCCAGAGGAGTGCTCCCTTGCGTAACGTGGGTGCACTGCGTGGAAGACTGACTGGTGGACAAATTACTTGAAGCATTGTCTGCAATCCACGACATCACATGTTCGCACTGTTGTGGTTTCAACAGTCCTCTACCACGTGTCCCTGTAAGTTGAGACATGAATCTAGGGAGTGTAGCTCTGCGGTGTTCCCCTGCTCCCTCATCAGCAGGTACTGTCTCACCCTGCCCAGGACCACGGCCTCTGCCCCCTGCAGTCAGTAATTGAATGCCCACGCCCACGCCCTCGTCTTCGACCCTTAGCCCTGGGATTACACATTTTCTGTATATAAGTGTATTATATGTACAAAAAAAAATGGGCCTGCTGTACTGAAACCCACAAACTTGTTCAATCTGAACAAGAAAATATATAGGTGGATAAGTCAGAGCAAAATTACGTATGTTATTACGTACAGTGCAGTATGGAGCAATTACACTGAAACTATTAGATTAGGCAGACTTGGTCTGCTTAATTGCACCCCAGACAAATGTCGCACAGAGATTTTTGTAATGTAGCTGTATCAGTGAGAGCAAAAGACCTTTTTTAATTACGTGACGTACAGTATAGGTCACCTGGACAGAAAATACGGATTGTGCTTTGTATATAGGTGGATAAGTTAGAGCAAATTTATGTATGTTATTACGTACCGTGCAGTTTGGAGCAATTACACGGAAACTATTAGATTAGACAGACTTGGTCTGCTTAAGTGCAACCCAGACAAATGTCGCACAGAGATTTTTGTAATGTAGCTATATCAGTGAGAGGAAAAGACCTTTTTTAATTACGTGACGTACAGAATGTTTCACCTGGACAGAAAATACGGATTGTGCTTTGTATATAGGTGGATAAGTTAGAGCTAAATTACGTATGTTATTACGTATCGTGCAGTATGGAGCAATTACACTGAAACTATTAGATTAGGCAGACTTGGTCTGCTTAATTGCATCCTAGATAAATGTCGCACAGAGATTTTTGTAATGTAGCTGTATCAGTGAGAGCAAAAGACCTTTTTTAATTAAGTGACGTACAGAATTTGTCACCTGGACAGAAAATACGGACTGTGCTTTGTATATAGGTGGATAAGTTAGAGCTAAATTACGTATGTTATTACGTACCGTGCAGTATGGAGCAATTACACTGAAACTATTAGATTAGGCAGACTTGGTCTGCTTAATTGCAACCCAGATAAATGTCGCACAGAGATTTTTGTAATGTAGCTGTATAAGTGAGAGCAAAAGACCTTTTTCAATTACGTGACGTACAGAATGTGTCACCTGGACAGAAAATACGGATTGTGGTGAGTGGACAGCTGAACTGTGACGTACAGAATGGTTCCACACAGCTGTATGAAATGGATTTGTATCACTGAGATAAAACAAGAAAAAAAACATTTTTTTTAATTTTTTAAAATTTTTTTTATATATATATATTTTTTAACGTGACGTGCAGAAAATATCAGAGAGCAAACTCAGCCCCTGCTGACGGTGGATATTTTGACTGCAACCCAGAAAAATGTCGCACTCAGATTTTTCTAATGTAGCTGTATCAGTGAGAGCAAAAGACCTTTTTTAATTACGTGACGTACAGTATATGTCACCTGGACAGAAAATACGGATTGTGGTGAGTGGACAGCTGAACTGTGACACACAGAATGGTTCCACACAGCTGTATGAAATGGATTTGTATCACTGAGATAAAACAACAAAAAAACTATTTTTTTATTTTATTTATTTTATATATATATTTTTTTTATATATATATTTTTTTAACGTGACGTGCAGAAAATATCAGAGAGCAAACTCAGCCCCTGCTTACTGTGGCTATTTTGACTGCAACCCAGACAAATTTCCCACAGAGATTTTTCTAATGTAGCTGTATCAGTGAAAGCAAAAGACCGTATTTGATTACGTGACGTACAGTATGGGTCACCTGGACAGAAAATACGGATTTTGGTTTGTGGTGAGTGGACAGCTGAACTGTGACACACAGAATGATTCCACACAGCTGTATGAAATGGATTTGTATCACTGAGATAAAACAATAAAAAAACTATTTTTTTATTTTATTTTTTTTATATATTTTTTTTTATATATATATTTTTTTAACGTGACGTGCAGAAAAAAAAAGTGTTATATATGGCGATAGCTGCACTACTAGTGCCAGCCAGCCATTCAGGAGACAAAAAAAAGTGTCTTGTAGCCCTTAGAAGGGCTGTTGGGTTCTTTTGATATCACTCCTGCCTAACAGAGAACTAAACCAGGCTCTAACACTCTCCCTGAAACGCAGCAGATCTGTCCCTAATGACATCCAGACAGCATCTGAGCCGAGCACCGCGGGCAGTCACTAGTATATTCCAGGGTCACCTGATCAGGCCAGCCAACCCCTGCTATCGACATGTAAGGGCCCCACGTGATGCTGGGTGTACCGCAGAGTCTCTTGGCTTGTGATTGGCTGAGTTAATAGGCGCCAAAAATTCAAAATGTCGGAGATGCCATTTCCTCGAGCATGGCGAGATACTCGTCCGAACAGTGAGCACTTACTAGTACTGTAATGCTCGAACGAGCACCAAGCTCGGATGAGCATGCTCGCTCATCTCTAATTAGCATACAAATTCGGACTCATTAGCGTACAATGCGTAGCATTAGCATACAAATTTGTACGCATTAGCATACAATGCATAGCATTAGCGTACAAATCAACATTACAGTGAATGCCAGTACTCTTCCGCACGTTTATTCGCTGCGTAGCAGCGAACAAACGTGCGGAGAAGAGACTCAAGCATTGCGCTCGAGTACACTCGGTGTTCGGCCGAACACCGGGCGGACCCGAGCGTAGGCATGCTCGGCCGATCAGCGATTTCGGCCGAGCATGCTCGCTCAACACTAGACAGAACCAATCATAATGGATTTGTTATAGCTAAACTATGAAAAATCACTGCCTGTTTTGCCAGAGCCTTATTTCAAGTTTTAAAGAAAGTTTTCTGTGAGAAGGGGCAAATACCCTAGCACATTTTAAAGTGACCCAAAGTTCTCACTCAATGTGGAACATTTATTAAAGGGGTTGTTCCACAGAAAATATTCTACAGTTTTCAAACCAGCACCTGGATCTGATTACTTTTGTAATTGCATTAATTACAAATTTAGCATAGCCACTGAGTTATTCAATAAAATGTATAGTGCCATCTGCCATTTATTTTTGTTTCTTATTTCTTTGACCTGCTCACTGAGATGGCCGCACATGCTCAGTTTCATCCTTCAGGTGTCTCCTGAGCTGTCATAGGCAGAGCATGGACGCTAAGCTGTAGCAGAAAAGACTCTCCCCTGGAGCTGTCAGCTGGATATAAATCTAGCAGAGCAAAGAATAGGGGGATCTCTGGATCCATGTGAGCTAAAGGGTGGGTTCTAGATTTGTTAGAAAGAGATTTTTTACATTAGTCATGAGATAGCCCCTTCTATGTAACATTATAAAAGAAAAATAAAATAAATGTCATGCAAGTCATTACATGCACATTATAAAGAAATATTCCAAACTTGCAAAGCAGGACATAAAATCTTGCAGTCTTGCTATGTACTGTTGCTATAATGTTTTATTTTGCTATTTGTTGGAATATTTATAAATGAATATGGGGCATTCTGTGCATTTTATACACAGCCAGGCCACAGTTACCACACATAGATCACCACAAATTGCCATGGTATACCTGTGTTCGTAGCCTGAAACCAAGGCAAATGCAGGTGCAGCAGGGCAATTAGCAGTAATCTGCACCATGGCTTGCCGCAAACATGTAGCAGCACTTTTATTGTTTCTAAGTCTAATTTATTCATCAAGTTTAGCATAGCCATCATATTCTTTATTCGGTAAGTCTAGGTTTTGTCAACAAGCAATCTAGCTCCTCTTCTATAATTTGTTTTGACAGCTGCTTATATCACAGCTGCAGGTGCTACGTCCACGTCACTTAGAGATACATTATTTTGATTTACACTTGTCATTTGTATGCTAAAATGTTCAAACTAGAACATCTCCTAAAAATTTTCCAATCATCTAGAATTACAGGAAAGGCAATTTACATTTTAATATTAGACATTACGCATTACATTTAATGTTTGTACCTTGGTTTAAACAGCCTTTTTATTGTAGTTTTAGCTGAAGCCACTTCTATTAGATAAGTAATACCTCAGAAGTGGAAACACATTGATTTTGTGGGTTAAATAACATTTGGTCAGTGTTTAATCATGATAATGTTCCGAAAGTACTATGATGTATCAATGACATACGGTTCTAGTCCAACATTTATTGACTACCTATAGTATATGGTAACGGGAATATATGGTGTACAGAGGTGCTAGAGTTGCATATTTATGCTTCCAAAGAAGTGGAGTATGGTAGGCAACTATGGAGCGTGATGCAGAGAAATATGTTTTTTCTCTTAGGTTTGGGTTATGTCTAAAACCTGAAATAGGGCCACAATGTTGGAGTTGGGGATGAGCTCGACAAACTCTGACTCTATTTACTCAGGTAATTTAGGTTGTTGACAGTGTTGAGCGACAAATACGATTTTTCTCACGCTTCGTGGTAACTAATCAGGTTTTCCTAAAATGGTGGCTGCACATGTTACAAAGTGAAAGTGAGAGACCTGGAAACACAATATCTCTCATAATACCGTGCAGTCAGCCAATCTGCAGATAGCCATTCCATGTGATGTTACAGCCCTATAAAGCCTCATCCTGCACAGTCTCCGCCATTGTCCTGTGAGCGGAGCATAGGGAAATATATGGCAAGTACTCATGCACTAGGGAAAGTGTTGCTGAAAATTAGAGATGAGCGAGTCATCCAAAAGTCGCTTCGCCGAATATTCGCCAAATTTCTGACAAGATTTGTACCTAAACAAATTTATTGGGTCGAATCTACATTCAAAAAAACAATGGTTGTTTTGCGAACATTCCTGCACAAATTACGAACGTACATTCAGTGTAGTTAAAAGTACGCAATACGTAAGGATTAGCGTACAAAAGTGCTTACGAATCCTTAGCGTACTATTAACGCACAAATGCCGTGGCCTACAGTCTTTAGAGGCAATCCATATGAGGTAGAAAAATAAGGTGCTCACTGCTAGCTATCCAGCTAAGTGCATAATTTACTAAAAACACTGGACAATAAGTGCATAATAGAACACATACACGTACATTGCAGTACCTGAAAAAGAATACACACAATGGGCTAAAGTGCTGAAACAGTAAAAACAGTGTAGCTAAAATACAGCAAAGACATAAGTATGCAAACATTTTAGTGCAATCAATTTCACATTTGCAAGCATAAAAGGCTCAGATATATGTTAGAGTCTCTCCTCGTGGCTCCTTAGCATGATAAAACACTGTCTGGAACACATAGTCCAAAATTCAATTGTAATCCACGTGAGGTAATATTGTACTCCAAACAGGTAATGTGTAATCCACATACATATTAGAAAATAGCAGCACATAGAGAACCCTTTTTGCAAAGGGGGCTCCCAAATAACCTGAGAAGGGGGGAAAAAGGAAAATAGGCATGCTTAGGCGCAACTGGGACTTTTCTGCAGAATGGGTGGAATCCTGACAGCCATTCTCATCCAGGTGAGAGTCAAATGGGGGCAATACAAACAACCAAACATAAAAACTGGCCAACTAGCATTTACCCATCAGGTGCAGTCCATGGTGTGGCTCCCATAGGTCCTCCTGAGGTGTCCATTACATCACCCAGCCAGTAGAATGGTTCCTCAGATGAGGGACCTGAAGTCCTCCTCGCTGGAACTGCTGCTAAAGGTAATCAGAGGATGCTCCTGTCTCGCTGCCGTAGCAGAACTCCAGTGCCCTCTTCTTCCGGAATTTGGACTTGACCGAGTCCGGTTGGTGGTGACTCTGGCGAGCGCTGCAGCCATTTGTGCTTTTCCGGATTCTCCTGCCGGGACAGCAGGGGTAAGGACTTCCAGCTGCAGCGGTTCTGGCAAGGTTGCATCCAGGGAAGTAGCCCCAGCTTCCCCGGCTGCTGCTGGCTTCATCTTCCACGGTAGCTGGTATTGGTGGATGACCGTGGATTGGAACATAAACAATGTTGTCGTCAGCTGACCCAGCTGAAAAGACTGTGGTGGTGGTGCTGGCAGTCCAGGAATCAAAGGTTCCGGCTGTGGCTGTGGCTTTTCCCTGAACCGCAGGACTCCATCTGGTGACTCCTGAAGGCAGCGCAAGCGTCCTGGACCTGGTGGTTCACCCAGCCACACTTCAGGTTCTGTTGTAGGTACCAGAGGCTTTGAAGGAGGGTAAATCCGGTCGCAAATGGCCTTTCAGGGATGCCATGGGCGTGTACTCCACCTGATCCCCCACATACAGGGTGTGCCGCGGTTGTGGCAGGTACGGCCGTTTCATCGACCTGTGGCCCACAAAATACTCCTTTCCGTCCTCATCGGCTGCCAGGAAGCCAGACCCTCTCTCAACAGAAAACCACAGGACTATTCCCTTTCGGTGTTCCGATGCAGGATCTCCCGGCCTAGGGTTGTCCAGTACCTGGATGACCCAGTCCTCCATGGCTTTTTTATAGTCCTAGAGGGTCTGCGAATGGGCTGTCAACGATAGTGGCACAATTGGGTTCTGCCTTATGGAAGGTGTTGTCATGGATCTCCTCCTGGGTGGTGAAGTGGACGCTCCAGCCGCCTCCACCACACGAGCCACAGCAGACGCTCCAGACGCACCAGCCACAGCAGATGCACCAGCCGCCTGATGACGAATAACCGTCTAACGATGTGCAGCTAACTCCGCAGGTGGTAAGGAAAATAAGGGCACTGTCGGTGGTTTACTCGCCTTCAGTTCAGAGTGTGACACCCTGATGTCTGGAGCGGGTGGTGGTTCAAGTCCCCAAAGGCCATCTGGTTCCAGTTGGGATGCAGCTTTTTAGCCATGCTTGCTACTTGCTCAGTGTTCAGCACTGGTCTAAACTGGTTCAGAGGAGAGTGGAGTAGTGAGGGAGGAGTCTTCATTCCCTATACGAGCAAATAGTTAGATCCTGGTGGACCGGGCTGATTTTTTCCAGTCCTGAGGGAGGCGTATCTTTACTTTCCCGCTCTTGCTGGGGCGTATCGTCATTTTCCCGCCTCACGCAGAATGCGTACGTTTCGTACGTTTCATACGTATCATACGTATCGTTAGCGTTCAAATTTTTGCAGATTTACGAATAATACAAAGCGAATCCTAAAAAATCCAGATTTGCTTCAGAGGAGATAATTTCCAAGATTCGATACGAATCTACAAAGCGGCGAATAGATTCGCTTATCTCTACTGAAAATGATTAATAGAAGAATATTGGCGAGGGAGAGTGCAGGGAGAGTGTACGGATAGTACAGGGATACTTATTATGTATCAGTTTTATTTATTTCTATGTTTACTTATTCCTACACCAGACGTAAATGATATGTAATTCATTACCAATAACATGGAAGCCTTTATTATTCCACTGTCAGCATGCCAAACAAATACCATCTAGTCTGCACCCCTTAGGGGGGTCAGGTATTAATGATGACTATCCATATCTTTTGCTAAATCATCCTGTCCTAGAAAAGTCAGCAAGATGCAGAGAGAAGAGGATGTTCTGGATGACATATTCTCATTGATATAAGATGATGTGGAAAATCAGATTGCAGAAGAAGGGATTCCACCTGTAGAGCAGGAAAGCGCTGGGGTTGAAGAAGTGGCTGTGCCAGAGCTGATTATTATTCTGTGTTTACTGTCAAATAACCTGCAGGAGATTGTAGGCAAGAACAACAATAATATGCATATTTACCCCCCCCACCTAACCAGCCAAACCCCATACCAGCAACAGCCTCTGTTTAAAGGTGTCGTGTGGTAATTAACAATGAAGACCGACTATACAGTGCAGTCTACATTATTAAATGAAAGACAGCTGTGAACTAATTGGCTGCTTGGTTCTTCAACGCAACATGGCCGCAACCCATCCGCAGCATGGACGGTTTGTGTGGCCGTCTATACCTTAAGGCAAAGTGACCTGGGTATATCTGATTTATAGCGATTTGTAGCAAATTAATTTCTTGCAAAAATAACCAAAAAGGGGCCAAAGGACAGAAAGTAACAACTCCTTGACCGACACTCCTTAAATATACAATAATACTAAGCACCACGATGTGGGAAGAGTGTACAATAATGAGACCTAAGGTATAGCTTTTAATAATTCATATGATAAAAAGATTAGCGCCAAAACCTTAATAAGGTACAAAAGACAAACATCACAAATAAATCATGATAAAAAATGGAACAGTCTTACCATATCCTATGTAGTTACCCATAGATACGAAACATCATATTTGCGAGTTGGGGCGGTGTTGAGATGTCATATCGAGATGGCAAGAGACTCGGTGTCATATACCGGTGCTCAGGTAGACAGGAGTGGGCAGCAGTCCCTATTATAACCCTATATTCTTGGCAGGAGGGGGACTGCACTGGACCTACCTATCTACACAGAGCACCCTCCCCGAAAAGGGGGGGGGGGGGGTCCCGTCCGGATACCTGTCCTTAAGGATGGCCAATTCCCTGAACTAGAACAATGTGTGTCCACTCCCGACCTGACACGTTTCTGTTGAATAGCTCATCAGGGGAGTGATCAAAATATCAAAAGTAGGGAGGTTAAATGACTAGCATTAAAGTATATCACAAGCTGGTAATATGATAGGGTACATGAAAAAAGGCTGTTCCAGTGGGAACACAATGAGTCCCTAAAAATCTCCAGTGGGAGAAATAGGCAATAAGTGCATACCAAACACAAACCCATGGTGTTGGCAAAAAAGGGAGACCCTAATGGTCGACACTTAGGGCATCCATAATAGAAAACCTGGTGTAGGTAAAAAGGTGTGCCCGAGGTCAATGGAGGGGCGCCAGGTAGAGTTATGCAGAATCTTTTCTTATAAACCTATGTGGTGTCATTAGTTTCTTATTGATTCTAAAAATCTATGAATAAATTGACAAGTGGATGTTACCAGTTAAGAGGGTATCCCTACACATCCTGGCACTGTCCAATCAGTGCTGGCAGTGTCACACAGCCCTTTGACAGGGGTAATGGTAACACCCAGTTGTCAAATTATTTGCATCGGCACAATGTGCAGGCACATGTCACGCTCTGGTGTGGGGGGGAAAGCCACACCGAGCGTACGAGGGATGGGGACACACAAAACCAGGGAGACGGTCACCTCCTGCAGAGGACCCTGTGACTAGGCCCTAGGCTGACTACCAGTATGAACAATCCTGGAAGGTAGGAATGTTCATACACAGGAACCTAATATAAATACACCCTAGAAACCCCTGCAGGCTAGTGACTCCAGAGAGTAAACCCGTTCCTCCAAGTATAAGGAGGAACAGGAGACTCCAAAAGGAAAACAACAAATGAAGACAGAAACTTAACTTAAGTCGAACTCAGCAACAGGATCTCAGCCGAGATCCACACCACTCTCAACCCAGCAAGTAGAAAATATAAACCGCAAGGGATACTGGGAGAGGAAGGGGTAAATAGGGGAAAGCTGATTGCCAAGCGGCAACAGCTGAGGGGAAGAGCACACAAACAAAGGGAATGGCCTGTCAAGATGTCACTTCGAAAGCCGTGCAGAACGTCTGATTCCAGACGCAGGTCTACTCGTGACATTACCCCCCCTTTTACGGGTGACCTCCGGACACCCAGGACCAACTTTCTCAGGATGACACCTGTGAAAGGCTTTCACCAAACGACTGGCATTCACGTCAGCTGCCGGTACCCATGACCTCTCCTCAGGACCATAACCCTTCCAATGAACCAGATATTGAAGGGTCCCCCGAAGAACTCGAGAATCAATTATCTTGACAATCTGAAATTCCAAATTACCATCCACCAAGACAGGCACGGGTGGCAAGGGAGATGGCTCCAGAGGTTCAACATACCTCTTCAACAAAGATCTGTGAAACACATTATGGATTTTCAGGGCCTGAGGAAGTTCAAGACGAAATGCTACAGGATTAATAATGGCCGTGATCTTATATGGGCCAATAAATCTTGGACCCAACTTCCAAGAAGGAACTTTCAACTTAATGTTCCTAGTAGACAGCCACACAGAATCACCCACATTTAGGTCCGGACCATCCATGCGTCTCCTGTCAGCCACACGTTTGTACTTGTTACCCATATTTATCAAGTTATTTTGAATTTTTCGCCATATGGAAGACAATGATGACGAAAAACGTTCTTCCTCAGGAATACCAGAAGTATCAGAACCAGAAAATGTGCCAAACTGCGGGTGAAAGCCATATGCACCAAAAAATGGTGACTTACCAGTGGAGTCCTGTCTGCGATTATTTATGGCAAACTCAGCCAGAGACAAAAACGAGGACCACTCCTCCTGGTTCTCAGAGACAAAACATCTCAAGTAAGTCTCTAGATTCTGATTGGTACGCTCAGTCTGTCCATTCGTCTGGGGATGAAAGGCAGAGGAAAAAGACAGATGCACCCCGAGCCGACTACAGAACGCCCTCCAGAATCTGGACACAAACTGAGTCCCACGATCAGAGACCACGTCAGTGGGAATGCCATGAAGTTTCACAATGTTGTCAACAAACACTTGTGCAAGAGTCTTAGCATTGGGGAGACCGGGTAATGCAATAAAGTGCGCCATTTTACTAAAACGATCTACAACCACCAGAATAACTGTCTTACCAGACGACTCAGGCAGATCAGTAATGAAGTCCATGGATAGGTGGGTCCATGGTCTGGACGGGATGGGTAATGGAAGTAGGGGTCCAGAGGGACGGGTATGTGTCACCTTAGAGCGTGCGCAGACACTACAGGCTGACACATATTCCTCTATAGAGTAAATATTGGTCGGCACTCCTTATAATATATTTAGGTGCTCAGTGGTAAAGGGTGCATATAGACAAATCTTGGATACCACGGCACTCAATAAGTAGATAAAGCAATATTTGCATTTAGATATTTTTATTGTATCCATCCAATTATATCAGAGAAGTAACAAGGGCCAACGTTTCGGTCATTACAGACCTTTTTCACGGCCTCATTCTCTATCGTAATAGGTTTGTATGGAGGTGATCCTCCATACAAACCTATTACGATAGAGAATGAGGCCGTGAAAAAGGTCTGTAATGACCGAAACGTTGGCCCTTGTTACTTCTCTGATATAATTGGATGGATACAATAAAAATATCTAAATGCAAATATTGCTTTATCTACTTATTGAGTGCCGTGGTATCCAAGATTTGACACATATTCCTCAACACACTTACGCAGCCCAGGCCACCAGAATCTACGAGAGATGAGGTCGACAGTGGATTTACTCCCAGGGTGTCCCGCAAGCACCGAAGAATGATGCTCCTCAAACACCCTATGACGCAAATCCGAAGGAAAAAACAACTTCCCAGGAGGGCAAGACTCCGGTGCATCTCCCTGGGCCTCAAACACTTTAGCCTCAAGATCAGGGTAAAGAGCGGATATCACCACTCCTTCAGACAATATAGGGCTCGGATCTTCAAAATCACCACCCCCGGGAAAACTACGTGACAAGGCATCTGCCTTCACATTCTTAACCCCAGGACGGTATGTGACAATGAAATTGAATCTGGTAAAGAACAAAGACCATCTGGCCTGCCTCGGATTAAGTCGTCTAGCAGACTCCAGGTAAGCCAGATTTTTGTGATCCGTGAATACCGTGATTGGATGAATCGCCCCTTCCAACCAATGACGCCATTCCTCAAAAGCCAACTTAATGGCCAGTAACTCTCTGTTACCCACATCATAACTTCTCTCCGCCGCAGAGAGTTTTTTCGAAAAAAAAGCACATGGGCGCCATTTACCAGGTGACGGGCCCTGTGATAACACAGCTCCTACCCCCACATCGGATGCGTCAACCTCCACAATGAAAGGTTGTGACACATCTGGCTGCACCAATATAGGGGCAGAAGAAAAGCACTCCTTTACAGCGGAGAAGGCTTGCAACGCTGCATCAGACCACACAGAGACATCCGTCCCTTTCTTAGTCATGTCAGTTAAGGGTTTAACTATAGTCGAATAGTTCTTAATAAATTTTCGGTAATAGTTGGTGAACCCCAAAAATCGCATAAGAGCCTTCAGATTTTCAGGTCGGTCCCAGTTCAGAACCGCACCGACTTTCTCTGGATCCATACGAAAACCTGAAGATGAAAGCAGGTATCCTAAGAATTGCACCTCATGTACAGCAAAAGCACATTTCTCTAATTTTGCATACAACTTGTTATCTCTTAAGATTTGCAACACCTGCCTCACATGATCCTGATGTGTCCCAATATCTGGAGAATAGATTAGTATGTCGTCCAAATACACGACTACAAACCTCCCCACAAGATGATGAAAAATGTCATTAACAAAATGCTGGAAGACAGCAGGAGCATTGGTCAACCCAAAAGGCATGACCAGGTTCTCAAAGTGGCCCTCAGGAGTGTTAAAGGCAGTCTTCCATTCATCCCCTTCTTTGATCCTGACCAGATTATATGCCCCCCTTAAGTCCAACTTGGAGAACACCTTGGCATCCACAATCTGGTTGAACAAGTCAGGAATCAAAGGAAGGGGATATGGATCACGGACAGTAATCCTATTGAGTTCACGGAAATCCAGACATGGCCTAAGGGTTCCGTCCTTTTTTTTCACAAAAAAGAACCCTGCTGCCACCGGAGATTTGGAAGGCCTAATATGTCCTTTGGCCAAACTCTCAGCAATATATCCCTTCATGGCCGTTCTCTCAGGTCCAGAAAGGTTATACAGTCTAGATTTGGGCAATTTTGCTCCAGGGATAAGATTGATAGGACAATCGTATTCCCGGTGAGGGGGTAAATCCTGACATCCACCTTCTGCAAATACATCAGAAAAATCCGATATAAAAGAAGGAAGAGTCCTAGTGGTTAAAGCAGAAAAAGATGTATTAAGGCAATTGTCAACACAATAATCGCCCCAATCCACAATTTGTCTAGTATGCCAGTCAATGGACGGATTATGTTTGCTTAACCACGGTAAACCCAAAACCACAGGAGCAGGAAGACCTTCCAACACAAAACATGAAATAAGCTCCTGATGAAATTCACCCACTCTTAATTTGATATCATGCACCATCTGAGATAAGCACTTCTGAGAGAGAGGTGCAGAATCAATGGCGAACACAGAAATCCTCTTATCCAAAGAACTTGGCGACAATCCATGCATACGGACAAACTGAGCATCAATCAAGTTCACCCCTGCCCCGCTGTCAATAAACACCTCAATTTTCACAACTTTTGACTCTAGCGCCACCTCGGCAGTCAGGAGAAAACGGGTACTACAGGATGAAGACAAATGCACATCTTCAGTCTCCCTACCCACCCCACCAAGAGTGAGATGAGGATTCAACGCCCCCTTTTCTTTTCTCTCTTTTAGAGCTAGGAAGCATGGACATACATTGATAAAATGTCCTTTCTGACCACAGAAGAAACACACTCCCTTTTTATTACCAAGATGTTTATGGGTGGATACAGGAGTGGCTCCCCCTAATTGCATAGGTTCATCCCCAGACATCAACCTAGGGGAATATTCACCCAAAGTGTCATAGGAAGCCGGTACACTATGAGATAGTACGTCCTGAGAGCGGGGGCCCCTAGATCGCTCTCTCAGGCGCCTATCCATGCGCACAGCAAGAGACATAGCGGCCTCCAAAGACACAGGAGTTTCCTGAAAGGCCAAAGCGTCCTTCAGCCTTTCAGACAAACCTTGACAGAATTGGCTACGTAAAGCCGAATCGTTCCATTCAGTATTGGTCGCCCACCTCCGAAACTCAGAGCAATAAGTCTCAACCGGCCGCTCACCCTGACAAAGGTTACGTATCTGGGTCTCCGCCAGGGAGATACGATCCGGGTCATCATAGATAATCCCTAGGGTCTTGAAAAATTCATCTACTGACCGGAGAGCCAGCGATCCGGCCGGCAGAGAAAAGGCCCATGACTGCGCATCCCCTTTAAGCAGCGAGATGACCACACCAACCTTCTGTTCCTCATTACCAGAAGAATGTGGACGCAGTCTGAAATACAATTTGCACGCCTCCCTAAATAGAACAAAATTATCACATTCCCCAGAAAATCTATCCGGGAGGGGGACCTTAGGCTCCAAACAGGCCTGACACTCAGCACCCCCAGAACCACCAGCCTGTGGCCTCTGAATCAGGTTGCGGATGTCAGCCACCTCCAAGCTGAGTCCCTGCAGCCGTTCAGCCAGTGTAGCAATAGCATCCATGTTAGCACAAAAATGATATAAATTTTTGTTAGTGGGCGGTTTATAATGTCACGCTCTGGTGTGGGGGGGAAAGCCACACCGAGCGTACGAGGGATGGGGACACACAAAACCAGGGAGACGGTCACCTCCTGCAGAGGACCCTGTGACTAGGCCCTAGGCTGACTACCAGTATGAACAATCCTGGAAGGTAGGAATGTTCATACACAGGAACCTAATATAAATACACCCTAGAAACCCCTGCAGGCTAGTGACTCCAGAGAGTAAACCCGTTCCTCCAAGTATAAAGAGGAACAGGAGACTCCAAAAGGAAAACAACAAATGAAGACAGAAACTTAACTTAAGTCGAACTCAGCAACAGGATCTCAGCCGAGATCCACACCACTCTCAACCCAGCAAGTAGAAAATATAAACCGCAAGGGATACTGGGAGAGGAAGGGGTAAATAGGGGAAAGCTGATTGCCAAGCGGCAACAGCTGAGGGGAAGAGGTGTGGGGAAGAGCACACAAACAAAGGGAATGGCCTGTCAAAGATGTCACTTCGAAAGCCGTGCAGAACGTCTGATTCCAGACGCAGGTCTACTCGTGACAGCACAATAGCAGAGGAATGGCTCAATGCGAAGCTCTATAAAAAGATGCCCCAGAATTGTAATCTCAGGGTGAATAAAAGTATTTACTAAAGCAAAGCTGTCCAGAATGGGGATAAGTTCTCTTTAGGAGAAGTGCGTGTGTCTCAAACATTGTGCCCAGCATGCTTCCTGTCTCTATGTCATATTTGAAACTGATTTTCCTTTACCACCTATATTCAATCGATTGCCTACTCATGTCATCTTCACTTTAGAAGCATCTCCAGAATTCGCCCTTTTCTTACTGTAGAAACAACAAAAACTCTCATTGTTACCCTTATCCATTCTTGTCTTGATCACTGTAACTCATTATTAATCGGCCTTCCCCTCAGTAACCTTTGCCTTCTTTAATCTATTCTGAATGCAGCAGTCATGCCTTTATACAATGTAAAGTAGTCAGTGTACAGCTTGTACAACAGTATAAATTTGGTGTGCCTTCAAAATAACTCAATACACAGCCATTCATTTCTAAACGGCTGGCAACAGAAGTGAGTACACCCCTAAGAGAAAATGGCCAAATTGTACCCAAAGTGTCAATATCTTGTGTGACCACCATTATTTCCCAGCACTGCCTTAACTCTACTGGGTATGGAGTTCACTAGAGCTTCACAGGTTGCCACTGGAATCCTCTTCCACTCCTCTATTATGACATCATGGAGCCGGTGGATGCTAGAGACCTTGCACTCCTCCATCTTCGGTTTGAGGATGCCCCACAGATGCTCAGTAGGGTTTAAGGCCTGTTTCACACGAACGTTGTGTTTTGCGGTCCGCAAATTGCGGATCCGCAAAAAAAACGGATGGCGTCCGTATGGCATCCGTATTTTTTGCGGATCCACTGTAACATTGCCTATCCTTGTCCGCAAAACGGACAAGAATAGGACATGCTCTACTTTTTTTTGCGGGCCACGGAACGGAGCAACGGATGCGGACAGCACACGGTGTGCTGCCCGCATTTTTTGCGGGCCCATAGAAATGAATGGGTCCGCATTTTTCATGTGAAAAATGCGGATCGGAGCCCGCAAAAAATGCTGTCGTGTGAAAGAGGCCTAAATCTGGAGACATGCTTGTCCAGTCCAGCACAATCAGTTTCTTTAGCAAGGTAGTGGTCATCTTGTAGGTGTGTTTGGGGTTGTTATCATGTTGGAATACTGCCTTGCGGTGCAGTTTCTGATGGGAGGGGATCATGTTCTGCTTCAGTATGTCACAGTACATACAGAAAATCACAAGCTGATATTAGGCAAACCTATAGCTCAGTGGTAAGGTAGTTTTCTCATGTGTAGTATTTAGAGATGAGCGAATCATGCGCCGAACCTTTTCTAAAATTTGTATATTCGACGAATAGATTATTATTATTAATAGAATATTATGTGCTATTAGCGAATATTCGCTCACTAATAACGAACGTTCATTTTTCAAAAGGTATGCAACTTTATACGCTTTTAATCTATACACTGTTGCGTACGAATATAAGTCTCGCGAATACACGCACAACGCTACGTCATGGCGTACAAACCTCAGAGTCAGAGCGAATTTTGCAAGATGGCAACGGCAAGCAGCCGTTCGTGTCCATTCAGCTCTGAAGAGCAAAAGTACATGGTCTAGAAGATGGACAAGCTGGGCTATGATGGCAGTGGCACCCATCAACACCTGCACCAAGAAAAAAAACAAATAGTGGAAAGGGTGATACAAGGCCTGCGCCATCACTGTCAGAGTGAGCGGACCCCTGGTCGGACCTCAAATTGAAGTGCCCAGAGCGGCTAAGGCAGATCCGGGATGAGAGGGTGATTAACCAAAAATATTTGATAAGTATCATGTTAAAAAATTAGTTTACTGTCTGTATTGTATATGTACCAGTGCCATTAAAGAAAACAACGTGGGAGTGCGTAGTGCGCTGCAGCAATTTTCTTTCATGCTAGGCCACGCCTCTAACTCCACTCAAAGGCTAGGGCTACACGTTTACTAACACTAACTCTATGAAGATATTATGGGTGAGAGGAGGGGTTTTTCTGCGACTGTCGTGTCGCAGTCGCAGCATGTCGCATGTCGCAGTGCGACACCATAGACTTCCATTGTAAAAATTGTCACACGACATTGGTGCGACACAATGTCGCGCGACAACTGTCGCGAGTGTAGTTGTGCACTATGTGTCGCGCAACACATGTCGTCGTGTAGCCCTAGCCGAACAAGTGAAGGTACTCTCAGATACATGCCCCTTCCCAGTAATTTGCCTTAGGCTACATTCACATATGTGGCATTGATCTGGCAGGCTGTTCCATGGTATTTGTCCTGTCAATTCCCGGCGTTCTTGCGGATAGCGGTCGGATCAGCGCCGTCCCCCATTATTGTTAATGGTGCTGGCCGTTCTCCCTTTTGTGTCAGGCAAATGCCGGATCCGGACAGATCCGGTGGGCTGTTCCCGGCCGTAACAACCCGCCGGATCTCTAGCGCTAGTGTGAAAGTACCCTTATATACCCCTTCATAGTTAGCGCTTCCTCCTCCTACACACAGACTCAAAGATGTGCTCATGCTGCAGCTAATGTGTCTGGAGTGGGCGATATCAGACATATTCCCACGATAACGATATTAAGAAATTTACCGCGATAAATAAATACCCATTTAGAAGAAAGTAAAACTTGGGGCCTACATTATACTGTATGGGGGCATCCACAAGGAGACATTATACTGGACATGGGAGAAGGTGAAGGGAATGCTTTCTGCTTACCGTCACCCGTCTCTGCTTCCTATTGATGCAAAGACAGGTGACCACAGGACATAGCCACCCGTTCCCGGACACATCCGCTAAGTTCCTGACTGTCCCGCCGAATCCAGAACGGTTGGGACTGGAGCTATGGTATACTAGTGCATTATATGTGCTGTATTTCTATTTGTTATGTTTGCACCAGCAGAATGTGACACTCAGACATCATTTATTCATTCATTCAACCCCCCACCCCTCCCAACAAATGCCCCCTCCATCAAATAAGCACCCCAGATGTTCTATGTTCCCTTCACATAAAATGCCCACTCCAAACCACATCACCCTCCTCTCACCCATAATATCTTCATAGAGCATACCTCCCAACTTTTGAAAATTGCAAAGAGGGACAATATGTGTGACGTGCATCACGGCAGTTTTTTTTATACTAGGCCACGCCTCTAACTCCGCCCAAATCATAATTACTGGAACCCCTGTGGCCTTTTTTTTTCTTGCGCTTCATTGTCCATATAAATATTACTACATAAATCATCAGATTATAGATATTTTAAGGTCCAAATTACACCAAATAATGAAGGTCATGTCTAATATACAGGTAGAAACCAAACAGATAGTTTAGTAAGGAGCAATTTAGTAACTGTATTAATGCACATTTATGCATTAGTTCTCCAGGTCAAAAAGAGGGACATTTAAGGATCAAAGAGGGACAGAGGGACTTAGGTCAAAAAGAGGGACTGTCCCTCCCAAAGAGGGACACTTGGGAGGTATGATAGAGTTAGTGTTAGTAAACGGTCATAATAATAACAATTGTTGCAGAGCGACGTCACCAACGTCACCAACGTCACCAACGTTGCACTCGCCAGCAGAGACGTGCCCGGACTGCCCCAGAAGGACCTTCAGCTTCTAGTAAGTGTAAACATATTTAATTTATTTTTAATCCAGGCTATGTGGGAGTGCAGCTGCAGTGATATAAGAGCACTAGTGGTTAGGAATGGGATCCAACCCCAAACCATTCAGATCAGAGGTGTAGCTGAACGCACAGGGGGGGGCCAAACATACTTGAGTGCGCCCCCCCCCCACTTAGTGGCCTCCCAAACGCATGTTTCCAACTTCACAGGCACATACTACTTGTTGTTCTGGTTATAATATTGTATTAGAAAGATGACTGTATAAACTGCTAGATCATCTATGCTGTTAAGTACAGTACAATACCCTAGTCTAAATACTCTACCACCACATAATGCAGTAAAATATAGGAGTAATAGGAGTAACAAACAAGGGGACTCCTATGTTAAAGGAAAGCTGTCCCCAGTTTTTACATCACTAAACTAACAGTCCCCTGCCCCCATCAGACCTCAGATCAGCTTAATGTGCCCCCATCAGCGTATTGTGCATGCAGCGTCAGGTCCTAGTGCGCGCCGGCCAGGGAAAAGAGTGGAGCGCCGGACCGGAGGGCAGCCGCAGCGCGGGACAGGTAAGAAAGGTTTTTACTTTAAACATATGTGGCTGGGTGGGCTGATTTGAGGTCTGATGGGGGTCCCTACATACAAGTGAGCGCTTCCATAATGGAAGTGCTCACTTGTATTGGCATGATTGTGCTAAGGCCATTCCTGCGGGCCCCCCAGAGGCAGGGGGGGCCCAGAGCTGTGGCCCACCCTGCCCCCCGGTAGCTACGCCTCTGATTCAGATGTATCAGCATCAGAAGTTACAACTGTTAATTTGAGTTGAATGTAATGCCATTATTTAATGTTTTTTTACAGCTGCAGCACCACAGAGGAGCCCCTCTACCCCTCCTCCACCCCAGCCAGTGAAGAGCCCACCCACACCTCCAACACCCACCGAGGTAGAAGGTAGGTAAAATGAAAAGTGTAATGGGTGGAACTTCTGTGTTCAAAATATAAGCTAAATTTATGTTTTATCTTTTGTAGCTCCAACCGTCAGGGGAGAGGAAGCGGAGTTTTCCCCAGGACCCAGGGGAGGACCACCCAGTATGGGTTTCTAGTAAGTACAAAGCCCTAATTAGCACTAGGATCATGCCACCCCACATGTTATTGATAACTAGACTGTGTACACATTATGTTCTCCAAGTGGTTAGTGAAGCCGACATATCACAATAATTTTAAAATCAAGTTAGTTAAAGAAGTATAAACTTGTGTTACCCCAAAAATATTTAACAAAAATGTGAATCATATTATGAAGCGCTCAGACGCCATTTGCAGCAGGGCGACCCTTCCCCTCCAGGGCCCTCTAAGGAGATGTCTCTCTTGTCCCAGTGTAGGAGTGCCAAGGGGATTTTAGGCCTACAGTGTCTCTGGGGTATGTGTCACGGTGTTCCTACCTTGATGGACGAATAGGCCCCAGGCGGTGGCTCTGGCTGCAAAAATGATAGGTGGAATAATTGAGGGTCGTCGAGTGAAATGAAGTCCAGACCATCACTGGGGTGTTACAATTATAGTACATTCGCAATCTCTTTTTAACAAAGCGAGAAACAGCCCTGCACCTCACATAGATCCAGAGATCTGCCCCAATTACTGCTACATCAAGCTGGTTACTAAAGGGTAGTGTGACTAGTGTCTATTCTGCTGCATGTCAGGACTCATGTCCATCTCTCCCTATCACAGCTCAGGACAGGAGGCAGTTGAAGATTTAAACTGAGCATGTGCGGCCTTCTCAGTGAGCAGTTCAAAGAAAATTTAGAAAAAAAAAATACTCATTATTTAAAAATATATTTCACTGAATAACTGAGTCAGTTCTAGTAGATATACAAAATATTTCATGACATGCAACTAGTATTCAGATCCAGGTGCTGCTTTGAAAGTTTAGAATATTTTTCGTGGGACAACCCCTTTAACTTGATATTACATACTAATTATATTCCTGTTTCCACCCCTACAGACATACCCACTGACTTCGAGATGGAGGCCGCCATACGGCGATTTGGCGTGAAGCTCCACGCTGCCACCCGCCTCCTACGCAGCCTCCAGCTGGATCACCTAGAGCTGCAGCAAATGATGGCGGCACGTCGGCATCCGCTTTAATTTTTATTTTATTTATTTTTTGTATTTTTCTGTTTTTAAAAAGTTTTATTATTATTATTATTATTAATATTAATAATAATATTAGGTATATAACCTGGTATATAACCTTGTACACCTTTAACCCCTTCCTGACATACTGTGAAGAAATATTGTTAGGAAACATATATGTACGTAACGCACAAGTGCTGCCAAAAATTACACGGAACAGGCACTCCAATACAAGGGGTATAAAGAAGGGCCTCATTCACATTGTGGAACAATTGTTCTTGTTGTGGGACTCATACACTCATAAAGCCTATGCACAAAGTGACAAGTCTGCCAAAAATTACAAGGAACAGGCACTCCGATATACCTTTAATTACACATAAAGGAGGGCATCAGACACACCCGTGAAAAATTAAGATTGATGGCCTGCTGGTGAACAGACCCATGAAAACATTATTTTTGAGGGACTGGTGGTGAACAAACCCATGAAAACATTATTTTTGAGGGCCTGGTGCTGAACAGACCCATGAAAACATTATTTGTGAGGGACTGGTGGTGAACAGACCCATGAAAACATTATTTTTGAGGGACTGGTGGTGAACAGACCCTTGAAAACATTATGGTTGAAGGCCTGGTGGTGAACAGACCCATGAAAACATTATGGTTGAAGGCCTGGTGGTGAACAGACCCATGAAAACATTTATTATGGGGGTAACGTTAACTAACAACAGCTACAAGCGTAGAAAACGGAGGAGGAGGTAGACAACAGTGTTTGCTTTTGAAATAGGGTTTTGTAGACTTCGGGTTTGCACAGC